>OZ023209.1:33110247-33689978 GCA_963995525.1 Escarpia spicata
CATTCTCAACACTGGTTGGTTCTAGCACATGTTGAGAAAGGAAAGTATCTTGAACTAAAACTAAAAACTTGTGGTCCTCACTCCCCATACTCTGTAAAGATTTCCATTGTATATGCACGTGGTTAAAATCCCCCATAATAATACAGTCCCGTTTGCTTATTTTCCAAATAGCGTTTTGTATTTTTTCATTCTCTTCTATGCTTATGTTTGGACTTCGAAAAACTAACCCAACTGTTAACGTTGAGTTTCCTGTAACTATGTTACACCAAACAGCTTCTTCGCAATCTGCTTCTCTTTCTAATTTTATTTCATAAGCCTGGATAGATTCTTTAATATATAAAATAACTCCACCTCCTTTTCTTCCTATTCTATCTTTTCTAAACATTACATATCCTGTCAGTCCCAATTCAGCATCTGATATATCGGTGGTGGTCCAGGATTCGATTATACCTATTATACGAGGGTAAATATCTTCTACCATAATGTTTAGTTCATTTCTTTTGTTTACTATGCTCCTTGCATTTAAATAAACATTTTAGATGTGTAATGTTATTCCCCAAAAAATTAAATCACTTACACAATCAATGCTTTGCCCATCTATTTTCAACAAGGGGATATACATTTTCTTTTGAGGCATATTAAATATCATGAATTTTGTTTTCTTGACATTTAATTAGAGTTTGTTGGCTTTTGGCTCTTATTAAGTTCGATGTTTACATTATTACTTTGGATTTGGATATCTGGACCATCAAACTATTTAATGTGCTAGTAAGTGTCGTGTCATCTGCATAACATATATAGGTTACTAGAAACAGCTATATCATTTATATAAATAAGTTATACATTAGTAAAGCAAAGGCATTGGTGGTGCAGATTGCTCACACAGAGTTAGTGCAGGAACCGATGTATGTGGCAGATGCAACGAGGGGAATTACTCTACAGCTGCAGCCTTACTTTCCCGTCACACTGTCTGTCTATGAAATGTATGGTCCGAAATTGATCTGCCACGTTGACTAAATAACTTCGTTTGGTGTGAGAATTTATGCCGTTTGTAGATTGTTCTAGCGGCGTATATAATAGTGTTGTTAATTCAAGTATATAACTAATATTATTTAGCCAGACAACTTCGTTACATAAAACTAGTTTGATGACGCAAACGGTGGACGTAGGAGCCAATGCGTAAATATGGATATTTTGCAACAGCTACTGATCAATTGAATATAATTTGAATGCTTGTTTTGTATGGTACAGCCATTGTAAGAACTGGGTGTTCTCGTTTCGTCATAAGCATTGTTAGTGTCAATTATACGAGTTGTTATTAGGCGAAAATTCAAAATAATTTAGGCATATAATGTTGGAGGCGGCTGTTATGTTTTTGAACGACAATAATTGGTCGAGTTCTCTGTCGGATATTTTGCGACAATGACTGAACACTTACAAATAATATGTAATGTTTGTATTGTATTAATATTGCATTATAAAATTATTGTAAGAAACAGTTGTGGCGTTGTCGCTTTGTAATAAAGATTATCATTATGTATTACGTCTGGTAGTGTTCATTATAATCTAGAGAATACACAAGTACGGATTGTTGTAAGTACGGCAATGATAAGTCAATACTAACATCATGTAGTACGTTACAGTTATTACAACGCATACACTATTTATGTACAATACGGCGAACAATATCATTTTGTTACAGATTCATTGTCACTTTTCGGAGTCTTCACTCATTGATACGCACTGTTACAAACATGCAATTCAATGTTGTCGTAAAGGCCACACGCTCCAACAGTGTCAGCCGGTTCATTCAACGATTCTTCAGTCGTGATAAGACAACAGAGGTCATACACAGTTTGATCGCATAGATAGTTTTTCGGTCTGCATTCGTCAATGCAGGTTTGAACTGCATCATGTTCAACAGGACACAGGTAGTCTACAGCTCCGGACTTTCATACAGCATGCATGGCCGTCTACCTAAAACATTTGCTTGGCGTGACGGACGTATCCTGTGCTGGTTCCACAAACCAGCAACGGCGTCTAGATCATTCTACAAAAATACATAATATTATATATATATATATAAACAAGTTTGACATTTAAATAGATTTAAACATATATAACAACAGGAGATAAACTCACTGTATATGGCCACCATTACTATTTTGAGAACTAAAATGTTTTCACTCAGCCAATACCAAGCGTACACGTATTTAATTTTTCTCCAGGACGATTACATATAACGGGATCCACACAAACAATGCGCCTTTGATAGGGTTAAATTTTGCTCACGGCACAACTGTATTATGATAATATGTAAGCGATTTCCATCGAAATGGCAATTGATGACATGACCTCCAGACTTTTTCTATAAGAGGAAAGAATATATACCCAATAATTAGAAATTATTATCAATTCCTTATCAACCAAGAATGTGTAGTCGGTTCCAGAAAATAAAACAAAATTACATACCAGATAGTCAAAACGGTATAATGCATGTGTTTTCGTATTATTATGCTACCCACATTTATTTCACGATTACTTCGACATGTTGTTTATTGATGACCAAAAACAAAACGTTATAATGAATTCAAAATTTTCACTATAATACCACGATACCGTGTTTTGTGTGAGTGTGTGTGTGTGTGTGTGCGTGCGTGTGTGTATGCATTTATATATTAACCTTATTTAATTAAATACCGCGTGCGTATTTTATTTACTTTGTGAGTCAATGTTATTGGAAAACAAAATTGTGGCCTAACCCCATATCGTCAGGCAACCCTAAAATGGCGCCATCTACCGGACACAAAATTTGGTACATTTTGACCGATAAAAGACAAAAATATATTTTTGTTTCATCACATGACAAATATATATGTGTAGCGTAACAGATATATGATGAAGTTTGGTGCCAGTAGGCGTAGCGGTAACCATGTTCATGGTTTTTTGAGCTTAAGCCTATGTGATAGTGTATGCTATGTAGTTTACAACCCTTTTTGAAATGTTGAATTATCTCTATTATTAACAAAGTAAATCCACTTTTTAGTGTCTGAAAAAAGGGTCATTGTGTCTATAGGATTCATGTCTATTTCTTGTGATCTGGAGCTTGTGCAGACTGTGCTGCCACCATGTGCCACTGAATATAGGCAAAACATTACATAATCTGTATATTGTAAGATATTGAAGTAAAGTAAAATGTTATGACCCAAAAATGTTGACCTTGTACTGTGACCTTGACGTGACCTAGTTATTTGACCTTTAATGACCGTTGACCTATATATGTTGACAAGTGACCTAATTAAATGATTCTGTGTGACACATGGGCTTGGTATGTTTATAAAGTGTTGAAATGGAACATTTATGTACACACTGACTATAAAGTAGCATATTAAAGCATGAACAATAGTGAGGTAACTTGTTTAAAAAAAATGACCTTTGACCTAATTGCATGTATGAATGTGCAATTTATTTTAAACTAATAATTATGGTATGTTGTGCTATCAAATTAAAAGTAACTAAATGTTTAACCTTGACCATAATAGCATATGACCTTGATACGACCTAGATAATTGACCTTGAATGAGCACCGATTTAATTATGTTGACAAATTACTTACTTAAATTATTTAGTGTAACACATGGACTTAGTAACTTTATAAATCCTTGTAATTTATCACATCTACATATTAACCATAATTTTTGGGATAAAATGGCATATTAAAGTGTAAACCATTAATGATTAATTTATAAAAAAAATTACCTCTAACCATGTTGTCTATATTATTAATGTCCAATTTATTTTTACTTAATAATTATGGTATGTTGATCAACATGAAAGTTCAACTACTAACTGTTGACCATTGGGCATTATTTGACTTGTTTGTAAACATTGAGGTGTCCCTGACACAACCATTGTTGTGAAGAAACACAACAGCATTGCTTGAATTTAACATAACTTATTATGCATTCCAAGATCTGTCTAATTTCCTGTATAGTTCAATGTCATGAAATGTTCACAGTACAATGCAAAGGTCAGTACTACAACAATGATACTTAATTCTTTTGTTCATTAATGTCTCACATCAACATGAAGTAATGTTAACATGTTGTTCACAGTATGCAGCCGACAAGTAGACATTGAAAACAACTGAAACAGCAGAAGTACAATAACTATTGTCAACTTCACTGCACATACAGGGAACTATAGAAGGAGGAACAGAGTACATTGCCGACTAGTGTAGATATAATCGGTTCACTGTTTCATATCATATATCCATGCAAGTGAAGTGTACCAATGTTCACAGGACACTGTTGGTCGATTGTAGATCAAATCCGTTCAATGTGTCATACAGCAATGCAAGTAAAGCGTGCCAATGTTCACAGGATACTGTCAATGTACTGTTACTCTTCATACCTTTGCAGCAGAATCCTTCAACATGAAATAGAGGAAAACTGTATTAATGTATGTGTGTGATACAAATTAATGCAGTACCACTAGTGTTAATCAACATAAGAGTGTATTCCAAAAATTAAATAATTAAATTGGTGTCACTGGACTTTGTTTTTGTGTAAGTAATCTTACACCAAAAAATATTAAGACAACTATTAAAAAGCTGGCATTGAGTACTGTTGTATTACAATAATTAAAATATCATGGCAACATTTTAATTACTATTTCTTATTTTAAACAATAATAAATGTTAAATTAAATGGAAATAATTACAAAAGTGCTGATGGCACTGGATTTAATATTAAATGTTTTAATCTTGCAGTAGGTGGTAATTTTAAAGATTCCAAGATGGAGTCAAACCCATTGATCCTAGCCCATCCCTCACAACAGCCAATTACGTGGCAGGTCAGTGCCCACGTGGCACAAGTAACCCAATCACGATCACGTTTCCATTTAAATGCCAGATATATGCAATAATAAATTTTTGCCTGCCGTGCCTGGCCTTAAATTAGAAAACTAATATTTTCACAGTTATTTGGAAAAATAATGAATACCATGCAACACTTACATATCAATAGTTACTTTTGTGCACAGAACATGTTAGGATTTAGGTGCAAACAGTTTGGATTGCGTGGATTTTGCATCGTAGGAAATGGCGTACGAATGTTGGATCGATGCAGTCTACGACTACGCTCACATTCTCAGGCCCAGTGCTACATTTGTAAATCAGTTTAAAACTATGATTATTTTCACGATTGCTTGAAACGCATACAGTTTAACCCGCATAGCAAAACATTTATGATTTGCATAGCGCGCGCCAGTACATCATAATTATGCAACGTCAGCGTGGCGTACGTGCCGCTGAACCGGTCGCGCGCAGGCTACAAACTACGCATTTCAACTTTGAACGCCGAACAGCGTGCGACAGGCCTGTTTTTCCACGAGCGATTGCACGCTCCCACGGGGGTCCACAACCATAAAATGCATATCATATGAAGGCATATGTATTTAAAAAAGGTAGAAACAGGATACTAACGGGGTGAAAATCTATTATACCATATTTTTAAACGATTGTTTACAACATCAAAGTTAGAATCCACCTACCTCGCTTATCGTGCTCGGAAAACTCCCGCGAAACTGGCTATGACGTAGATCAGTCTTTCATTGGTTCATGTGATCATCAAAATACGACGTAAATTCATTTGCATAATGTTGCCAAGCGATTTTGGGGAATCCCCCAATCTCGGCGGGAGCAGTAGCAATGGCGTCCAAAACCGTCACAGGTTTCAGGTCTAGAATGCGGGACAAATTTACGGTGCTGCCCCTAGCGGAATGTGATGTACCTAGCTAAGGCTAAGCCTAAGGGTAGAGGCTAAACTGCAAACGTTCCGGCCTACGTACATACGCGAACTGTTTAAAATATCCATTAATACGGCATTATAATATTGTAGATATACAGGCATTAGGTCAACAATTACGCAAATCGATCATACCATCATGTTCTGCACATCACGTTGCACATTTTCACTCCTCCAGGAAAAACGCATAGGTAAAAATTGAAAAATAGTAAGTCAATATAACGGCTTTTTCAAAGTCGTTATACCGAAATAAAATTTAAAAGACGTTATTACGACTTTTTATCTCGTAATAACGACTTTTTAATTTCGTTATTACGACTTTAAAAGTCGTTATTAGGACTTTAAATCTCGTTATTACGACTTTTTATCTCGTTATAATGACTTTTAATCTCGTAATTGCGACTTTTATAATTTTTTACACAGGTCCTAAATGCGCTTCCGTATGCTTTGTCAAATTGCAGAGGTAATAAGAAGTATGTGGACAGAAAAGCAACGAGCTGCAGTCTTCCGACAGCTCAACCACTTCGTTGCATTGTTAGCAGTTCCCAACAAAGCTGCTGTTGAAGACGCGATAGGCAAAGAGGACTTCCTGAGAAACATCCCATGACCAAAGATTGTGTGTGCTATCAAATAACATCTCGGAAACACCACCTGTAATACATCACATGTACTGGGATTAACTGTACAATCTTAACATGAAATAGTCTTGACGATGCACTAAGCCAGTAGAGAAAGCAGCATTTTAAAGATAAGCATCGATACAGGATTATCTGGTCCTTTTCTTTACATGTACGTCCGACACATCCCTGAACATTTTTCTATATTTCCAACTCGCGGTTGAGCAGACAAGCTGTTTTTTGTCAGCTAGATGTGTATTGATTCCACCCTTGAAGTCTTCGTGTGGATTTTCACAGCTGGCAGTCTGTGATTCTTCCATATGTGTGTTCATTCTACCCCTGTGTTGTACTTGAACTAATTGAATGCTACTATCTCTTTAGATGTAAATAATGTTGATGTGCATACGGTATATCTTCCTAGTGCTACTTGTGGTGTGACATCATCAAACAACTGTGTGTCAATATGCGGACATCTGCTTAAGTGTGTATGTAGTAATTGTAATGCAATCTTATATATGTTGTACGTCTATACTGTTAAAACAGAATAGGTAGAAGTTGCAGTGTCAGTGATCAGAACAATGCTTCAATCACAAAATGATATGTGTACTGAATATGTGAATGAATAATATATATATATATATATGTGTATATATGTCACAATTAATGTACACCAGAACGGGTAGTGAAGACAGATGGTCTTTGCAAATTCAGAATGATTGACTTGAAAGTGTTTAGCTGCCTCGGTGAGACAGTTGTTGCAGTTTCCCTGGGAAAATTAATTCACCGTTTGATTAACATCAACAGGAACATCTTAGTGGATGCGCATCAGTGCAAGCCATGAGATACGTTTTGGCCTACAATGACCCGCATGAAGGTTTTCAAGCGTTGTAGAACGCTAGCACTTCTATCACATTCGCATGACCTTACGGGGATTGTACAGGCCAATTGCAACAACACATAGAGTTTGAGGGAATGATTCTCGCTGGCATTCCTTGATGCAACTCTTTTGGTAGCACGGCCGGAGATGGCAGATCACCTTTGTACGTGGCGCTTGCTACTACAATTCCAGGCTTCTGCTTGAACAACACCGTTGGGACCTGGCCTAGGATTGATTAAATACTTCTCTAGGATAATGTTTAAATCTCCTATCCAAAAAGTGATCATTTCTTCTTTTAATTCTGTGTAAATTTCATTGAACAGATCAAAGTAATTACTGAGGGTTCCGACCGGGGGTTCGTATTCGGAGGTGGTTCGTAAAAGTGGGATTAATCCAAACTCTTACCCCAAAAACGTACCATATTTACACGTTTTAATTATATGCACATTTCACTGAACAGCTATAAGTAATAATTACTGATTGCCATGTAGCTGGTTTAGCAGGAAAACGGGGATTGGGTGAGAGCATAGGCGAGGGTTCGAGAGGGGTTCGATTTTGAAGGGGCATTCGTAAAAAGGGGGTTCGGATGAACTCTCTGGTTACGGGCCTGATACATACACACATACAAAAATACATGTTTCCTCGATTAGATTAAATTTATTATAAGACATTGGCATAAAACCAAATTATACATATTTTAGTTTGACATTTGTTAGAATGGGATTTCTGAGAATGAGGTTGCTCATATTTGAACAACTCGAAACAATAATATACTAATGTTGGACACAAGTAAATATCTAAACTGCGAGTATTAAAAACAAACGGTAAATGTGCGCTATCTTGAATTATAAATTCTCCTTAGCAACATATTAGTTTATAAAAAAAACCTGATGTTTGTATTCCAGGGTGCCACAAATGGGACATAGACAAATTCCGTATTCATACAATTGTGGAAAAAATGCCCCGCACCTCCCCTGTTAACGGTATATCTAGTTTGGGAACGGTATGCACTCACCTACATTTCGTAGCCGTATTACTCTTATTATCCTGCTTGCTCTTTCCTTCCAGATTGCCCCCAACAAAAGCATGTGCAGATGCCCCCAATAAGCCACCACCACAAGAAGGCGTGGCACATATTGGACACAGTTATGCAATAATATCAACATTGAAATTGTAGTCAGCCAATCGACAAATCCAAATCTAAAAAGTATTCTTAATGTGTGATGCGATGTTTCCCCCACTACAATAACAAGGGACACTTTAACAGTTACTGATCTGATGAAGAGATTTCCAACTTGTGCTATGTGGATGGGTAATAGACAAAATGATGGATGTTGTGGCTATAGTCACTGTTTCTTTTTTGCGTAGATATCACAAGTCTTGCTCAAGTCGTGATTGTCAACGACCACCTCGTGGGAGCAGTAGCACTCCATTTCGATTTGATTGATTCATTGTTGGGGATCACACGGCTCGATTATGAAGCCGATGGATATTACTTCGTTGTAAATACCAAAACGGGCAACTTCATCATCCACCCAATGCTGCCATTCACCGTTGCAGCGCCGCAATATCCCAACACCGTAATCGTTGCCTCTCTCGAGCCAAGCACAGATCAGAGTGGCGTAGCGGTGAGCATGATGAGGTATGGACTGTGTTACCCAGCATGATGAAAGTCGTGAATGCCTATTTTATCCAGAAAATACTAATTAAGACACCATTGTAAAGCATTAACCAAAGCAGTACGTTGCGTTGAAATCGTAGCACCGAATGATTATGATTGGTGGAAGGTGGAAATGAGGTCACTTCCGGTGGAAGGTCAAAGGTCAAGTGGAACCCCTGGCTAATAGGTCAATGTCCAATAGCTAGGTCAAATGACGTTATTAAATAGGTCATTGCGAGAAAGTAAAATAAAATGTTCAGAATCGTGGACATGGCGACTCTGGAAGCAAGGGAAAGCGCCGAAGATGTTATCAAGGTAAGAGGTCTCCTCATCGACAAAGCACGCCAGCAAACACCCTTTTATATCGGGAGCAGATACTGCAAGAAGCGTATGATTGTCGACGATAGCGGTCATTTGCAATGCGAACGACACGGTTACATGGCCTGTGACATGTATATCATGGTTCGAACCATCACTACCGATGAGGAGGCCCTACCACCCGCGACAACACCACCTCCCTCCCTGTCTCCATTCACCTGCCCACTATGTAAGGTACCTTTCACACGTAAAAATAATTGGAAGATTCACATCATTTGCGGCTATTATCTCCGTGTGAAGAAGAGAGGACGGCCGAGGAAGCCAAACAATAATTGGAGGAGGCACATCAATTGCGGTTATTGTCCCCGTGTGAAGAAGAGGACGGCAGAGGAAGCCAACTTGCATAGCTGGTGGTGAGTCATATTTTATATTGTGTTACTAAATACTTTCTCCTAAAACGATGTCCCCTGGGTGTATACATCCGCGAAAACGACGTGATCATGTCTTTACTTCCTATATGGTCGGGTCCGTCTGTTGCTTGCCAACATCCGGGTACACAATATTCTGTCACGTCTTTAATTCGAACATTACTGTCCCGTACATTTTCTTTCATATCAACATCCGGCAATGTCTTTACTTCCCATACGGTCGCGTCCACGGATAATTATTGTCGACAATTTATCTTTATGTCCATAGAACTTGTCATCTTAATTCCTGTCACGTAACTTCTTATTATCGTTCACTACCTGTCATTATGCCACCGTACTCCAACAACAGTGAATATTTTGTTCCCATATAATCTTTAATATTCTAAATATTATTGAAATATTCTTGCAGAACTACAATGAAGGCCCACTACCATTAAAGCGACAACGAATGATCTATGTGTCAACAGAGACGCTTAATGAAAACATTATATCATCAACACAAATTTCCACTACTGCCGATGTCACTTCTAACGACGCGACCAATGTGACAACTACTACCGGTGCCACCAATGTCACACCTTTCACCGACGCGATCAATGTCACAACTTCCGCTCCAGCCAATGGCACAATTTCCGCTCCTGACGCCATTGGTCCAAACGTTACCATCGACTTTCCTGTGACCGAGATGAAGAAGACGCTTGTACGTCCCATAGCATGTAACATCGTTGAAATCTCAAGACTACAATGCCTCGTTTGCGAGATAGACGATCCTACTAAATTTTATCACGATTGTATGTTTCCTGATGAAATTCTAATTTACATGCACTTTGACGAGGCCGTTGAGCCAATTAATTCAACTGCAGTGATTAAAGACTAATTGTTTTACTAGAGGTAGGTCTTAAACTATGCGATGTAGCATCCGAACAGTTGTGTATAGTAGTATTAAGAGTTGCTGGCAAGACTCTGTTTCGGAACAGTGGCGAAACACTATAACGAAAACGGTGCAGGCAATAATTCAGGTTTGTGTTGTATCCGAATAAAACGCACAAACGTATATTGTGTCATTTTTTCTCGTAGCATAAGTACCGTGCACTCCAGTCCCTTTAATAATTTCCTTAAACTTCAGCCCTACTTCCATTTACTGTACAGATCTACAACCTTCCTGTGAGTGTGTAGTGCTTTACTATAACCATTGTTAATGTGGTAGGGAACAGACAGACAGACAGACAGACAGACAGACAGACAGACAGACAGACAGTATTTATTTTGACCATCATAAGCACATAAACTACAATATAATATTCATTGTAAGGTCAGGGAGGCTACCATTAAGACAATTGTATGCCGCTATCATGGGAGCCATCCTAGTGATCTAACATGATTATATGATTATCACGTGATCAACTATATATGCATACATATATGTGTATACTTAGTATATACATACATTAGTTTAAACAAATGCAAAGTCATGTCTAGTTTAAGAATAACATATGTAACAGTTAGAAATATGACAACATGATTCATAATTCTTCATGAAATAATTAATATTTTTGTATAAGTGGAACAATTATATAAGCTATGTGTAGACATGTTATCAAGGATGATATTTGGAGTATTGTTAACAGTTTGTATAATGTTGTATCTGATGTACATTTTGCATATTGATGATTAACTCTGGCAATAAATAAGTTGTTTTTACCACGTGTGTTGTATTGGTGAATTGCAAAGTTGTATGTGTATGGAATACGACTGAAGTATTCTGGTATAAGCTTGTTGATCAATTTGTAATACAATTTGAGCTGTTGGAGTCTATAGATGTCATCCAACTTAAGAAATTTACATTCTTTGAAGATGAGATCTGTGTGAGAGTTCGCACTGCTTTCTTTTGAAAGTTAAAAATTGATGACCCCATACCAATATGCCATAATTATTCTTGGGAAGAATGAGCGAATTATACATTATAGATAATATATTCTTAGGTAATACATGTTTAAGCTTATTTAAAACTACAATTATTTTATTGATTTTTATTCGCTATTTTGTTTATATGGATGTCCCAATTTAGGTGTTGTTTATGGTGATCCGTAAAAAAATAACATTATGTACATATTCAATATTTGTCCCATCTATTTATATTTTAGGAAGTTCGATTTCCTTTTGGGGCATACCATGAATTTAATTTTTTTAATGTTAAGAGAAAGTTTGTTTGCCTTTAGCCACCTGCATATATTTTCTAATTCTTTATTTATGTTTTGATTTTGGACTTGGCCATCCGGAGATTTTAATTTATTCAATGTACTAAAAAGAGTGTCGTCTGCAAACATTATGAGTTTAAAATGATCACTTGAAAATATTATGTAATTAATAGATATAATAAATAAAAGGGACACCAGTGTTTATGTCAGCTTCTTCCGACTTGTAATCGCCAATTTCAACATATTGCTTATATTGCGGCCATATTGGATTCTTAAAATGGTGGACATAGAAAACCTGTATTTCTCAAAATCTCAGCTGCTAAACCACCCATCCTTTGGATTTTGTTGGCTAAACATACATATTGAGGGGCAAGGAATCCAACAGGATAACTTACAGTCACCTAAGCATAATTAAATTACTTGTTTAAGACAGTTATACATGTCATGACTGAATAATAGCGTATAAACGCATTTGTTTCGTTCACATTTTTGAGATTTGCAAAACTAAATATTGTTGGAAACGTTACGATATAATGAATCTGAAAACCAAAATTTACAATTTTAAAGGTATATTTGGCGGCCATCTTGGAATGGTGGACACTGAAAACCTGTATTTTTCAATATCTCAGCTGCTAAACCACCCAGTCTTTTGATTTTGGTGGCTAAACCTACATATTGAGGGGCAAGGAATGCAATACGATCAATTACAGTCACCTAAGCATAATTAAATTACTAGTTTATGACAGTTTTTATCCAGATTGGGTGAGCTGCATGTCGTCATGGCTGCCCTAAGAGGTCAGGGGATCTCCATTGGACATTTTGGAATAGATGATGCCTGGATAGCAGCTGATGTGTACGGTTCTGCGACAACCAGACATATCCTTAAGTGGGCACACTACAAACGCTCCCTGTCTGCCCACAGATACTCATATGTGGCACTGTATGAGATGGCCCTGGAGGAGTTCTTCAAGGACAACCCACACTTGAAGGACGTGTGCCTGGAGGCAACAACCGAGATTGCAGATGCCTGCTCAGGCTGAATCTGTGAAACGTGCCAACACCCATCTATTCCAAGTCTTGGCCGACGATGATGTCATAAAGAAATTCCAGCAGTGGGAGGCACATAGATCCGATAATGCCATGTTCAGATCCGTGCTGATGTACCTGCATCGAGTGGCGACGATCCTGTTCTTTGTAGCAGTACTACTAAATCTCCATCTTGAAGCCGGAGACAAATTGAGCAAGCTGTTCTTTGCTATGGACCAAATACAGTACAAGTTATTCTGGCCACGTTTTATATCTGACATGTACGCACTCAAGGCTAACCACCCAGAGACGAGGGAGGACCTTGAATTAGGCAACATATCAAGTACCAAGACTGCCATCCCATCGGTTTCCATTGGGGCAGACCATACCTGTGAACATCCGAACAAGCTTATGAAGGTTCATTCTGGTCTCATCGGAATATCCAACAATGTCAATGCAAGACAACGCTTCTTCCTAGCTTTTCCCGAACTGTCGTGCATGGCAAGCGAGTTCAAAGGTCAGTTCAATGTCAAAGACAACAAGGTTAGTGAGCATCATGATCTAGCCACGATTGTGGTCAAGCGGGAGCATGATGCCATCAGCAAAATCAAGGCTGCTATTTTGAGTCTTGGCAATCCATTCGCTGTTGAAGGTCGCAAGCCATTCAACCTGAATACTCGTGCATACATTCCATGCGAATATATTCCACATATCCAGAACATGGACGAGACTGGACAGAAGCTGTACGAACACTATGTGGCAGATAAGATAAATGGGACTGTCAGCCTGTGGGCACCTCTCAAGAAACAAAACAACAAGATATACATGTCAGGCAGCAAGAAGCTTGCAGTCAAGTCAAGACAGTAGATCTGCGGGAAACCAAGGACCGTATGGCAGACTCAGACTTGCCCTGTCAAGCAAAGATATTGACCAGAAGAACTGCATCAGCAACAATGAGTTCACCCTGACGCCAAGGGCACTGGTTGCTCCAAGCGGCTCAATGTTGCCATGCAACGACAAGTCCAAGCTCATCCATGTCCTTGAGCAGTTGGCAACAACAGAAACTCACACCGATAACTCTCAGACGGCTACAAGCGAGACGCATGCTAATGTACCAGATGATAAAACCTTGGACTTGGCATCTGCTGAAGTTGATGGTCCTCATATAAATAGGAAGATTGCGGTCGTAGATGGTATGATGGGTATCCAAAAACAGACGAAGTAGAAAGCAACCATGCCGACAGTGAAGGATCTCAGTGATAGTTTCATTGACAAAGTAAAATAATTTTAGTCTTTGACACTTACAAGGTGGATTCATCGAAGAGTACAACCAGGGAGAAGAGACATGGAGGGAATGACTCAATCCAATATCAAGTGCGACACGATACCAGCGTAAAACACATCACCATGTCATGAGCCGTTTCCTATCCCATGACCAAAAGAAAGGTGATCTCATAGAGTACCTGGCTGATAAAACTCTACAGTACAACCGAGATTCCCCCAATCTGGTTATCACTGCAGCATCTGGGCGAACAAGGAGCAACAGGGACATTCACTTTGAAGACAACAACCTTGAGGAAGCAGACACCTTAATTATCTGTCAGGCTGTCTAGGCAGCACAAAGGAGCCCAAAGGAAGATGGCGAACTGATGTTCTTCTCGCCAGACACTGATGTCCTTGTGCTGATCATAGTTAATGATCATCTGCTGCCGAGGAAGACCTCGATGGCAGTGGGCGTGCTGCCGATTAAGCCATTACGGACAGCTCTCGATGAAAGAGCCAAGGCATTGCCGGCATTCCATGCCTTCTCTGCATGGAAGTATGGAAGAATAGGCAATGGTTTAGAAGATAGAAGATCCGTAGTCTCCCTTGACTAAATTCGTATGCGCTTCTTCATATTGTCCCAATGGTATCCAGATCAATCGCATTCCAGAATTGCGATGGCAACTCTTCTGTAAACACATGGCGAGAGTGATAAGCAACCACCTACAGTTCAGCCAGCACATATTCAGAGAACACTTGCAGGCTAGAGTGTGGGGCCATGCCAGCACTGCTCAGGAGGTATATTTGGACCCACCGCAGAATGCCTACCACAAGACTGCTGATGGACAGCTGACGCCAACCACAACTGACATCCTTCCAGCACCTAAGGCCATCATTGAGATGGTAAGATGCCAAAGCAAAGGAGACTGTCCGTCACAGAGGTGTTCCTGCAAATGCAAGGACTTGCAATGCACATACCTCTGCTTGTCTAGCGCACAGTGTGAGAATGACGATGATTCACACTTTGAAAATCGTGTATCCGACGACGATAGTGATGACTAATGTGCAGTATACCGGGTCACAACAATGTTATAACAAACCAGGCATATATGTGAAGTACACTTAACTGTGTAGTGATGCTGGTATGCTAGTTATAAGATACAGGCACATACTTGTTTACAATACACACATGTTGTATACGCTATGCTACATGTATAGTATTCAGTCATAACTTGTATAACTGTCATAAACTAGTAATTTCATTATGCTTAGATAACCGTAGTTGATCCTATTGGATTCCTTGTCCCTCAAAACGTGAACGAAACATGCATTTATACGCTACGCTATATGTATAATATTCAGTCATAACATGTATAACTGTCCTAAACTAGTAATTTCATTATGCTTAGGTGACTGTAATTGATCCTATTGGATTCCTTGCCCCTCAATATGTAGGTATAATCACCAAAAATCAAAAGGCTGGGTGGTATGGCAGCTGGTATATTGAAAAATACAGGTTTTCAGTTTCCACCATTTTAAGAATCAAAGATGGCTGCCATAAATACCTTTTAAAAATGTAAACATTGGTTTTCATATTCACTATATCATAACGCTTCCAAAATTGTATAAGTTTGCAAATTTCCAAACAAAATTAACGAATAATTTGTTATGCTCAATTGTGTCAAAGGTTTTAGAAAGGCCTAGGTATGTGTTTACTGGAGTTGCTGATTGGTCATATTGTTGGACAACTCTGTCTATTATTTCAAGACTGGCACGTTCCGTAGAATGGTTTTTCCCTAAACCCGTATTGATTGTCATAGTATAAGTTATTGGAATTAAAATGTTCGTGTATTTGATTAAACAGAAATCTTTCAAATATCTTGGAAATAGCTGGTAAGATAGAAATTGGATGATAATTAAAGATAATCAAAGATTGTTTCATTACCATTTTTTTAAAGTGGAATAACTTATTTAAAAAAAATTATCAGGAAATATGCCAGTTGTTATTGATTAGAGTGACTGCTTCACTTATTTCATTTTTAATTAGTTCTAGTTATTTGGTTGATAGACGATCTTTACCACAGCTAGATTTTTGATGTAAGCTATCGATTATGCTAATCGTTGTACTGTTGTCTATTGGTTTAAAATTGAAAGTCTGAAAGTCTGATAGTCTCTGTAAGAGTTATCTCCAGTATTGGTTATTTGCGATGCAAGTGTAGAACCAATATTGATGAAAAATGAATTACATTTATTTGCAATAATTGTCGTGTCAGTTACTGTTTCACCATCAATTTTTAAATAAATAACGAAATATTTGTTTTCCTGTCTTTTTTTATAATTTCTTTAATCATAGACCCCGTTTTTTAATATCGTGTTTATTTATTTCAAAACTGGATTGATAATATGCTTGTTTGATTAATCTAACGTTTCTTTTAATAATTATATTATATGTATGAAAATTTTTATTGAGCGAAACGTATTCTTCTGTACCTATATGAGTATGTTTAAGTTTTGAATACAATTTATCTCTACATTTTATTGATCTAATGATACTTTGTGTAATCCAACATGACTAGTTGTGTTTGTGTTTATTATATTTAATGACTTTAGTTGGTAGGAATTTATCCATAGGAGTAGTAATAGTTTCATTAAGGAGGTTGCAATTGTCGTTGGGATTAGTATCTCTATCCTTGTTTAGTTTATTATAAATATTTGAACGCACCAATTCTATTTTAAAATGTTCAAGGCTGTCAGTATTTTGTTGTCTAATTGCCTCAAATTTAGGGACATTTTTAACAGTTGCATTGCAATCAAGGCATATGAAATACGGAAAGTGATCAGAAATGCTGCTGATTAAAATACCGGCTGTTGATTTAAATATACGTTTTGAGAGTTTGCATAGAAAATTATTAATAAGTGTTGGTAACGTAATCTTAGGAAATAAACCAAATGCTGTGATTGTATCAAAATATTCACATATTATGTTTTTTTCTTTATTTTCAGTAGATCAATGTTATAATCTCAGGCTAGTATTACTTCACCAATTAGGTTTTGCAGATGATCTAATTTTGGAAATAATTCGTCTATGAATGTTTGGTAATTCTCAATGACATCTCTAGGAGGTCGGAATATATTTTCAAGGATGATTTTTTTCTTGAAGGCGTTCGATGTTATTTGAATAAATTGATCTTCCCATATGTTTGACTTTGTATAAATATATAAAAATATATAGTTGTAATTTTTATCAAGATATATTGTTAGGCCAGCGTGACCACTACATATTCTGCCTTGTGATATTAAATTGTAACCATCAATAATGTAATAAGGAGGTATCAGAATCATCCTTAAGGGAAGGCAACAATAACAACATTTCCGGTAAGGTCACTACATTAGACCTACTTCCGGTTACCGTACATGTCTAGAACCTCCATATCATAATATAACCTTTTACTATAACAACAATTAGTTCACTCAACTCACACACTCATCCACAACTATTCCACGTGTGTAATGCACATAATACAAAGACTATATTTTTATAGGTGCATCAGATTTATTGTATGTACACACGATCAGTGAAGCCACAATTAAAACGTTTTAAGAACTGACGAAACAACGGATGAGATATCGGACAAGACAACCGGTGAGACAACGTACGAGATAACAAACGACAACAAACTAGACTATGGCTGAGACAACGGACGAGATAAAAACGAGGCAACGTATGAGACTATGGCTGAGACAACATACGAGACAAGGGACGAGACAGCTCATGAGACTATGGACGATATATCG
This sequence comes from Escarpia spicata, assembly GCA_963995525.1. Classification (NCBI taxonomy): domain Eukaryota; kingdom Metazoa; phylum Annelida; class Polychaeta; order Sabellida; family Siboglinidae; genus Escarpia; species Escarpia spicata. The sequence continues at coordinate 33,128,237 of OZ023209.1, forward strand.
CACGAGACAACAGACGAGAAAACGGACGAGATAACAGGCGACAACAAACTAGACTATGGCTGAGACAACGGGCGAGATAACAGACGACAACAAACTAGACTACAGCTGAGACAACGGACGAGATAACAAACGAGACAACATATGAGACAACGGAAGATACAACATAAGAGACAAGTTGACGAGACAACGAACAAGACAACAGACGAAGCAAGCTATCAACGAACGAGACAACGGACGATATAACAGACGATTACAGACGACACTATGCCTGAGACAACATATGAGACTACGCCTGAGTCAACGTACGAGACAACGGACGAGACATCGCATGAGACTACAGTCGGGACAGCATACGAGATAAAGCACGAGACAACTAACGAGACAATGTACGAGACAACGGACGAGAATTCGCATGAGACAACTAATCATGAACGAGACAACGGACGAGACAACATACGAGATAACCGACGAGATAACAAACGGCAACAAACGAAACTATGGCTGAAACAACGTACGACACAACGGACGACACATTGAGACAATGGAAGAGACAACAGGCAAGACATTGGATTTTAGTGTGTAAAATTCATCTCGTGGTTTATTTCGTTGTTTACATTTGAACAATAAACGTAACTTCGTACAAAATTAGCTGATTAACACTATAGACTTGTACAACCTTCTTATTTTAACATAAAGGTGTCATACATTTTTGCCAGTATAGTGTATTCTTTAGTGTATCAACGCGTTTAGTGTAATGCATTTACGAGGTAAGTTCTTAGAATTTTAGCGTACGAACGCGTGATTGTCGTGAATTCTTGCCAGCTTACTACATTACCGAGATAACTTAGTAAAATTTAGCTTACCAACACTTTAGACTTGTACAACTTTCTTACTTTAACGCGTGAGCGTCGTAAATTTGTGCCAGTGTAGTGCATTTTTAACATTTGAACGCCTGAATGTCGTAAATCCTTGCCGGTTTAGTACGGTGTCTGACCAACACGGTATACTTGTAAAACTGTCTTATTTTAACGCACATGTGTCGTAAATTCGTGCCAGTGTAGTGCATGTTAGCGTATAGTCGTAAATTATTGCTAGTTTAGTGCATAGTGTTAGAAACATTAAAGAACGATTCTAACAAACTTGGAAATTACCGTGATTGGGAAAAAACAACGATAACTCAAGGTTTTCGTCACACTTTAAATACAATAACGATATAATTAAGGACCCTCACCAACTTTCTAAAATATTCTGTAATTATTCTAATACTAATGTTGGTACAAGCCACGCAAACGCAATTCCTCAACCTAACGAGCAATTTACTAAATATCTTCAGAATTGTCCAAAACTAAATCCAAGAAGTCACTCCATGAGTCCGACCGATGTAAATGAAATCAGGCAAATTATAATGTCTCTCCAACCTAAGATCAGTTCTGCATATTAAAATTTTAGTCCTCGCCTCATGAAATTTTCGGTGAGCAAATAGCCTTACCAATAACTATTTTAATAAATAAGTCTATATGTGAAGGAATAGTGCCTGACGAAATAAAAGTAGCAAAAAGTATACCTGTCTATAAGTCTAAAGCTACTGATGACTTCTAATTACAAAATATCTTTGGTACCTTCGATTTTTAAAATACTAGAAAACGTTGTACATAGAAGGATTTATGATTTTATATAGAAAAACTATATATTGAACAATAATCTATATGGTTTTCGTGAGAAACATTCAATGACCAATGCTATTATCGCTTTTACTAGTGACGTTATTAATGAACTAGAAAAAAGACCCAGTCGTTATTTTTTTCTGGATCTAAGTAAAGCATTCGACACTATCAACCACCAAATCCTATTACAAAAACATGAATATTACGGTTTAAGGGGTACTACACTCAAATGGTTTAAGAGTTACATTTTAAACAGGAAACAGTATGTTAAATACAGTTCTAGTGACTCACTTCAGCAGCAAATGTCAAACAAGGTGTCCCACAGGGGACTATACTCCGTTTTTGTTTATTTTATATATTAATGACCTTCTGGTCTGTGTAAATGTGTACAAAACAATATTGTTTGCTGATTACACTACTTAAGAACTTACCTCCGTAATGCACTACACTGGCACGAATTTATGACACCCACGTGTCAAAGTAAGAACATTATACAAGTATATAGTGTTGGTAAGCTACATTTTTACGAAGTTGCCTTGGTTATGCACTAAACTAGCAATAGTTTACGACGCTCACGCATTCATACGCTACAAATGCATTACACTGGGACGAATTTACGACGCTCACGCGTTAAAGTAAGAAAGTTGTACAAGTCTAACGTGTTGGTGAGCTAAATTGTATTAACTTACCTCGGTAATGTAGTAAGCTGGCAAGAATATACAATGTTCACGCGTTCGTACGCTAAAATTCTAAGAACTTACCTCGGTAATGCACTACACTGGGACGTCGTTACGACATATACGCATTAAAGTAAGACATAGCTAAATTTTACGAAGTTACGTTGATTGTTCAAATGTAGACAACGAAATGAACCACGAGATGAATTTCACAACCTAAAATCTAATGTCTCCCCGTTGTCTCGTACGTTGTCTCATCCATTGTATCGGGTGTTTTTTCTTCTGTTGTCCCGTCCGTAGCCTCGTGCGATATCTCGTCCGTTGTTTCAGCCGTAGTCTCGTATGTGGTCGTCTGTTATCTCGCCCGCTGTCTCGCCTGTTGTCTCGCCTGTTGTCTCGCCTGTTGATTCCTCCTTTGTCTCGATCGTTGATAGGTTGTCTGATCTGATGTCTCGTCCGTTGTCTCGTCTGTTGTCTCATCCGTTGTCTCGTACGTTGTCTCGTCTCTTCTCCCGCCCGTAGTCTCATCAGTTGTGTCGTCTGTTTTCTCGTCCGTTGTCTCTTTCGGAGATATGTTATATTATCCGTACGTTGTCTCGTACGTTGTCTCGTCAACTGGTCTCGTCTGTTGTCCCGTCCATAGTCTCATGCGGTGTCACGTCCCTTGACTCGTCCGTTGACTCGTCTGTTGTCTCGTCTGTTATATCGTCCGTTGTTTCAGCCGTACTCTTGTTTGTTGTCATCTGTTGTCTCGTCTATTGTCTCATGCGATGTATCGTCCATAGTCTCATGTGGTGTCTCTTCGCTTGTCTCGTCTGTTATATCTTCTGTTGTCTCAGCCGTAGTCTCGTCTGTTTTAATTTGTTATCTCGTCTGTTGCTCGTCTGTTGTCTCGTACGTTGCCTCACCCGTTGTTTCGTCCGATATCTTATCCGTTGTTTTATTCATTGTTAAAACGTTTTAATTGTGGCATCACTGATCGCGTATCAATATATTACATTACCTAATTTATCATGCTCCTACCAAAATAGATACTTTGTATTATGTGCACAACAAAGGTAGGGTAGTTGTGGATGAGAGCGTGCGTTGAATTAACTGACTGTTGTTATAGTAACCGGTTACACTATGATTTGAAGGTCGTAGGCCTATACGATACGCGGAAGTAGGGCCAAGATAGTGACCTTTAATGGAAATGCTGTTATTGTCGATAATTTAAGACCTGCCTCTAGTAAAACAATCAACCAATCTTTAATCACTGCAGTTGAATTAATGGCTTCACCGGCCTCGTCAAAGTTCATGATGATAAAAATTTACGTGGCAGGGTAGTAGTAGGGTGACAAGTTTTATGGACATAAAAATAAATTGTTGACAATAATTATCCGTGGACGCGACCGTATAGGAAGTAAAGACGTTGCTGGATGTTGATGTGAAGGAAAATGTACGCGGAAGTAATGTTGGAATTCAAGATGTGACAGAATATTGTGTACCCTGATGTTGACAAACAATAGATTGGCCCGTACACATAGGAAGTAAAGACATGGGGACGTCGTTTTCACGGTAGTATATATAATTATCCGACGTGACACCCGAACAGTTTTGTAGTATCAAGAATTGCTTGCAACACTCTGTTTTGGAACAGCGGAAGAACACAATGATGGATACGGTGTTGGCAGTAATGCAGGGTGACCTGTAAATAATTTGTGTCTTTCTTATGTGCTGTATCCGAATAAAACGTACAAACCTGATCTTGTGTCATTTTTGTCGTAGTATAAGTACCATGCACCCTAGTCCCTTCAATCATTTCCTTAAACTTTAACCCTGCTTCCATTTAACATACAGGTCTACAACCTTTCCGTGATAGTATAACGCTTTACTATAACAAAACAGCTGGTGTGGTAGGCAAGGCGACAATGGGGGACGACATTTTAGGAGAAAGTATTTAGTAACACAATATAAAGTATGACTCACCACCAGCGTACGCAAGTTGGCTTCCTCGGCCGTCCTCTTTTTCACACGGGGATAATAGCCGCAAGTGATGCGCCTCTTCCAATAATTTTTCCGTGTGAAAGTCACCTAACACAGTGGGCAGGTGAATGGATCCAGGGAGGGTGGTAGTTGTCTTGCGGGTGGTAGGGCCTCCTCATCGGCAGCGATCATTCGAACCATGATATGCAAGTCAGAGGCCACGTAACCGTGTCGTTCGCATTGCAAATGACCCCTATCGTTGACAATCATACGCTTCTTGCAGTATCTGCACCCAATGTAGATGGAGGTATGCTGATGTGCTTTGCCGATAATGAGAACCCTGTCCTTGATAACAGCGTCGGCGGTTACCTTTGCTTCCAGAGTCGCCATGTCCACGACCTCTGGTTCCGACGGCGCGGGAGGGCGGTTGATTACCGGCATGATCCGCCGGCTCGTACTCGTCGATCGAGCCTGCTGCATCGCAAGGGCAGTAATAGGGTGTCTTCAACATGATGCTAGCCATGGTGTCGTCGTGATACGAATGATGATCCGGCTGGCAGAGCGCCGCGAATATATAGGAATATGAAAAAATCACGTGGTCATGTACCTATCAACCAATCACCTTCGAACACGTCACTAAACTACATTATCATGTCATGTCATTTTCATAAGCGATCCAGTAACGCCATCGAAAAATATGTAAAACAGATTCTAAACAACATTTTATTTTACGTATTTTATAGTACTAAATGTACACGTTAGGGGGCGTTATACCCGAAAATGGTCCACACCTATGCCACATAAAAAGACACCATTGCGCAATGACCTATTTAATAACGTCATTTGACCTATTTTGATCTAGTTATGTAATTCACCACAAATCCGCCAGGGGCGCTATACCCACCAAATGGTCCACTACCTGTACGACATAACAAAAGACACAATTGCGCATGTGCAATTACATATTAAATAACATCGTTTGACCTAGTTATTTAATTCACCATTTATCCATCGGGGGCGCTATTTGACCTTGAACTATTTGCCAGGGGGCGCCGTTTGATCTTGACCTTCATTTCGACATTCTACCAATCTAATCATTCAGTGGAACGATTTCAACTCTAGATACTAACCAAATTAAGTTCGGATTATGCTAACATGACACTGGTTAACATTACTGCTGGTCATTTGGAGACTTGTTGTACCTCTCTGTATGTTTGCAGTTGTTTTTCTATTGTGTCGTCCACCAACTATACTTCTGGTCGTTTTGAGGTATTCTTATCTTTCCATGGGTTGCATATCTGACAAAAAACACTAGTCACATTACAGGGTGGAAGAAGGTTTAGGCTAGATATCAAACTTGTCACTCAACTAGATATCCACGTGGCTTCAGATGTATTATTAGGTGGTGTCATAGTAGCAACAAAACAGTGTAATGCGGCTAAGGGGGTACACTGTTACCGTGATGGGTGTTTGTTAGATAAAATAGGCACTCGTGCCTTACAGGGTGGTTTGTTTCAGAAAAAAAGAATAGACTGCAAGAGGAACCATTCTGCCTAAATACTGGACGAATAGTGAAGCCGCTCAATTAGTGGCGTCAGTAGGCTGCTAGACAAGAGAATTACGCAGCGGCGAAAATTTCTCAATAGTGTTGCACGCCAGTTTCACTAAAACTACGCTCTCATGATTAAGTACATGCGTTCGTGTGTGTACACATGTTCAAAAACACGTTATTTAAAAAAAAAACAATTATATAATTATATTATACACCACAACATTTTTTTCACGGGCACTTATATATTTTTGTTGCCGAAATAAATTGGGCGCTGATCTATGCCGACTGCATAATGCTGTGCTGGACGTGTGAAAACTTAACTCAAGTCCTCATACGTGCGAGACCTTCAGAACTTTCCTGTTTCTCCCTCTTGATGTTGTGAATTTTTTATTATTGCTCCTCAAGATAAATAATGAATAAATAAAGTCAACACTTGTATAGTCTGACGGCTTGCCAAGAAAATCCGCTCATTTGCTAAATTGCGGCAAATGTGCACTTAAAAAGAAAGAATGAAAGAAAGTCTGAAAGAAAGAATGAAATGAAGAAAGAACGAAATTATTGGATTATTTAATATCCCAAATCGTAAAAGATTCTTGTCCGTTTGAAAGAGCGGTAACGCCGTCGAAAACATCCAATTTGAAAGTAAGAACGAACAGACAGAACCATTTCCCACACGTTGGCTTACCACAAGAGTTCTATATAATGCTACACTGCTATACGTGTTTATAGGAACACAACTTATTTACATGGATGCAAGTTGCAACTCGTCATAGTTGTAACGGATTCTCGTCCGTTTGAAATAGCGGCATTGCCTGTTGACATCCTCGTAACACCAGTCGGACTCGGTGTACACATAACATTATCTGGACTTGTCTTTATTACAAAAGCCCTACATATTACACGTACACTACAGACAGAACTTGCTACTCTCTCTTCCTCAGCCAATTGCTACTTATAGGTGAACATTCAATTATTCTCAACTAAAGCGACTACTAGTGTGAAGGTGTATATATGCGTAGCCGTAGGATGGTTGCATTGAGCAAGTGATTTCTTCGATTTATTTAATCAATTATAAAATATAACAAATGTCAACAGTGAATTATAGCACAACCGTGCTCAATTATAGGTGTCTTTTGGAAAACAAAAAACCCTTTTCCGAACATTTATTTATAGAGTTGTATCAATTATTTGCGCTGCATCAAGTGTTGTTGCTGATGCGCGACGATTTCACTAAAACAGCGAAGTGGTTCCTCTTGCCGCATATTCTTTTTAATTTTAGCCAGAAGTGGGAGCGGTGGTCGCGCGGTAGAACGCCAGACTGGTTCGATTCCACCTGCCGCCGTTTCGAAACTTGGTCAATTTCGTGCACCTCATGCCTGCGTCTTTCGGAAGAGTCACTAAGGCTGTTGGTCTGTTTTATCTGACGTTTATGCCAAGGGAAGTAAAATACCCCACATAGGAAGTAAACGTGTAACGTGTCGTGAACTCACAAAGAGGTGGTCTCTATCTCTAATCCACTTGCCACTTGTTGCACCCAGCGGCAGGAGTTGCTTCATGGTCGGGCGAGTGAGAGAGACGCCGACCAGGCAGTGTATACAGTATAGGTCATTGAACAAACTTGGTCCTATGGATGCACATAGCCAGAAAGTATTTAGTTCAAACCACGCACCAAAAAAATATACAAAATGTCTCAACATTACCAGAAATAATGCCTCTATGTGTCAGAATGTTTGAAGCAATCACGTTCACTCTCTAGCCTTTAACAAACCGAACTATTATGTTAACTAGAGGCGAGAGAGGAAACACAACTGCGATGAGACAACAGACGATTGTCCGAGGTACGACCAATATAATGCCCCGCGACATCACCGACAGCAATTCCACATTCATATGGGCGCCGGTAAGTGGCAGCACGTGGCATTGATCCTCGGGTTATCCAGAGTTCAACTGTAGTTTGCTTCATAATTATTTAAATGTGAATAGATTCGTTAGACTGAATGATTCAAAATGTTATTACTTGTTACGTGTTTCGTTGTAAATTTATCGTATTTGTTGTAACGTTTAATTCCCTATGAGCAAACGTTATCAAACGAATGCCGCTAGATGGCGAGTCTGTAGTCCTGCTCAAAGGTGTGCCCCCGACAATTACATTCATGACGATCTCCTGAGTGGCAACAAGGGACAACTGTTTTGCCATCTATCTGTAGTCGACTGAAGAAATTTGCTGTTAAGGACCAAAACGTATTTGTCGTAAGGAAAAAAAGGCAAATCGACTGAGAAGTACGTAAACAAAGTATATATGTTTATTGCTTCTTTTATGTTATTATTGCCACCGATTACTTCAGTTCACTCTTTTAAATTTGAATAGTGAAAACAAGAGCATGATGAACGTTATATAAAAGCTATCAATTAAATGTAATAACTGTTGTAGTGCCCGTGTTTTTGTCCAGGCAGCACTGCCACACACACTGAACTAGCATCTTTTCACCTCTATGTGTGACCCCCCGTTTTCTGCCTTTGCGAATCTTCGTCTGCAGTTGATCTCATAAAGAAACAAGATCTTGGAACAGGAACAGTGCAATCCTCTTTTACTAAATCTCATAATTTGCACTTTAGTTTGCACATGCAGATAAGCCTACAAGAATACATCAGCAGTGTTATCATAAATTACACATTAAAAATGCATTACGTATTTGCGACTGCAAAAGTATATATATAATATACCAAATATTGTTAGTATGGTAATTTCAGGGCATTGTATGATGTATTTCCTCCGAGGCGCCGAGGTCCAGACGCCTCTTTCTTTTTCCCTTTCCCTGGATCAATGGGCTCTGATATTTTCAGATATTTATTTTATGGACGCAGCATATTAGATCGGGAGCCCAGAGCTTTTTATTTTTGTAAAAATGGGAAAAAGTGCCGGGTCGTGGGTGGTGGAATGTCCCCTAAATCATCCCTTGAAGTGGACAACAAAGTACCTTTATTTATGTGAACAGCGCCAAGGCTAACAAGAGTTTCAAAAGTTTCCCTGATGTTCCCCGAGTACGGAATAACCAATGACAGCAACTTTAGAGGGGGGAACCCCCCGAAGTGTGCCAAAAAATACCTTTATCTACATGAACGCTGCCAAGGCTAAAGACAGTTTCAAAACTTTCTCTTGCGTTCCCCGAGTACGAAATGATCGTTCCCAGCAACTTTAAATGGTGGAATCCCCCTCACAGAAACCCCCAAAGATTGACGAACGTGTATTTATTCGCGCAAACACCTAGCGGATGTCGCAGTCCGGTAGATGGCGCCAATCGATATGAGGCAAAATGTATATCTAGTCGCTACGCAAATATCGTTTGTAGATGTACGTATTTGGTAAGCTGATTATGATAGATGACAAACTCCAGTAGATGGATTCCAGTGCACTGGGAATCCCAGAGGATGACGCTCTGTCCATTCGACGCACGTACAAATCATACGCAAGGTCCGCGGTTGATTTGACTTGGACTAGACTGTCAATAGGGACGCTATATCTCCAACGAGATGCATAACGGCTTCCAGAAACTATGAGAGTGCCTTCAGAAAGTGGTCCGTCATTCTCACCCAACGCGGGATGGTCTTGTCAGAACTACGGGAAATGGTCGGTCTTCGATCGCTGCAGAGAACGTAAAGGAATCGAAGACTACCGTGCGGAGGGTGAATGCAGCAGAGGGAGTCAGGGACGTTTTGGGGGGAATTCTGGCCGTCGCTGCCAAGACAAGTAATTGATGCAGTTAACCTGCAGCGCCTGCGAAGCTATCCTACCATAGAGGTCCCCCTTTCTCTCGCCTACAGCGACGGGATTCCATTGAAGACAGACAAACCAGCACTTACCAAGGTTCTTGAGGAAGTACAGGAAGTACTGCTCACCGATGCCATACATCTCCCAATTGCGGCCACTGTGATTGATGGGGGCATCCTCCTCAATGAAACCGTTCTTCAGCAATCAACTTACCAATTTCCAATTTCCTCATGGGGGAATAGAAGAAACCACAATCCTAAGGAGGAGGACCCTGTTCGTATCACATAGTGGTAAATGCATGACGATGAAGATAAACGAGGAAGAATTTGTACGAACAGAGAAACTGAATCATCTCCAAGGTCAGCACGAGGAGGCCGACACACTCATTGCATTTCATGCAAGCAACATGTCCACCGGAAACATTCTGTTAAGGTCAACTGACCCAGATGTACTCGTCATTCTTTTCGGGCGTGCTGGAAGGTCAGAAGGGATGAACATCATCTTGGATTATGGATCTGGAAACAACCGTGGATATGTTGATGTGACAAATATAGCTGCCACCCTTGACGAGAGAAACCATGGATTCACGGATGCATTCGTGGGTCTGCATGCTTTGATAGAATGTGACTTCACATCCTGCTTCTTTGGAAAGATCAAAGTGAAGCCCTTCCAACTATTGGAAACGGATGTAGTGCATCAACACGCGATGGCACTGCGGTCCCTGAACTCGTCCCTCATCTCAGAAGCAGTCGACCTACCAGTCATCATGTTGTCGTGCTTACATTTATCCGGGGGTTAAATTTTATCCGGGTGATGTTTATGTGCATATGTAAGGCATAATATTTGGCACCAGTAGATCACGTAGTGATAAATAATATCCAGTAGCTAAATACGTTTTGTTTGTTGTCATAATACGAGCGTTATAGTTAGAGTACATAATTATAATTTGCTGTTTCAGATTTGTGACCAAGTATAAGAGTAAGTCACGTGACGTGTGTGTGGAGAGGAAACTGTTTTATGACATAAATTGTTTATGTCTGTAGGAAGCAAACATTTAATAATTTATGTGTATATAAATATATATATATATTTACACACACACACACACACACACACACACACACACACACACACACACACACACACACACACACACACACACACACACACACACACACACACACACACACACACACACACACACACACACACACACACATATATATGTATATATAAACATACATAACGCCCGGATAAATGAAAGCGCGACAATCGTAACTGGTACTAAATACATTCCCCTAGATACGCGCAAGCGCAGAAACGTCACCCGGATATTATTACAACGTAATTTGTTTGCTCCCTGTATGGGTTTAACTACACCGACGTCAACGAAGCGAGATACAGAGCCATCATCAGAATGAGTGGTGAGAGTGAGAAGGAGCCACTGGCCAAGATCCGGAAAAATCAACTGTGCATACCCCTCCCCCCCTTTGTTACAAGACTCTTACCAACCTCATCATGAGAGCACACTTTGTTGCACGCATGTGGAAGAGGGCCTACCAGCCAGACCCGACTTGTGAGGCGAGGTCCACTGACTGTGGATGGACAGATAAGTCAGGCAGTTTGGAGCTGGAGTGGTTCCAAGGGAGTTCACTGCCGGAATCTGGGTCAGCAACTCCCGTTGATGCAGAGGACGTCGTCGGAGCGATGGACGGTGAAGATTCGGACGTCTGGACAGACGATGACAGTGACGAGAGCGACGAATATATCTAAACACTAGTCCTGTGTCTGTACTGATGATAGACCTTTTTCAAAATGTATTCATGAGTCATAACTTTAGTCTAAAAACGAGGCTAACCTAGCATCTCCTAGCGTCTTTGACAACGTATGTGAACAATATGGTTTAGTGTTGTTTCCCTGTTGATTCTCAGATTCTAGTATACATCCATTATTCCCCAAAGGGTATTGATCTTCAAAAGGTGTGGTTTAGAAAGATTAAAAGAGATCACGGTACAAACTTCCAGATATGTGTCTTGTACTGATCATTGTTTAGTATCGTTGCGTGTCCTAATTTCGTGCATCGTCCAATTCAGTGTCCCCTTGGTATTGATTCGTGTCTTATCTTCTGTTTGACTGCTCCGGTGAACAGTTGTGTTGCACTTCCAGCTACAATAGACAACAAACCTGTCTGGTATGATATTATTGTGTTTATAAACGATCACATTTGAGTAAACCAACACAAAACCTGATTGCTACGGAATTTCGCGATGGACGGACTTGGGCAACTGTAGTATGCATACTTATTTCTGGAAAAAACAAGGAAAACATAAAAGAAACATGAAACGTTATAAATAGCCCGATTACTAAAAAAACTAAAGGAACAAAAATCCCACTGAATTTAATAACAATGGAGCCACAGTCACAGGTAGCAAAAATATTGCTAATAGTCTTAACAGATTTTTTGGGTAAACATAGGGCCATCTTTGGCGAATAACATTCCAAAGAGCGATGATATGTTACAAGTTATTTATCTGATGTGGTTGAAGATACTTTGTTTCTAAAATATGTTACTGAAGAAGAAGTCATTAACCTGGTGAATACTACAAAAAAACTAAAAATCTAAAGATCATGATGATATTGACATGTGATTAGTTAAACAACTAATACCTATCTAGTCAAACCCCTATCACTTGTGAAATTTGGGGCAATACCTATAATAAGACTCGCATACAACCATTGCATATTATTAAGAAAAGAAGAGCTATTCAGATTTGTAACTTGTCGCATAATCCTGTGCATCACTAAGTTATTTTTTATGTCGCAATTGTATTGTTAACACAGCTTTTCTACAACGACGCCATCTACTGGACTGCAAAATCCGCTATGTGATTGCGCGAATAAATACAGTTCCGTCAATCTTTGGGGTTGCTGTCAGGGGGATACCACCACTTAAAGTTGCTGGCATTGGTCATTCCGTATTCGGGGAACACCAAGGGAAAATTTTAAAACTGTTTTAGCCTTGACGCTGTTCAAATAAATAAAGGTACTTTTTTGCCCACTTCAGGCCTGATTTAGGGGGCATTCCACCTACCGAGAACCGGCAGCAACTCATTTTTGTGATGTCGGGGGATGTTTCCTCAAATACATGGGGTTAAACATTTGGCTCTTTTTACTCTATATGGCTAGACATTTCCCAGATGGTGCAGCTGTTACGAATTTAAGTTCAAATTCCTCAGACGGAAATATAATGTAATAATTATAACAACATTTGCCATTGGTTTGTTGCTCCATGAGTGCGTGAGTGTGTGTGCGTACATACATATGTTCATTTCACATTTGAACTTAGATTTACGTACAAGGAGACATACATACTGATAATGTTCCCTGATTCATGCAGGTACAAAATGGATCCACGCACTCGGTGTGTCTCGTTATGGGCGAATATTTTATCAAACCAGTCGTGCAAGTTGAACCACCGATGGAACTGACTGATTTTCCCATTGGTAGGATCTGGAACAACACAATGCTTCAAAAGTGTGTCCATTACTTGCGGGTAGTCACCAAAGGTGAGATATCAAAACCGATGTATTAGTCAATTAAATATTAAAGGTAAGTGAAACCAGTATTCAAACATGCTAAGTACATGCGACGACATTTGTTAAGTATGCGTCATTTAACATATTATGAATAGTTTTTTATTAAAATGAATGTCTTAGTCCAATGAAAGCACTTTGAGTAGGTGCCAGCCGCAAACGTCGCGAGATTGATACAGAAAACGGTTGGTGTTAGGCGCGCCTGAAAGATGGTTCCACGGCCGACGCGCACGTACTAGGACGTTTGATGTAGATTTACGAAACTTGGTACAATCGTAGACAACAAGGTTATGTTACGGAATTATGTCGCAATGTTAATTCTGACCAATGAGCAGAATAGTCTTGGGCAAAAAGCACGGAAACATCCGGATACTCACTGACTAGGTTTTGTAGCTTTGTACATTTGACATTCTATATCTACGGTGAACATAGTGCAAATACTTAAAAGAAATACTTATCTAATTTAGTTTAAATTGTTCACCTCACCTTCAAAAGGAAATAACTCAAACAATACTGATATGTTTCAGCATTAGCTGTTTTACTTTCAGCGAAAGTCATTGGTGCGTCTAAATACAGCTTATTTGTTGGGAATGTCTGGAGTAGTAGATAGTTCAGTTGTGTGGAACAACTTTCGGAAATAGTGCACTATCTGTCAGATATCTATTGCTATTGAGTTCACATCGTACAATAAACCAGCTATATGCATATATTGTTTTGCTTACATATGTTGCTAACCTTTAACCAGAGGCAGACATCTAGTGCACTTTAATATAAGCCATCGTCATGAGAACCTCACGAATGGTTAGCGAGTGATAATATGTAAATGATAATATGTAAACATAGGTTTGTCTACATTAGAGGCTACTTGTGCGGAAACTGTCAAATATCCTAGTGCATCATGGCTAGTTGACCGGATACGGATAAATAGCCTATAATCGTTAATACGCTATTTGACGGAACATATTTTATACGGACAAATAGCCCATGATCGCTTTAAGCAAAACAATATTAACGTTTCCAAGTTTTCGACACTGAAGTATCCTCATGGTGTCACTATAAACGTATAGAGTAGGCATTGCAGAAAGCTGTTCGTTTGTATATGGACAAATAGTCCACACGGTACATATATATATACATATATATACTAAAATATGACTTGACCAGGCACTTTTGCAAGAAAAGTTAAAGGTGTGTAGCGTACATTGACCAATCGGTGTTTGCGCTGGAAGTAGACGTAATTAGCCTCAACTGAAAATTCTAAATTGCGTTACTAATGGTTTTCTGCACATTCTGCTGATAATTCCATTCGCCACCCTCTGTAACATCGTCGATGGCTATATTTAAGCTATGGCTATTTTAATTGTATTTTAAGGCTAAATATATATGTATATATATATATATATATACACACACACACACACATATATATATATATATATACGGGCATGTTTCGACCTGGATATATTTATAATAATTACAAAACGAATCAGTAAACGTGACTGACATAATAGATATTGTTCACAACGAAATAGAGTATATGTTGTTTTTATTTCGAGCTACATTTCAAGAATTGTTCGCTGGAACTGCACTAATTCACATGTTATTGCACCACATATCATTGCAACACTAATTGTTGAGAATATGCACGATTACATTGAAATAAACAGGTTGTTTATATTGATTAATAACGTTTTGATGGGCAAACGCAACATACATACAATGTAATTGATGTGGCACTAAATACAAACGTATACAATGTAGTTACCTAGGGTAGTGTGTTGGTATTTGACTCATATTGCATCAATTTATTTATTTGACTGTTTCCAATGAGTTTGTTGTCAAAAATGCTAATGTTAACAAATTTCCTGATGGACATCATGCAGGGCACATAAATTGACGCAACATGATGTGACTTTGCTAACTGAATATCGAAAACATTTAGCATCATTTGTATTGGCATGCATCGTGATATTTACCTTGATCCTCGCTGTCTTTTCCGGACCTACACGTTGCTTAATAAGAGGCTGTCTACATAGCATATATACACATTGTGGATTATATTGATAACAATGGTCAAAACTGTATATTACTTTATTATGGAAAACATATTGCTTTGCTGTTTCTATTTCATTTCATACCTACTATCTACCCTTTACATGGCTAACACCGTGAAAGAAAATTACTCACTCTCAAATTGTGATGATATGGATAACATATTTGAAACATACAAATATACTGAACACAGCAGGTGTCATTTTGAGAAGGATGTTGATCCTAAAAATAATTAATACAACAACATATCAACATCTTGTAAATATTATACAGAACAACAATTCAATAATGAGCTAAACAGAAATTATGATGGTGGTCTGTCTTTGATATTTTAATGCTAGAAGTCTGAGTACTAGCTTCAGCAAAATTCAAGATCTTCTCAAATAACTTATTATAAAGTTTGATATTATAGCAATAAGCGAAACGTGGCTGAGCAAGGACTCATCTCCTTTGTATATGTTTAATGATTATAATGCTTTTCATGTTGTTAGAGACAACAGAAAAGGTGGAGGTGTGGTGATTTACAAGAAGGTAAATGGGCGATTATGCGAAACAAAGTCACTAATAGTTGATAACGTACTACAATGTATTACTGTTGAATGTGAAATTAACCGACACAAAACTGCACTGGTCAGTTGTGTATATAGGTGCCCTGGGTCTAACATGGTTTCATTTAATGACAATATTGAACAATTGTTTAGTCGTATACGTTGCACCAAAACCATATATGCATGTGGTGATTTCAATATAGATTTGTTTAAGTGTGATAGTCATAGTGGAACCAAGCTATTTGTAGATCTTATGTACAGTCTTGGTCTATACCCTTTAATTAATAGACCTAGCAGAATTACTACTACCTCTGCAACCCTTATAGACAACATTTTTACTTCTGAACTTGAGTGCAAGATTGATAGTGGTCTATTAGTAAATGATATCAGTGATCATCTTCCTGTATTTTCTCTGTGCCATTGTACTGTAAAAACGTAATTTGAACGAACATTCTAACAAGTGTATTCGTCAACTTAGCGAATAAAACACCAATGCATTGAAGTGTGACTTAATGCAAAATTCTTGGCATACTGTTATCGGTAGTGAAAATGCAAATATAGCATATGACAACTTTCTTCATGATTTTACACAAATTTACAACAAACATTGTCCTGTGTCAACTGTACGACCTAAAGTATTAACAATTAGTTTATTAAAAAACCGTGGTTTACTAAAGGACTCAGAAACGCATGTATAAAGAAAAATTATTTGTATAAAGCATTTCTGTCATCCAGATCAATTATCTCGGAAACTAGATATAAATCATATAAAAATAAATTAACAGGTATTCTCAGATCCACTAAGAAACAGTATTATAGCAGTTTACTCGCACAGAAGAAAAATGACATTGCTGGCACCTGGAAAGTACTTAAAACTGTAATGGGAACACCTCGCTTAGGAAATCACTACCCAAATCAGTTTGTTAATGATGGCATAACCATTAGTAATAAGGAAGATGTGGCGAACATGTTTAACAATTATCTTATTAATATCGGTCCGGAGCTGTCAAAGGATATAACGGCACCTACAAATGTTTCTATTTATGACTACCTAGAAAACATAAATAGTAACAATTTATTTCTAACTCCAGTTAATGAAGATGAAGTTATCCCAGCTGTGAACAATTGGTAAAGTAAAACATCCATAGATTGCGAAGACATAAGTATGCATTTGGTCAAAGAAGTTATTAACTCCATTGCAAAACCTATCACTTATATCTGTAATATATCTTTCATTTCTGGAGTATTCCCGGAGAAAATGAAAATAGCAAAGGTTATCCCACTCTTTAAGTCTGGGGTTAAGTATATGTGCACTAATTATAGGCCTATTTCACTATTACCGCAATTCAAAAAAATATTAGAAATTTTTTTCAGTTCTCGTTTAGATAGCTTTATTACCAAACACAAACTAATAAACCCAAGCCAATATGGATGTCAACAAAATATGTCAACATGTCACGCACTAATATATCTTGTTGATGTCAATCACAAACTGTTATGTAAAAAAATGGAATTTCTTGGTATCCGTGGTGGGGCATTTAACTGGTTAAATAGTTATCTAGAAAACAATTTGTGTCCATTGACAAATGTAATTCTACTGTGCGCAATATTTCATGTGGTGTCCCACAGGGTTCGATCCTGGGCCCCAAACTATTCATTCTATACGTTAATGATGTGTGTAACATATCTAATCTAGTAAAATACATTCTCTTTGCAGACGATACTAATATCTTTTATGCAAATAGTAACATCAATAAACTAAACGAAACAGTATGTAACGTTCTGGACCAAATGTATACATGGTTTGCAGTAAATAAATTAACTCTGAACATATCTAAAACTAATTATATGTTATTTGGAAATCGTATGCTAAACAAAGAAATTAATATAAAAATACGAAATGTTAATATCGAAAGAGTAAGGGTCACCAAGTTTTTGGGTGTGTTTATTGATGATCTACTAAATTGGAAATCTCATATAAAATACGTACAATCAAAGCTTTCAAAAAGTACAGCTATAAAGCATAGATGCAGTCATCTACTTGATAGAAATTGTAGACGTATTCTATACAGTTCTCTCTTTTTGCCGTATTTAAATTACTGTGCAGAGATATGGGGAAACACGTACCCAACAAATACTAACTGTATTTTCTGATTACAAAAAAGAGTAATCCGCATTATATTTGGTGCAAGATGGTTGGATCATACAAACTCACTTTTTCAACAATTACATGTTTTAAAATTTCCAGATATCATAGAACTGAAAACATCATTATTTATGTACAAAGCTTACTACAGCTGTTTGCCATCAAATATTCAGTGTTTGTTTACTAGACGGGAAATAGCATACTCAATGCGAGCTAATCATGACCTAGAACGACAGAAAGTCTGTTCTACCATGCGATCAATGTCTCTTTGTGTAAAGGGAGTGCAATTATGGAATTCCCTGTGTGATCATTTAAAAACTACTAATACTATTACTGAATTTAAGCGTAAATGCAAGAACCTTTTATTTGATAAATATCTGGTTGTGGAAATCTAAATAAAATCATCACACACAATATAATCATGCCATTGAGGAAACTACAATATGTGTAAAGATGTGTACTTATCACATACTTTAAATTTTGAATATGCACATATTCCATTGCATGTTTTCAATTATTGTAGGTAGATGGTTAGATGAATAGCAAATTCGAATATTATAATATTGATGTCTCAAAATACATGTACGTATGTATGTGAATGTGATTATATGTATGCATATATGTGTGTATATGTATGTATATGTGTGTATACATACAGGTATATAATCATATATAAATATATGTCAGGGGTAAATTTACACAAAAGTCTTCGTATATGCCCCCTTCAAACATTGTATATTCTCACTTGTATTATAGTTAAACTTGTTTGGTTGTCTTGTCTTGAATATATATATATATATATATTGTTATCAATGTTCTTAATAAACGTTCATTCATTCATTCATATCTTACAATAGTAACAATTTGAAAATAAATATCATCATGAGCACAGTAGGTATGATGTCCGTTACGCAAATTCAGCAAAGACGGTTGTGACTATAGTCGCAGCAACGAAATGATCGCTGTCCATAGAGGACCATTGTAATCAATTGTCATCACAATGAAAGCTCACAAGCAGATTATTTCATCACGGTCTAAGAGGTAGATGTTCACTAATTAGTTCGTAGTTAAGCAACATGTCTGACATGAGGTAAACAACATAACGTCCGTCACAATATCACCAATATATACCTACAATTGCGATGCACATGTGCGTCTTTGCCGATTAAATCTGTACACATGATGCAACTTATGTATATCATATTTTAACTACATAACCACATACATCTACACCATATTAGTAATAAAATCACATTTACTACACAGAATAGTGAAACATTTTGTTTCACACTTCATATATCTATGCACTATTGAGCTGAATTGATCTGGTTGGTACGTTATGATGCTGGAAAACTCTTGCACGTAACAAATATGATGACTTGTGTAAGTATCACGGCTAACTGTGCACGTGACGGACACCATGCCATGTTTGCATGAACAGTACAACTACACATGCACCCTTGGAATCAATATCAAGCCATTTTACATGTGATACCATGTGGATATTATACACCAACCAATAGAGGTTGTAAAGCCAATTTTGCAGGGAAATCTGAACATGATGTCCGTTACGAAATTTGCATTAAAACAGGAACAAGATGTTTGAAGATCAACATATGTTATATGATATATATATGCCATTTAGGATTAGCCATTTTTTTTTCGCTGAATGAATGAGATTATGTGAAATTTTAAAACAGTATATTAAGTTACTTCAAATAATACAGTACATTACCTTGCTGCTTATTTACAAAATACTTTGCGGACATCGTGCAAAATGTGCTGTTTTTATCACATTGCAAATTTATATATTTTTTTCAAATTATTTGTCTTGACACCTGTTCATTTCGTTATATGAACACAAAACACAAATGACGACGAGTTTCTAAATAAAAAAACCTTCTAGTGGCGTTATACGAACTATGGAAAACACAAAAATACAACTGACATTTGGGTGGACGCTCCAATTTAATCAATCATATCTTAGGAATCAGCTGTCGTAGAGTAATACTGCAAATATGACTGTGTTTCTGAAGATATATTTGTTCTTAAAACGAGGCAGTATGTTCCTAGTTTTCCTTTATTAATTATATAATATTTATTTATAATTGTAATAACTAATTTGAAGGTATGTATAGCCCGGCAAATTGTGTTTAATAAACCCGTAACAATGTTAGCAATTTGGAACCAACGACCCCGGAACATGTTTATATAGCAAACAAAACGTATAGTTTTCAAAAAAGCTTTATTGGCAATAATTCCGAGGCAGGCTGAATTAACCGCAATACCCTTTGATGTTCAACGATTTCTCATTTCCCACGTTCAACAAAGGAGACTTCCTGTTACAAATTACTACGCCGGGTAATTCCGGGTAGATGAACAGAATACCTCCCTTTAAAAGTAAGCCAGTAGCAGTAATGCTGTGCACTTTCAATTCGGTCACCAGAAGTAACCTTAGCGCAAATAATAGTAATAATCAGTTTTGATAGTTCAATGTGGCATTCGGGTTACCCCGTGCACATAATATACAATAAATGGTGTATTTTCAATAATAACACTTGTTTTAATGACATTGGATTATGACCTTGTTATTCAATTGTATCTTATTTGGAAGTTAGAAAGGTGTTATTAAAACTGACAAAAATTTATGTAATTCTAACGTTTAAATGTTTACCTCAAGGAAAACAGGCACAACACTACAACACCATTATGTTGATATTGCCTCTTTGTCCTGCATTATTGTAGTACTGGCAAAAAAGAACAGAACATATTCTTTATAAGTTGCATACGAGAGAACTCATTGTGTGCTACAAATTGCTATGCTACTGTTATCGTTGCTGTTTTCGCCATCGTTACTGCTGCTACTTTATTTATATTCTTGTTTCTGTTGTCACTGCTACTGCTGTCACTGCTACTGCTGCTGCTGTCACTGCTACTGCTGCTGCTACTACACTAACTAGGTGCTGCTAGTGTACACTTCAATGAAATAGCATTCAGGGATCCAGTCACATTCCTACGGGGAGGTACCTCGGAACAAGCTTTGAGCAAGTACCACGACATGCTGATAGGCCGGTCATCGAATAATATATTCAGAGTAGGTAGTGGTCACATGTCATAGTTTACTCCAGCAATTTTAGGCAAAATTACCAGGTAACGTCAAAGTTAAATAAAAAATGTTTTGCATTACATATTCCTGGTAGTGTCTAGGGCAATGGTTTTGAAACTCCCTAGGGGTCGTTTGGCAATTTCATGAGGGTAGTCTTATGACCTTGTCCAATTTTATGTTGCGTGTCACTAAAATTTACAATTAATCACACACGATTTACCAGATGCATGAGCTATGGTGGAGGCATTATTAATTGTCTTTTCTCTTTAAAAATAGCAAACAAAACGAAACACCACACTATTGGGGACAACTCTTTGTGTACGTTTTTTTTGTATGCCATGATCGATAATGTTTTTTTTGTGGATAAACGTGCTGAAAAACTTTGTGATATTTGTATTGCAAAGGTACTATCCGCAATAAAATGTGTAAACTTTCTCTGATATTAAACGACACGTGCTTTGGGACATAGAAAAGGCTAATTTGTTTTGTATCCCGCTGTGTGAATCTGTCGATATTCAGGCCTGGTATTAACTGACAACGTTCGCCAGATACATTAAATAAAGTACCACTAAATGAAGAATTTCATGCGCGATAACAACCAAAGGCAAAGATGTGATGAAGAAATTATCTGTATGTCTGAAGCTGAATATTGTCCTAATTCTCACCATTTTAAGAACCGCTGTACAGTCACAGAATGTTTGTGAAATGTTTATATTCCGCGTCCAAGTCCACTGACAGTCCAAATGCTGCATTGCCGCAACCAAACAGGAAATCTAGCCTTTACTAATATCACAAACCTTCAAAACGCTCTCACTGTGCATACGAAATCCAGAATAAATAGGCTTGTCAATACAATGCAGTATAACCCCTTTATTTGAACTTATATTGAAAAAAATATGTCTACTTGCACCAGCTAAAAGACTTCAAGTACATGTGGATCCTCTCCAATCGCCGTTTTAAAAATACAGTGTAGTTAAAATATATTGAAGTTCTTTTGAAAAGAGTAGGGTGGGGGTCGTTTTGAATAAATGTTTTGAAAAAAGGTAATGGCGCAAAAAAACGTGTGAGAATCACAAGTCTAGAGTAACTAACCAAAAGATCACCAGAACTCAACTTGAGCTAAATGCAGAATTCAAGATGACGTCCGAGACTGAGGAAGTATTGATAGTACAGGTGTTCACTTCGTTGTTTAAGGCAATCAAATGAAAATACACCCTTTTGAAATGTTAACCCCTCGAGATGCACATCGGGGGATCGTAATGATCCCGCTTGCATGCCTACACAAATTCAGCTCCATACATGCGAAACTAAAGGAAATATACTCGGACATATATATATATATATACATGTATATATTTATATATGTCACATATATATATATACTATATATACATACATACATAGTACATCGAACATACATACATACACATGCACAGAGAGAACCACAAAGACCTCCACTCATGCTTTTTAATATAATTATGTACGTTTGCGCGTGTGTATGAACTTGTCTACAGGACAATGTGAGAAATACACTAATTTTAACGCAACTGGTGGAGAAGTCGTGGGTTGATACTCAAAGGACGCAGCTGACCGCTGCCATCTGGCAATTCTTCGCTACAGTTTCTGGTGTGATGCGATGCTACCCTGGTGTTTCATACGATGGTGCGTTCAAACCACATACGCATGATTGGTAAGTGTGCAGATATGTTGGACATTTCTCAACGATGATTTTGTCGTGGCTTTGCAGAGGTATCAGATTCTAGTGTTACAACGAGTGACGCTTTTGCTGTTTTTTCTCCCAAACAGTGATATAGATTTGAAATACGTACACATACATGCACACACGAACGCACGCACACTCTCTATCCATGTCTCTTCCTCTCCATACATCCCCCGCACGTATATATATATATATATATATATATATATATGGTCGATTGTCATGAAGCTTGGGCATTCGGTGACTCTTCGTTGAATGGCCCATAGTTTAAAAAAAAGTAAAATGGATACCACTGGTAATTCATATTCGTCAGTATGTAGGCTATGTAAATACATATTATATGGCTACTAAGTGACACTAGCTATGTTTCATGCAAGCCTTAAGCACATCTAAATAATAATTATCATTCGCAATACGTCATGGATTTGCTCTAAGGGATCACTTTCTAGGATTGAAAATGGAAAGAATATTTCAATATCCCACAAAACGCCAGAACAACGACAGTCCAATGTACACATAATAATAATATATAAATTAAAATTATGCCAACAAACACGCGGACGGAATGATGGCCGGCTGCCGGAGTGATCTGAGATACTAAAGTCCTACATACGTCAAGGAACTTGGTATACAATGTAGATAATTCTGAATGGACATGCCGTTTTTAGGTATTTAATATGTATGATAACGGCTGTATTAAAAAACTATTGGACAAGTTATGTAGAATAAATACAAAATCTTGCACGCATGCACACACACACACACACACACACACACACACACACACACACACACACACACACACACACACACACACACACACATTCCACTGCACTTGTCTAGCACATAAAATATGCATGATCTGTACGATTGTTTAGGTAGTGTTAGAGCATGACATTATTTTGCAATTTGCAAACAAAATTGCACATATATATATGGACAAATATATTCAAGTGTTAACGGCGTGATGACTTGCAGACTACATGACTGACACTGCTTTAATAACTCCAGTAAATGGAAACATTGTAGAAAATGTCGCCTATACACGACACACGCTAGCAAATATATATTATTGAAAAACATAAAAACGTACCTGAAAAAAATCAAACTCGCCTGCCATAATTTAAGGTATTTGCAAGCTAAGGCAGAGCTAAACAGGACCATCATATCTCGGCCCAGTATTGATACGTTTGGAAGAGCTACATATGCAGTCACCATTATCAGTCGTGCCATCACCTCTGTCAGGTAAGTAGGCTTCATTCCTCATTAGCTCTGTGATATTGGCGCAGTCTTTGGCTGCAAAACACTCGCTCCATCACCAGTAGGTACTTAGTTCAAATGTCGAAACAGGGAAGATAATACAATCATACGGCTATGTAATTGCATCTTCGCATTACATTTATGAATACATGGAAGAACACTAGTTTCAGAATGGTGTTTTGGTAAATGTTGCTCATAGTATGATTCAAAGCACAGTACGTGTGACTAATATATTTATCGAGTCAGTTGTCTAAAAAATAGTTCGGCTCCGTAATTAATTTATGCGTATGACGTGTATGAGAAAATGTTGGTACTGATATTGCCAGTCACATTTTTGTGTGATGATAGCCGTGCGTGCTTCTCTGTGTGTGTTTGCGTGCGTGCGTGCGTGCGTGCGTGCGCGTGGTGTGATGGTGGTGGTGAAGGTGGTGGTGTGGGTCCTTGCTAGCCTGTGTGCTTTTGAAAAATGTCCGCCGAATCTAACGCAGGCATAGCGTGGCCAAATTCCAAAGGTCTGGGGGGCTCCCAGGATCTGTCTATGGTGTGTGAAAGAGAGTGAATGTCCGAAAACAGTTTGTGTTGCATTCTGTGTATGCCATATGTGTACATGTGTGATGTGCAGATTATATTAAAGTTATGTTTGCATATAATAGAAACGTGAATATGGCCACTTGTGAAACCAATTAATTAAATAACTAAATCCTAATGGCTGTATTTTGTATCAGTAGCATTGTCTGATATACATTTTATATGTTTGCCAGGAATGGCAGGGAGTATGTTTTCGGCGTACTGGCTGTTGCCCTTCCAGTGGAACACATATATTCACAACTTGTATCCATTTACTCGCAGTGTAAGGGAAGCTTTGCAAAGTGAGTGCCTTTGTCCCAACAACTACCTTTTTAATTGCTTTGTTTTCATGTAATTACTCTATACTCTTGACGCTACTGTACCTATACAATAGGCCAACCATAAAGTATACCACGCTATTTGTGGACTTTTTATCTCCACCCGTTTGTTATGCATCGCAACGCTGGCATATATGCCTACCCTAAAATTACGTTCGTTTTCACAAAGACCCGTCATGATGCATAGATTTTTAATAATTATTATATTCGTTGAACGTTTGTGTTGATAAGTTTGTGTTGAAAGTTCGTTGTTGATAAGTCAAATATAAGTCCATCAAAGTAATAAAAACAATAGTACATTACTAGTTTTTCGTTGGAATACTGTTGAAATCTACGCAATAACTGACTGAACAATTAATGATGCAGTGATATAGATAACTCGGTGAATCAGCATTTCGAAAAATTGTTTCATAAAGCTTATCCAGATGCCTCACCCCATATAACGCTTTGTCACGTTTGCCTATTGATCCCCACCCCCTACGTACGTTATGGATTAACCATAACAGCAAGAAGAGGAAATCGTAAGTTATAACATTTGTTAGGAATCTTAGCTGCGCAAAATATATATTAAAAAGTATAAATTCATATCTCAACAGGCAAGCTAGTTAACAGAACACCAATATTTAGGTTGGAACAAAATAACTATTGCATATATTGAAACTATTATCATTTCAAAGATAAGAACGATTGCACCATTTTTTCACAAAGCAGTGTATGCGTACCGGCTATGCTAATTAAGATAGTAAATCTTCTCATAGAGGACGATGATAGAGCGCGAACCCAGAGCTGCTATTTGTGCAAACGACGCCAGCTTGTTGTACTCTATTTACAAAAGGGGCCATTCCAAGACATCACCAAAATGCGTTGCTGCCGAGTCTTGGATGGTGGAATGCCCAAGAAATCGCTATACATTTACAGCATATTGAGTAACCTCATATACCTGGCTACCAAACCTGTCAAGATTTTGCGTGAAAAAAAGCATTTTTCTCAAATTGTGCATGTTGGTAGCGGATGGTATAACCCACCACGTAAAACTGCAGTCATTGGGCACTCCAGGGAGCATCAGTGGAACTTGTGAACCTGTTTTCAGCCTTGATGTCGTTCCTTTAAGTAAATTTACTTTTCTCATCCTTCGGGAGTTGTTATAGTCCAAGACGTTGTATGGCCAACACAGGGTCACGTTGTAACACATTGTAACAGAAGCAATTCTTGCAGTTTTGAAAGCAGGTAACATATCAAAAGTATACAGCTCTAAATATGGGGAACATTGTCAAAATTACGCAAGTGTTGGGGCCCCACTCAGTAGCTTTTTTCTGTGAGATTTAGTAACGATTTTATTTTCGGGTCGGATAATTCGCAAGATAATGTTTCAGTAAACCTCAAATAATCCAGATGCGTGTTCATAAACATGCACTTATTATATTCAGAGAACAAAACAACATAAATAGACATTAAAATATTCTAACATTTCCTTTTTCAATGTAAATGCTTATTGGTATCAAAACATGCGCGACTAGCTGGAACTACTTGTCCAATTCTTCTGCTATGTAGCAGGATTATGCTGAGTATAATTATAAATATGTTACTCTCACGACCATCTATTGTACATGTAGCATAGTTAAAGTACATTTAGCAGGACAACATTGTGTACAATAATTATAATGACCCCTTCATATAAGGTCAACATAAAAATATATGAATCTAGCTAATAAGCTTAATCGGTGAATAATTGCCATATCCTCTCCCATATAATATGAATACCATCTGCATTACCATATGCATATGCTACTGTCATGAGCACCAACCGTATATGTAACACAACACAAATGCATTTCAGCATTGCGCGCTATAATTAAATGAACCCTTCCGTGATGTAAGGTCAAACATGTATATGAAACTCAAGCACTCATGAGCCCAAAAAGGTAAGTTCCTAGATAGCACAATATCTACTCCAATCGAACACCACCGAGACTTCTGTGGGAAACGTTTAGCCACTCTGCAGTTAATGCGCGAAGAGTATTCCTAAACGAAATATCCATCACTGTCTAGGTACTCATTCATACAGCTGAGTGAACTGGAGTAGCGTAGAGTGAACGAACTTGTCCAGTGCTCGACATGGCAGCACAGGATTCAAAACCGAATTTTCTCGATTGTAAGTCCAATGTCACTGCGCTCCACACAAAAACTTACATACATACTATAGTATCGCTTGCAGCGCCACTGTAGCGCGTAGTGGCAGTGGCATTAACTGGCTTAGTGACATCATTTGATTGTCAATTAAAAATGGGCGGTGGCGCGAACGCTGGAGGATTGGTACAATCTGTGTGTAGGCATGACAGCGTTGTTGTGTACGTAATTTCACTTATCTACCTGTATAAGACAAAGACACACTGCAGATGATTGACGAAAGGAAAGAGTTAAAGAAGAACAAATAAATGAGAGAATTATCATGAGAAATACAGAGAGAAGTGCAAGATGATTAAACGAATGTGTAAGGAAGACAAGAAGAAATGTCTAGAGAAGAAATGCGAAAAGATAGAACTATGTATGAGAAGGAACGATAGTCGCAGTATGTTCGAGGAAATCAAGTCTATGACACAGTCGTTCAAACCTGGACTTGGCGTTATTAAAGATGAAACGGAAATGACTCTGACAGAAAGCGATGACATACTTGAAAGATGGAAGCAATATTGTGAAAGCATGTTTAAGAAAGAAGAAACAGAAGAGGTAGACATGGTTGAAGGCAGAGAGAGGACAGAACCAGAAGATGAACTTGAGCCTTTGCGTTCAGAGGTGTAGTGGGCAATAAAAAGTCTAAAAGACGGAAAATCACCTGGCACTGATAACATCACTGCAGAGCTAATAAGAGCAAGTGGAGAAGCAGGTGTGGATATCTATCACACATTATGCAAGAAAATATGGAGAAATGGAACATGGCCCATGGACTGGAAACGAGCCATCCTTATACCAATACCGAAAAAAGGTGACATGCAAGAATGCTCAAACCACAGGACTATATCCCTCAACAGCCATGCGAGCAAAATTATGCTAAAAATCATAATGAAGAGAATCACAACAAAATTAGAATGTGAAGTCAACAGAACACAAGCTGGTTTCTGGACTGGAAGAGGAACAAGAGATCACATTTTCAACTTGAAGATGTTAATTCAGAAATGCAGAGAATTCAACCATGACCTTAGGATCTGTTTCATAGATTATTCAAAAGTTTTTGATAATGTTAGTCATCAACAACTCTGAAAAACCTTGATACGCATGGGATTTGACTAGAAAATTACATCACTTATCCAACATTTATATGTTGGACAGCAGTCTGCAGTGAGATTAGAGTGTGGTACCGCAAATTGCTTCCCAGTCGGCAAGGGAGTGAGACAGGGGTGCATTTTGTCCCCCCACCTATTCAGTCTATACACAGAGAATATCATGAGAGAAGTCGAGACTGACACGAGAAGCAAGTTTTTTAATGGACTGAAAGTGAATGGACAGGAGATATATGAATTGAGATATGCCAATGACACAACGTTAATATCTGATACAAAAGAGGGATTGGATAAACTGATAACTACTGTTAACGAGCACAGCGAGATGAAAGGATTGAAACTAAACGTAAAGAAGACTAAGATTATGGATGTGAAGGGATGTCGAGAACCATCAGAAGTTACAGTAGATGGCGAGGAAATAGAACGATTGGAAAGTTTTGAATATCTGGGGTCACTGATAGAAGCGGATGGAGATGGGACGAAAGAGATCAAGCGGAGGTTGGCAATGGCGAGTAAAAAGTTGACGGAGATGAAGAAGCTGTGGATAGCAACGAACAAAGATAGGAAACTACAAATTACCCCAGTCTGCATATTTCCAACGGCTACATATGGATGCGAAACCTGGACTCTTAACATGAACATTACTAAACGTATAAATGCATTTGAAAATAAGTGTTATAGAAAGGTATTACGAGTTTCGTGGACTGAACGCAGAAATAACGAATCCATCGCAGATGAGCTTGATGTTATACCTGGGACTTTATTGAACTTTGTAAAGAAACAGAAACTAAGTTATTTCGGCCATGTGAAACGGCATCAGTCTCTAGAGAGACTAATAGTGGAAGGAAAAGTGGAAGGCAGAAGAAGCAGAGGAAGAAATTCCAAGACGGTGTAATGATACCAATTTTAAAGAATATAATATATAAATGTAAAAAACGCAATAAATGCCAAACAAATCTTGTTTAGTAATATTTTAAACACCAGTGTTAATTGTCATAGTTGTTGCATTGTAGAATGTTGTGATAGAAATGTGTATCTTTTATTTTGTTGATGGATTTCAGTTTTTCAGGCATGAAAAATTTTTCTAGACAAGGAAAATAGTTTTCATAGTGATTCATTCTCCGATTCCGCCCCATGGATCAAAATTTAGTACGGTGACCTATGTCAGTAACAAACAGACATCTTTATAATATGTGAATATTTCTAAAGGGTGTAATGACCTTTTAATTTCATCTAATGCTATGGTTTGTCTTTAATTGTGGTACAATCTTTGTATTACGTACTCATTAATATCACAAATGGTAATGTGTTATGCTCATTACTGAAACATTCACAACAATTCCGACATTTCTTTTTTCAAACCAGAACCAGCATAGGAATGTCATGAAATCATTCAAACATAAACCTTAAATATATAGGCTTAAAACCCCTAGTATGTTACCAATATTACCCCCCCCCCCCCCCCCATTAGAACAGTGTTCTCCGTCGTTACAGACTTGACTGCTGTCTGCAAAATTGGCTGATCTGCATCATCGTGGGCAGGTGTGGCATCCTGTGCTACAAGTATCCGCTCAAGAAATTGATGAAATTGTGCTTGTTCTTTTTGTCAGCAACGAATACACACTTATTTGTTAACGTCGTCACTTCGTTGGTGAACGTAACCCCCTCACCAGATTTTCCACCCACTCATCTCTTATGTACGTATTCTTAGTGGATGGATTGTGAAATCCATCAAATGTAATGATCAAACTTCCCTGTAAGGTAATCACAGTACAGCATGCATAGGTCTCGATATCTGGGAATTCTACTTTGCCAAGGGATGCAGCGGGACAAAGCCCCACCACCCAACACATACCGAGCTTCACCGATTGGACTTATAATATTGGATGTGAACCTATACCAGATGACGTTAGCAAGCACACATTTCTCTCGCAGCATTTATCTTCAAACAGACTGCCCTAAAAGAGGATATATTGGTTCATCTGAACCTAGTTACCACCAACACGCATGGTTTAATTTGACTGAAGTACGACAGCTTGAATGAATACTGCATGACAGATTTACCCGTCATGGACGCCGTAATCTTCTGGTCAATGGCCTTCGCGCAATTCTCATCGACAGTGGAGCTAGTAAGGCCACCGGCCATGATGCTCCGCAAGGTTGAGTTGTTTCCCAATGGACTTCTGTCAGCCAGCACCAGCAAAAGAGTTCGCGTGTCTTTCACATCACGATATTGTCTCAATTTGATCATGTCCTTTTGTTCACTTGCGTGATATATACCTCAAATAAGTTATTGCATTGATCTGTTTTCCTATGCGTAAAATGGCATGGATAGCAGTTAGGCCAAATGTTGCTGCTCGGTTATCCCTTCCCCCGTCGCCATTCCCTCACAGGTTTTAATGATTTAACAAGGTTTAACAAGATTGCCCCCCCAGAGAATTAACTCTAGGTGGCAGGTGGACAAGGAAGCCCTTTGGCTTATCGAGAGTCCGACCCTTTTATCTATGTGTATCCCGCTCATCTGAGGTATGTGTCAATTTTATTTTTAAACATATTCACGCTACTAGCACCCACACAATCAGCAGATAATCTGTTCCATTCATTTACAGTACTTTGTTAAAAAATGAGAACGTTTTTATATCTAACCTACACTGCTCCTTTGCTAATGTAATTTCATGTTCTCTAAGTCCTTCTATCTTTCGTAACTGAGAAAAAAATATTTCTATCAATATTTTCATAACCATTCATTATTTTAAACACTTCTATCTGATCTCCTCTCAATCTCCTGGTCTCTAGTTTTGTTAAACCACATTCATTTAGGCGAATTTCATAACTAAGATCCCTCAGTGTTGGTATCATTTTAGTCGCTCTCCTCTGTACTCTCTCTAGCATATCTATGTCCTTCCTGCGATATGGCCTCCACGCTTGTATACAATATTCTAAATGAGGCCTCACTATTGCTTTGTACAGCGGTATTATTAGCTCTTTTTCCTTATACGTTATGTTTCGCCTAATTAATCCAAGGATTTGATTTCCCTTTGAAGCTGCAATTACGCACTGCTCTGAAACCTTCATATCAGCACTAATGGTTAACCTTAAGTCCTTTTCTTTTACAGTTGTACTTAGAACAGTACCCCCATTGTATACTCTACCTCTTCGTTCCCGTGACCTGCGTGGAGGCATTTACATTTCCCAAAATTGAACAGCATTTGCCACTTTTCAGACCATTTTATCAATTTGTCAAGATCGTCTTGTAAATGTTGTCTATATCCATCACTTTTATTCCTTCTAAACACTTTTGTATCATCTGCAAATTTCAACACAGTGCTTGTTATTTCATCATCCAAATCGTTGATATATATTAAGTATAATATAGGACCTAGTACTGATCCCTGTGGTTCCCCACTCAATACCGATTTCCAGTTTGAAGCCTCCCCATCAACTATTACACGTTGTCTTCTGTCAATCAGCCATTTTTTATCCAGTTTATTATACCATGTCCTATGCCATGAGTTTAAGCAGTAATCTTTTATGTGGTACTTTGTCGAAAGATTTTTGAAAAAACTGAGTAGACGATATCTACTGGTGATCCGTCATCTACCCACTTAGAAATGTCTTCCAAAATACATAACTTATTTGTTAAGCATGACCTCGCTTTAAAAAACCCATGTCGAGATGGGTTTATCAAGTTATGTTTAACAATAAAAATTCCACCATGTGATCTTTAATTAGTCTTTCTAATAATTTGCAAATCACTGATGTTAAACCCACTGGTCTATAGTTCTCTGACTTGTTTCTCGAACCTTTTTTTTAAATAACGGTATAATGTTTGCCTCTTTCCATTCTAAAGGAACCACTCCCTCTCCAATGACAAATTGAAAACTGTTGCAAGCGGTACGCTAATTTGTTCTACAATTTCCATTAGTAGTTTGGGCGGAATCCCATTCACTCCAGGTGATTTAGTATCCTTCATAGCCCTTATTTTCTTACCTACCATTTCCGGGATTAAAATTAATTGTCCTAATTTCAGTCTTTAATATATTCCAGCATTTTGTTGCCGTCTTGTTTTTCAGTGTGTTATTCCAGCCTATCTTTGCTAAATATTTTCTCATGTCCTTATACCTTCCTTAGTTGAAATTTCTCCTATACTGCTTTTTACTACTCATTTCTAATTTTACTTTGATGATAAAATATATCTGGTTGTGATCACTACTCCCCAGTGGCTCACATATTTTGACATTGTCAACTAATTCATTCTGTGAGGACAAAACTATGTCTAACACATTCTCACCCCTGGTTGGTTCTAGCACGTGTTGAGAAAGGAAAGTATCTTGAACTAAAACTAAAAACTTGTGGTCCTCACTCCCCATACGCTGTAGAGATTTCCATTGTATATGCCCGTGGTTAAAATCCCCCATAATAATACAGTCCCGTTTCCTTACTTCCCTTATAGCGTTTTGTATTTTTTCATTCTCTTCTATGCTTATGTTTGGACTTCGATAAACTAACCCAACTGTTAACGTTAAGTTTCCTGTAACTATGTTACACCAAACAGCTTCTTCGCAATCTGCTTCTCTTTCTAATTTTATTTCATCAGCCTGGATAAATATAGATATATATATAAAATAACTCCACCACTATTTCTTCCTATTCTATCTTTCCTAAACATTCCTGTCAGTCCCAATTCGGCATCAGACATATCGGTGGTGGTCCAGGATTCGGTTATACCTATTATGTGACTTCTACCATAATGTTTAGTTCATTTCTTTTGTTTACTATACTCCTTGCATTTAAACAAACACATTTATATCCAGCTTCAGAATAGTTTTCCAAACAGTTCTTTACTGATTTATTTGTGCTGTCTTTATCTATGCCTCCAGTTTCAGGCTTTTCTGTGAGTCCCCCCTGCGAATCTAGTTTAAATAGATGCAACCTGTCCCACTGTCAACAGATCGCAGCAGGTTTCCTGAGAAAACTGCTGCCCCTTTCCACTAAGATGGAAGCCATCTCATGTACATATCTTCCCTCCCAACAAAGTATCCCCACAAATCTGTGAATCCCACCCCCTCTTCTTCACACATCTGCTCAACTAGTGCGTTGATCGCCGTCCTCTTGCAGTTTCTTTACGTTGCCCCCCTTCCTCCCATTACTGGCAAAATTCCTGACAGAATTATCTGTTCAACTCTTGTCTTCTTTAGCTTCCTTACTAACTGTCTATACTTCTGTATTATCCCAGTTGTTCCCCCCTGTCTGCGTTATTTGTTCCTACATGTACCAGTATAGACCCTCTCTTGCCATGTCCCAATACCTTCTCCACCCTGTCAGTCACATGTTCAGTCCTAGCCCCCGGTAGACAAACAACGACGTCCTTCCCCTCGCTCAGTGTCTTGTCCGTCTTTCTCATAATGGAGTCGCCCATAAACACCCTCTCTTTCCTCATTGCCCCCTCAATCACTGCCTTAGAGTAGCTCCGGTTTGCATCTGTCTGATTTTTGTCTTTTCCCCCTGTCGTCTTCTCTCCTGTCACATTCTCTTCCGATAAATTCTTTCCTGTCGCTTTTTCTCTTGTCATCTTTCCTCCTGTCAGCGTCCGTTTTATTGACTCTCCTATCACATTTGCTCTCACTTCCTTTCGTCCCTTCATCTTTCCTCCCATCTCATTGTCTTATCTCCTCTCCCGTCCCTTCTTCCCTCCCTCCTTCTCTACGGTCACTTTCTCCCCTATCACCTTCACTCTTGTCATGTTTTCTCTCGTCGATTTTCCTGCAATCACCTTCCCTTTTCTCAATCTCCTTTCGTCAGTTTTCTTGCCACTGCTATTCTCCTTCAGTCTTGCAGTATTCTCACCTCTCTCCCTGTCGTCTCTCTCCATTCAACCTGTCTCGTTTCTACTTCCCATCTCCATTCCCTTCACAATATCTCTCAACCTAACTATGTTCTTCTGCAGACACTCCACCTTCCAACATCCAATGCACTGAAAGATGAATCCTTCCTCCATGGTTTCTGCCCATGACTTCCCACAGCCGGACAGTGCAAAATCTACCCAGGTGTGGCAGTGACCGCACACCAAGTGTCGCTTTGCCTTGACTTGCCGCTTGCAAGGCGCAATATCTCTATCAGAATTTATTTAATAACTTAACTAACTTAGTCTTTATAAAGACTGTTTCCTGTGTACTACAGCACACTTGATGTTACAGATTTCAATTACACAGCCGACTATTTATCCTATCACGAACGCTAACATTACTGGTAGTGACCTAATTTAAATACAATCAATAATGTTACGTTAGGCTGCTTTACTTATTTAGGTTACGCCGCCCGACTATCACCCTTGCTTAATTTTAAGAACAACACTACCTAATGAAAATATCTAGCAAGTACTGGCTTACACAGATATTATGTTATGTAAGTAGTGCTACGACATAATCAGGTTTGTTAAATCTTGTTTACAACTTCACAACAAAGTTACCCTATTATCACTCACTATACTAAGGTGTTCTAAAATACTTTCAATAACTAACGTTAAGCACAACTGCTGCTCAATATATGTTTACTGCGACTTAATGAATGATATTAAGGCAAGAATAATACTTATCAATCAGTAATTCCACTTGTTTATTAACTTTTCTGCACCACCAATTTCTACGATCTATCTCCGCCAAATATAACCTCGAATATAATACTTTCAGCATGGATTGCAAGTAATGCCTTGCTGACTTAGTATAACGTAGAAAATGGCTTGATACAGCTAGATGAATTAGCATCTTTGATAATGCTTCAAGATGAATACACCAGTTTCCCATTAACCACGTCTAAATCTAGATCTACGTCACCATCTACTGCTGATGCCATTTCACCCACTGGATCAAGATATCGCTATTGTAGCTGTTCGCGTGTATTAGGAAGGGGGAATCTATGAATCTGGATAGCAGGAGCCCAACTAACAAGATGTATGCACGTACCGATTTTGAAATGGCCTTTCCTCTCAGGATGTGTTCCAATGCTTTTGATGCATATATGAACTATAGCATCGCAACTTGATTAATTGGTCGCTAGGGGGCGTGGCATAATGTTTACTTTAAAAATGTATCCTTCGTCTAATGTTCAATTACAGTACACTAATTATTTTTAATATATTACTTTCAATATTAATTAACTTGTAAAGCGCTATAGAACCAAGAATTCAACCATAAGCTAAGTATATTTAAACTATAAGCATATTTTAATAAGTTTTGGTCCTGCCATATTCAAGTTAATAAAACCGGTGTTAAAGCCGTTATGATTATCGCTCACTTTCGCCGGTCGGCAATGTTTAGTTTTTTTAATGTTGTCTTTTGTAACTATTACACTGTTAAATGGTTAAGTTACAAAACATGCTGCCTGTGGGTTTTTTCTGTTGACCTTGGATTGAGAACTATATATATGTCGATAATAAGGCATTGCCGTTGAGTGATTTACACTGCAGTCAATTTCTGCCTATCTAAGGCTACGGCTAAGTAAATTTGAGTAAATATAAATAGTTATCCCTCTCATAATAGGCCTGTAAGTCTCAATTTAGTTACCGGAGTTGGTCCCGGTTCAACATTTTATAATTAAATAAAGTAGACTTCCTTGTTAAAACTGAGACTCTACTGATCTTACAAATATAATTAAGTTTTTGACTTATGCCTTAGCAGTAGCTCTGGGCTTAACAGTTTTTACTATTTATTACCTATATGATATATAATTATATGGTTTTGATCTATTAATTTCTACTAAATATGATAATAGTCTAACATAAATATGTCACAATTATTCTTATTGGGTGTGTTCTGCTTGAATTGCTCTGTTCCTGTAAGGAATAAAGATTTTGTTTTATACAAACCATTGACACCTAATCATTTTAATGTGCTTTTTTTCTAATCACACTACAATCCATCATTCTGTTTCAATGTTGCATAGCCTGCCATGTCTTCATGTTTGTTATAATAGAAAGTTACTGCCAATCCCTCGCTCTACGCCAATATTGAAATTAGCAATACTTTTATTATTAGCAGGACATGTAAGTCTCAATCCTGGGCCAGCTGTTAGACGAAACATTCGTGTGACCCATACAAACGTTCGATCTGTACGACATAAGACAGACTCACTTTGTGATTGATTAATTTAAAAAAAATAAACATTCTTGCTGTAACTGAGACCTGGCTCAGACCACATGATACACCTGCATGCACTGCTGACGTTTCCCCTTTTGGTTACGCCTTTCACCATCGACCACGTTTAGTCGGCCGTGGAGGTGGTGTTGGTTTTCTTATATCACGGCAGTTCAAAGTTAAATTACATTCTAACCCTGAATACTCCAGTTTTGAGTTCATCTGTGCTGAAATTTCAGATTCTTCTTTCTCCGCATTCTTTGTTTGTATCTATCGCTCGCCAGGACATCCGGCAAATTTCTTTGAAGACTATCAGGATATATTGAAAATCTGGCAGTTATTCATTGGATATACCTTCTACAACTACAACTACGTTTGATGATATTCTGGCATCCTTTGATTTGAAACAACATGTTACCTTTTCGATACATATACATGGCATTGGCTTGACCTCTTGATAACCCGTTCAACTTGTAATAATATCCAAACACCTACTGTTTCAGATGAGTTATCAGACCACCATACTGTCATTGCTAATGTTAACGTTTCTATAACCCCATTAGAACCGAAACACAATGTGTCTTATCAGCGATAGAAATAAGCCAGAATATTTACTTGTCCGCCGGACAAGTAGGTTTTGAAATCTACTTGTCCGCCAAAATGTTAACTTGTCCGATTGGTTGGGAAGGGGAATCGAAGCTTCGGAAAAAACATAAAAAGTCTGTCTTATTTTTATGACAACACAATGTTCCTGCTGTTTCGTTGCACGTACATCTGAGTGACTTGTGATCAAAGACACAATTTGATTTACTCTTAAAATTGCAAAATAATTTTTGCAACTATTT
This sequence comes from Escarpia spicata, assembly GCA_963995525.1. Taxonomy (NCBI): domain Eukaryota; kingdom Metazoa; phylum Annelida; class Polychaeta; order Sabellida; family Siboglinidae; genus Escarpia; species Escarpia spicata. Next base: position 33,165,449 of record OZ023209.1, read on the forward strand.
TCCGGTCAATTATTATTCATCACGAATATTAAAAGTAGACACGCTACATGATGTATACCAATATTTTAGTGATGCTGATATGAACGTTTTTATTAATAATAAATAATTATTACGATGATAGGAATGAGACAATTGTTTTCCTTGCTATTTGTTTTTATAATGTTTCAAAAACTGTATATATACATATATAAAACATATAACACTGCTGTAAAATGTTGGCATCAGTTTGTCATTGAAGATGCCACTCATCCAGGAACATGACCAATGCGAAGCCGGGAAATGTTGTCACAAAAATCATAATAAATTATATAATCTGATATTATTTTGTTAAACCTCTATGAACTTCAATATTAACAAAGTTCTGTATTTTACAAACGAAAATAATATTTAATTGATCATCACCAAACAAACGCAGATTTTTTCCTAAATGTTATATTACTATTTCAATGATGATAAAACAGTTTTAACAGTGTCTGAATTACATTTACCAGGCGGGAAATAATTTATAGATTTACTTATGTCGTAACGTTGCTGCCGCGCAGACCGCCGTAGTTGGCAGAAGCCGACAAGTCAACGGCGGTTGGCGCCCCGTCCCCGGCCGCGAGTCTTGCATAATTCAGTTCGAAAACTCGCAATTTATGGTTAAAATAGATGTTACATAGATACAACAACACTTCTGAAATGTCATTGATATCCCGTTTATCAACCTGCACCATAGATTTACCGGAGAGCCAGTTACAAGTTTTGAAAATTGTCACCGATCTGGATCGGCTAATGTTCGATGACTTGGTCTTGGAAGACTGCCGAGTCCGCGTGGGTTAGGTGTAATAATAGTTAAAACTATATACTTATTGAAATAACAGGTAGCGATACAAAGTCTACTATTTCCAAAGTTCATCAAATATGATCCGAGAGTGGAAGCAATGTGTACGTCGGCCAAACTGAACGATTTACGATTGTGTGAAATACAGCCTCGATCAGCGATGGCTGATGCGGAATCTGTCCTACGCGTATGACAGAGCTAGGTCGGTGCGCTAAGCGGATGACCCTGTTAACGCAGGGACTAAACTCGGTCAAACACTGACGTACAACACACTGGCGGCGGAACAACAAGACGCCGACACACTAACAAAATTGGAATGCGCGCGATTGCTAGCGAACATCATTTACGTATGAATTTCCTCAAATAAAAAATTTGCAATGTTGCACTCGTCACTATTTAATGTAAATTTTCACTTGTCAGTCGGATAACCATGTCGAGTCATTTTACTTGTCCGGGCAAAAAATCACTTGTCCCGGACAAACGGACAAGTGCTATTTCGAACGCTGGTCTTATAGAGCCATTCACAGGGTTGACATTACAGCTTTAATGGCTGATACCCTTTTATCCGACCTTATCACAAATAAAAAAAACTATCTGACTTATAAAAACAGCACTGTCAAGTACTCAATGCATTACTTAACAAACATGCACCTATAAAATCCAAATGTGTGTCAGAAAGGCCACTGGCTCCATGGATGAGATCCGAAATTATACTATCTAAAAGGCGTCGTCGTTATTTAGAGCGTGTTTTGCGCAAATCGCCCTCGCCATTAGATAGGTCGCGCTATTCTAAGCAATGTCACCTCTGTAATAAACAAATGGCCAAAGCTAAATCAGATTATTATACAAATATGGTCATAAATAAGTCTGATAACCCGCGTCAGTTATGGAACTGCATCAATAACATTCTACACAGACGGCCTACTCCATTGCTACCTGATCATGTATCAATTAAGTATCTATGTGATTCTTTCTCTAGTCACTTTAAGAATAAAATCAGTATTATTCGTTCTGCTTTCCCACGTCATAATTTAAGTAATGTCAGTGTGGACTTTCCACAAGTAAATTATCTACTTGTATCATTTGAACCTGCAACAGTTAATGAAGTGAAATAATTATCTCCTCCCCAAATAAATCTGTTGCACTTGATCCATTTCCAACAATACTGCTAAAAGCATGTTTCGATACACTAATTGGACCTATAACAAATATTATAAATGCATCACTTTGCTCTGGCTGTTTTCCTGATGATTTCAAATATGCCCATGTCACACCAATTCTTAAGAAGACATCTCTGCCTAAACAAATTATAGACCTATTTCTAACCTCAGCGTTATTTCCAAAATACTAGAAAATGTTGTAGCAAGTCGTCTAACGTCTCACATTAGCAAAAATTTCTTAAATAATGTGTCACGATCGGCATATAGACAGTTTCATTCAACAGAGAATGCCCTCTTAAGGGTTCATAATGACATTAACTTGAACATTAATCATGGTAAAGTGACTGCACTTACCTTACTAGATCTCTCTAACGCTTTTGACACGATTGATCACAGCATTCTCATAGCACTAAGTAGGTAGATGATGGATCACCAGTAGATATCATCTACTTAGATTTTCAAAAAGCTTTCGACAAAGTGCCACATCAAAGATTACTTCTTAAACTAAAGGCCCATGGCATAGGAAATTATATAATTAACTGGATAGAAAAATTGCTGATTGACAGAAGACAACGGGTAGTTGTTGATGGGGAGGCTTCAAACTGGAAATCAGTTTTGAGTTGGGTTCCACAGGGATCAGTACTGGGATCTATATTATTCTTAATATATATAAACGATTTGGACGATGATATAGCTAGCAAGGTGTTGACATTTGCGGATAATACAAAAGTGTTTAGAAGGATTAAAAGTGATGGAGATAGACAGTATTTACAAGATGATCTTGACAGGTTGATCAAATGGTCTGAAAAGTGGCAAATGTTGTTCAATTTTTGGAAATGTAAATGTTTTCTCACAGGACATGGGAACGAATATGTAGAATATACAATGGGGGCACTGTACTAAGTACTACTGTAAAAGAAAAAGACTTAGGGCTGACAATTAGTGCTGACATGAAGGTTTCAAAGCAGTGTGGAATTGCAGCTTCAAAAGTAAATCAAATCGTTGAATTGATTAGGCGAAATATAGCATATAAAGAACTAATAATACCGCTGTACAAAACAATAGTTAGGCCTCAGTTAGAATATAACTATATATTGTATACAAACGTGGAGGCCATACTGCAAGAAGGACATAGATATGCTAGAAAGAGTACAGAGGAGAGCGACAAAAAGTATTCCAAAACTGAGGGATCTTAGTTATGAAAAACGCCTAAAAGAATGTGGTTTAACAACACTAGAGACCAGGAGATTGAGAGGAGATCAGATAGAAGTGTTTAAACTATTGAATGGCATACCTCAGAAGGGCTGGATGTATGTAGATAAAAGGGTTGGACTCTCGATGACCCAAAGGGCTTCCTTGTCCACCTGCCATCTAGAGTTAATTATCTGAATGGCAATCTTGTTAAATCTTGTTAAATGAACGTCTGTTAAAGTGGTACGGCATATCTGGCACAGCTCTAATCTGGTTTTCTTCATATCTATCTGATAGATACCAAACTATAAAGATTGAGAACTGCTTTTCAGCTGCACTGCCGGCTTTATTCGGTGTTCCCCAGGGTTCTGTTCTTGGGCCTTTGCTTTTTATTATATACACTACGCCACTAAGCTCTGTTATATAAAGACATAACTTGGATCATCATCTTTATGCTGATGATACTCAGATCTACATTTCGTTGGCTACCCCGGATACAAATCGCTCCCTTAACCAACTTAGTGATTGCCTTCAAGATATCTTCCACTGTATGACTGACAGCAACTTGAAATTAAATGCAAGTAAAACTGAATTGATTATTATTCGTACTCCAAGGCAGCGTAGTAAATTGGATGGTTTTTTCCCTATGCGTATTTTAATCAGTATATCACGGCAGCAACCTCGGTGCGGAATCTAGGAGTGATCTTTGATAGCAACTTCAATTTCTGACAACACATATCTTAAACATGTCGCTGCTGTTTTTTATCATATTTGTGATCTTCGCCGTATTCGCCGGTATATGTCATTTTGTGTTGCTAAAACTATTGCTTTAGCGCTTGTTAGAAGTAGACTTGACTATTGCAATTCTCTCCTCTATAGTATTGCTAGCAAGGATATCACAAAATTTCAGTGTGTCCAAAATTGTCTAGCAAGAGTAGTTACAAGATCTCCTCGTTTTTCTCGCTCTGTACCACTTTTGAAGTCTTTGCATTGTCTTCCTGTACGATATCGTATACAATTTAAGATCTGTACCATTACATAACAGGCACTGTCCCGTAAGCAACCATCTTACAGTGTATTTGCATTAATTTCGTACTCCTGTAAGAAAACCTATCCAGCTTCGATCATCTAGTTCTGACCTACTTTTTGTTCTAGAGTCAACACTAACATTGGAACTAGGGCGTTTGCTGCGCCAACTCTTTGGAATATGCTCCCTCTTAGTGTTAGATCAGTTGAACATATTATAAAATTCCGTTGTCATTTATAAACTAATCTTTACAACCTTGCTTATCCACCTTAGCTCCCTAGCGCTTTGACCCATCTGTTGACAACTAGAATACTGCTTATGGATTTTGAGATTGACCAATCCTTTTGTTTTGATGCGCTTCTGTGCTTCGTTTCCAAGGATTTAGGCGCAATAGAAGTTGTCTTATTAGTAGTAGTATTATTAACTCAATAAAACCAAGACCAGCCATTGATTAACCAATGCTCCCAAGAGAACTCATCACCATGTGGAGGGCACCAAATCTTTATTAACGCTTACATTTGTATCATAGTTTGTTTCCCGGGATATGTATAAATACGCGTATATCGTTGTTTTTCATTAGTGAAATGTCGAGAGGGAAAGTATTAAAATCGATTTGACTGGAGATAATTCTTAAATTGAAGTGTAGTTGTCTTTAGACAAAGTGAAAGTGACATTACGCAGGCCGTCTCTGCGTGCGTGCTCTGGGTTTGCCCTACAATTTTGCCCGTGCGTGCTCTGGCTTTTGTTTATATATATTCATTTGCTTTATTATGAACACATCGTTTTCAATCTTCATGAAATATAATAGATCTATGCTACTTCAAAAATATTCATTTTCTGAAACAAACTGCATCATTCCATATAACGAGGGCCTTGATGATCAGAACATGAACGGCGTTTGCCACAGCATGTCTAGATTTTCCGTACGGACCTGGACTGTCTGCGCAAATGCCACGGTTTTAGGTATCAATGGTATTTAAATAAATATTCTTGTCTTGCATACTTCATGGGGTGATTTCGGAGGCATTGATGTCGGGGTGTGGGTGTGGGTGTGGGTGTGGGTGGTCCCTTCAATTCATAGGGTCATACATTTTGGCATCGTTTACATAAATAAAAAACTCTGCGCTCCCGGTCTGTACGCTATTGCATCACACTGGGGTCGTTGCAACGGGGAGAAAATAAACGCTCTATAGACTATTGCGTGTACACATGCCATCTCAGATCAAGGTTGTCTTTTGCAAAATCTGTTTAAAAGTATTTCTGTTGTGCAGGTGTTTCTTAGTGGACGATGAAGGTTATATCGTTGCACATCACACCATGCTGACCCCTCCGAAAAGTGCAAATATAATACCAAACATCATCAACAGACACATCACAGATAAGTTGAGTGTGTGTGTGTGTGCGTGCGTGCGTGCGTGCGTTTGCGCGCGTACGTGTGTATGTATGTTTTGTCTTCTTGAAACATGTGTCCAATTTACCCTTCACTTGAGTGTGCCCATTTGGGATATTCTCCCGTGTAAATTAAATTCAAAAACACCCAGCGCGCACCGGAGTAAAGTTCGTGGTTAACAAACATCACTTTGCTAGTGTTTATTTAAATAGCGATTGCATGCCATAATTTTCAACGATGAAATGTAGCAAGGCAATTCAGCTGTACTGCCAAAAAAATTACAATTATTCAGAACTTTCATATATAACTCCGCAACGTCGCCTCTGCTGATTGTTCGACAATAGCCTTCTCGGTAGATACACTTGTAAACATTTGAAATAGCTCAATAATGCGAGCAATGGTGGTCAATATTGTGTGTACGTGCATGCGCACACGTGTGTGTGTGTGCGTGCGTGTGTGTGTGGGTGTGTGTGTGTGTGTGTGTGTGTGTGTGTGTGTGTGTGTGTGTGTGTGTGTGTGTGTGTGTGTGTGTGTGTGTGTGTGTGTGTGTGTGTGTGTGTGTGTGTGTGTGTGTGTGTGTGTGTGTGTGTGTGTGTGTGTGTGTGTGTGTGTGTGTGTGTGTGTGTGCGTATTTGGTATTATACAGTCGAACCTCGCTTTACGGTCACCTCGGTGATACAGCCACCTCGCAGTTAAGGTCACACTAGGATAGTCCAAAATAATTCCCATCTACGGTACAGTATGAGAAATTAGGCCCGCTAATACAATCACCTCGTTATACGGGTCACTTTCGGCCAGTCCGGAGGGTGACCTTAATATTGTACTTTAGAGTCAATTGCGTGTATTTATATATATATATATATATATATATGGTCGATTGTCACGAAACCTGGATTTGTCTTATTTCATAAATGTCCCGCCATTCAAATATAGTTCAAAGGACACGCACAAGTAATACACCTTGTGATGTATAATAAATGTGCGCAATCCATATGTAACAATGGTTGCGTTATTGTGAATGATTAATTTTTGAGAATAATTTTTGTGTAAATACTATTTCACCAATATCATGCCAAATACAACTTTCCGTGTGCATTAAACGGATAAAAAAACATGCGTCATTCCACTGTTATATATCAAAATATGAAAATGGTCAGAAAATGCGGTACGACGCGAAAGCCTAGAATGGCTAACAACCTAGTCACATATACACACAAATATATATACTTGACATACATAGTGCATTTAGGTTAGTTTACACGTGATCAAAAAGAAATTTTGTTTTGCGAGTGGGATGTGATTTGCCTTTTATAACCGGTATCTCATAATATTCCTCCTGTATGTATTTGTTAACATAGTTTACGCACTTAAATGTAATAGTATAATGAGGATAACACAATACTATGCTTCGGAAAAGAAGTTTTCACTAAAACAACATATCAAGTTGTTTAATAAGATTTAACAAGATTGCCACCCAGATAATTAATTCTAGATGGCACTTGGACAAGGAAGCCTTTTGGCTTATCGAGAGTCCAACCCTTTTTATGTACGTGTATCCCACACTTCTGAGGTAAGTTTCGATTTTATTTTTTAACAGAACCCACACAATCAGCAGATAATTTGTTCCAATAATTGACAGTCCTTTCTAAAAATTAGAACTTTTTTTTATATATAATCTACACTGCTCCTTTACTAATGTAACTTCATGTCCTCCAGTCCTTCTATCTTCCGTATCTGAAAACCATTCAATATTTAAAAACATTCTATCTGATCTCCTCTCAATCTCGCTTATATTAATATTCACGTAATTAACTAAGACATTCATCGTAGCAATAACAACGTTCTTAGCCGCTTCATGAAACCGGCCCCACGTCTCTAGTGTTGTCAAATCACATTCTTTTAGGCGTATTTCCTATCTAAGATCCCTCATTTGTTGTGTAATGTTAGTCCCTCCCCTCTGTACTCTTTCTAGCATATTTATGTCCTTCTTGCGATATGGCCTCCACGCTTGTATACAATATTCTAAATGAGGTCTGACTACTGTTTTGTACAGGGGTAATATTAGTTCTTTTTCCTCATACGCTATATTTCACCTAATTAATCCAAGGATTTGATTTCCCTTTGAAGCTGCAATTGCGCACTGTTCTGAAACCTTCTTATCAGCATTAATGGTTAACCCTAAGTTCTGTTCTGTTACAGTAGTACTTAGTACAGTACCACCCCATTGTATATGGTACACCTTCGTTCAAAAAAATACAATACAATTAAAAACAAATTAAACAAATATAGCGTAGTTACCTTCGTCATCGGTTAAACGTTCTCAGACAAGTGATAGAGAAACATCTAAACCAGTTGGTGGATACATACACAAATATATGTGTACTTACATACGTACATAAATACATACATACATACAAACACACACATAGTTACATATATAGTTACATACATACATACATACATTCTTATATAATTACATCCATACATACAAACGTACATAGGTGCAAACTTACGTTTATGGTTCTATTTATACATACTTACATACGTACATAGTTACATTCATATGTACATAGTTATCTACAAACATACGTACATAGATTCATACTTACATACATACATACACACATACTTACATACATACATACATACATACTTACATACATACATACATACATACATACGTATATTCATACATACATAGATACATGCATACATACACACTTGCATTAATATAATATATATATATACTCATATGCATACATACATACATACATACTTGCATACATACGAACATAGTAGCGTACACACGTACCTAATTTCATACATACGTACATAGCTACATACATATGTACACAGTTTCCGAAAAAAACATACATACCTACATACACATACACTTGCATTCATACATAGTTACATGCATACATATATGTATATATATATATACATACATGCATGTATACATACATGCATACATACATACATACATACATACATACATACATACATACATACATACATACATACATACATACATACATACATATATACATACATACGTACGTACGTACATACATACAGACGTACATACATACAGACATACAGACATACATACATACATACAAATATACTTGCATTCATACATAGTTACATGCATACACACATGCATACAGTCAGACATACATACTTACAGTCATACATACATACATACATACATACATACTTACACACATACACACATACACACATACACACATATATACATACTTACATACATACATATATTCATACATACACAGATACATGCATACATACACACTTGCATTAATATAATATAAGTATATATTATATACTCACATGCATTCATACATGCATACATACGAACATAGTAGCGTACATACTTACCTAATTTCATACATACGTACATAGCTACATACATATGTACACAGTTTCCTAAAAAAAACTACATACCTACACACACATACACTTGCATTCATACATAGTTACATACATACATGTATGTATATATATATATATATATATATATATACATGTATATATATATATATATATATACATGTATATATATATATATATACATGCATGCATACATACATACATACATACATATATACGTACGTACATACATACAAACGTACATACATACATACATATATACATACACATATACTTGCATTCATACATAGCTACATGCGTACATATATATATATATATATATATATATATATAGATGTATATATATATATATATGTATGTATGTATATATATATATATATACATGCATACATACATACATACATACATACATACATACATACATACATACATACAGACAGACAGACAGACAGACAGACAGACAGACAGACAGACAGACAGACAGACAGACAGACAGGCAGACAGGCAGCATGCATGCATACATAGTTACATGTATACATATATATATTTAAATATATACATACATTCTTACCTACAAACATAGATGCATACATACATATACATACTTATTTGCATTGATACATCGTTACATGCACACATACATACGTACATAGTTACATGTATGTATCTTAGCTGCCAACGCCTAGTAGGATAGGGTCAGCTTCTTTCTTGTCGACCTTTACCGTGCCGTGTCCAAACTTTCGGTCGGCTTATCAGTATGGAAAGGAGGTGTTTAATGAAGACGCCGAATGCGGAGAAAGTATCAAAGAGGGAAAGTCAGCGTAAATGGTGAAACGGAGAAGCAGAGTCATAAGGAAGATGAGAAGAGTGGGACTCTATCCGTGTCGAAAGTATGCGGAACTTATTAATTACAAAGTTCACGACTTCGAAAGAGCTGAGAGAGGGTTTGCTGGCTACTGGAGTGGGTGCCGCCGAAAGAATGTTTTTGGCTACGGTGCTAAAAGAGATAGAAACGCGCTCGGAAAGTTACTGATGGAGGTGTGTGATAAATGCAGAATGTAATACGCGGTTACGTACCTAGTACACGTCATTCGCTGATATGGATACGTCGTTAAAGCATTCTTTTACGTGTATTGTAATTGGTCCTAAGGGGTGTAATAAAACCACTTTCGTCACCCGCCTCTTGCGTTTCGTCTCGTCTATGATCGAGCAGCCACCCGTGAAGCTCTTGTTGTGCTATGGTCAGTGGCAAACCGCGTACGCCTCTATGGCGAATATATACCAAACGGTTTACCGGACCCGGCGACTTTTGATGCGAGAACGAGGACTGATGGCGGAAACAGACATTCGGGTCACGACCTTGGTCACTAAGAAAATCATCACTGCAACATGTCCGTCGTGTATCTCATACAGAACGTGTTTCCGAAAGGGAAGAAAACCCGCACGAATGCTAAGTACATGGTATTGTTGAAGAGTCCACGAGACAGAGACCTGGATAGATGTATCCGGGTCAAGTGAAATACATACAGGACGCGATCAAAGACGCAACACCATCAGCCTACGGTTACCTTCTGGTTGTTTTGAAACATAAGGCAACGGAAATAGTGCGCCTGCGCACGAGCATCTACACCGACGACGCCATTTAGTACGTCTACGTACCGAAAGTTTAAAAGCGAAGACACGTCGTCCAAGTCGTCATTTGTGAGAACGCTTGAAGAGACAATATGTCAGAGCGTGTGAAGAGACATATTTTGGGTTTACAGGTGCTGAATAGGAACAAGACTATAAACTTGAGATAAACCATCCTCGCCAATGCCGACCCAGACCTTAGTTCTGGTCTATGCGTATGCATTTATGACATCGTGAAAGGAAACGTAACGTTGACACCTAATCAGAAAAAATATATATATATACAAAACACCTGCGCCAGCTATTGTCAAAGAAGGTGACCGTCGGAAAGACGAGGACGATCCTGCAAACAGGCGGTTTCTTATAGGCCTTGCCTTGCTCCATTGGCGGGTTCGGTCCTTCTGCCGTAGAGGTCATATGATAATGGAGCACGCGAAGAAGATGGCGTTGGCAGACCCCGTTTGGTGGAGAATCTCCTACCGTTGCTCGTACCGACTACGACCACTGAAAGTGTGATGAGTAGTCTGGACGCCGACAAGAAGACCGTCCTCGAGCGTAAGGATTTGTCTGAACGGGAAAAGGTGGTGTTGTACAATCAGCTGTTAGAACGATACAACATCTTGGAGGAGAAACTGGTACAGCAACCGGTACGAGTATCTATGGTGAAAGAGGCACAAACACCTGAAGCTCCACAACCTCCACTAGCGGTCTTGAGTGTGATAGAGGGTGAAATCGTGGAAAACGTGCCAAAAAGTATTAAAAGCCCGCCTCCTATTGGAACGAACGGGGGGAGTTCGTATACGACGGTGTACCTATGGCGGGAAGTAATATTGTGGATCTCGTGAACGGCGTTCTGAGAAAAACGAAGACGACTCCACCGGTGGGATTGGAAGCGTTCGCGCGTCACATGAGACGTCTGGACATCCCTATGGAACTCGTCGGCAACGCCTATCATCGGGAGTACATGCAGCAACAAAGACATACTACCCGTGTGGAAGCGAAGCCGACTCGTCGAGCTCAATCTTTCGGTCATCGTGGAGGAATTATTAAAGAGAGGTGAACCGCTCGGCGGGATTATAGGGCGTTATGAACTGGGGTCGAGCGGTAGTCGTTATAGCTGCAGCAACAATCAGGTTCTTTTTGTATGTTATTATACAATTTGTTAAGCGCGCATCCTCCTGGTGCAACGCAGGTCTTGTCGTATGCAACGACACGCCATGGGAGGTCGACAACGAAACCTATTAAACCGCGAATACGTCGATCCGAAACACGTGGGAAGTTTCAACTGCGTCGACGCCTTGCACCGAGCGACCGTAGTACCGAAACGAACCGCCAAACAGTGGTTGTCGGAGCAGAAAACATACACCCTACACAAACCGATAAACAGCGGCGCTGCGTTATCGGAGGCAATCGACGCCAGCAGTGGCAGTTCGATTTCATCTACGTAGCTAGCCTGAAAACAAAACACAACAACGGGACTACATTCCTCTTGACGGTCATCGACGTATTTTCCAAATAGGCGTGGTGCGTTCCGTTGACAAGTGAATCCGGTCCGTCTCTCGTGACGGCGTTCGAGGGTTTGATGCACACGCCGCTGACCGCATTACAGACCGACTAGGGTGCGGAGTTTCTCAACCGCCCCTTTCAGAAGCTCTTAAAGGAGCACGGTACCTTCAACTTCGTCATGTACAATGAGGAGACCAAACCGAGTATCGTGGAACGTTTTAACCGCACGGTGAAAACTCGCATCTGGCGGTACTTCACGAAACACTGAACATTTAGATACATCGAGTCGTTGCCTGGGTTCGTGCGATCGTACAACAAAACCTATCAACGAAGCATCGGTATGTTTCCCGTGAGTGTCAACCATCGAACCAGGAGACCGAGTGGCAGCAGATGTACAGCGGTAGCGGCGGTCGAAGCAAACCAAAACTGCGAGTGGGAGATCGCGTGCCCATCAACAATGCGAAGTGACGGTTTAAGAAAGGGTACATAGCGACCTGGAGCGAAGAGCTCCTCACCGTCAGACAAGCGCACCCGTCCCACTCGCCCGTTTACCGACGCCGTAACGACATTAATCGGCGCTTTCTATGAAACGGAACTAAAAAGTGTCCGTCTCGGATGATCAACTTTATCGCGTGGAGGTGATTCTCCAGCTTCGCAAGAGGGGCAACAGGGTGCGGAGCTACTAGTGAAATGGTGAGGGTACCCGTCCTCCTTCAACAACTAGATCGATGCCAAAGCGCTCGTGGCATATAAAGGGTAATCTCGTCGACCCGTGACCGTCAGTCGGGGTATGGACGAGTGGGACGAGGACGCGTGCAGTAACGTCGGGAGCACAGGGTCGCGTCGCTGGTATGTCTGCGGTAAAGACTCCTCCAAAAACGAAATCGTCTTCCTGTGGCATGTCGTCGACCTGTACACGGTCATCCTGGTCAGTATCTACAATTTGACCCAGGTTCGAGAATATTCAGCTACCTGCTGTCGAGTCCGTCTATGAAAAACGCGATGGTATCTTCTGACTTTTACCTGACGTTGCCTAGCAACTCTTCTATGAAAACGCACCCTGACAACTCGCTGACCCACTACATCACGACGCTACCGTCAAAATGTCGGGTCAGTAGGAGTACGGCCTAGTGGGGCTACAGTATCTGCACACTTGGCACAACGTGGGAGAAGGGGACACCACATTCTACATCAGTGGATCAAAGTGGTCTTTACCACGGGGGTTGCATCCCGCACGGTGATTACTACGCCCCGACCACTTTGCTTTACAGGATCAACACAGTGCTCATGAGTCTAGGAACCGCAGAGATCAATGTGAAACTGAACTACAGCCAATTCTCTAACCGGATGGCGTCGCACATGACACCGGGCGAGAGTTTAGCATACCTGTACAAAGCGTCATGGGAACCATACTGGGATTCAACTCGCCAGTCATCACCAGTTCCAAAGTGAAGGACGAGTTCGAACACCAGAGTCTATGTAGAGACCCCCTAAGTATCAAGCCGTTGGCCGCCGTCTGTGAGTACACCTTCGACTAAGAGGCCGATTCCACGGTGGACATGCGTCAAAGGCTCGCCACCATGTATATCTATGCGGAAGTTGTGGAGTCCCGCATCTTCGGTGATCGTCTCGCTGTGTTACTGTGTAACATTCCAGTCTACAGCTCAAACGGGGCCACGATGTAGCATATTTTCAACCGCGTCCAATACGTATCTCTGTTGCGAAAAGTTTTGGAACGATCGAGATAAGGGGCGACCTCGGTTGACCGGTGCCATTCGAGCAGGTAAAATTCGTAGTGACGCTTCACCTCAGAGGCTGTAAACCGAAACTGTGTTTATGTCGAGAGCCGGCAACCAAGTGAACGAGGACTACTACACCAGGCGGGTACGCGGTAACCTACCGGTATTCATCGGCACTAGAGTACAGCGATGTCACGGTTTGGTAAACCTATGCGGGGAACCTGTTTCGTAGCGCCATGTCTCTGGTCAAAAGAGGGGCCTTGGCTTTGGGAAAAATGTGCTTTGACCACAGATATGCGCGTGGCAGAAGACGTCGCATCCGGTCAGAATCTGAAACAGGTGATCAAACGCGCGACAGAAGCGGGTGCCGACATCCTCGACGGTCTGCTGAAAACAGGGCGGCAGGTGAGGCGACGACAGTCAGTACGTCAAAACGCAGTCGTAAGGAACGGGCGCCAAGCGACATAGTCATTCTCCCTGTTATTATTGATAAAAAAACGAATTCGATTCCATTGCAAAGCCATCTTTTTATATTACATCATAAATAACAACATTATTTTCTACGCACAACTCTAGTAAACTTACAACATTTTACATGGTGTGATGTTTGGCGTGGAAGGAGTGCAAACAAATATGATCAACTTAAGCCACAACAAAACTATTAAACCGTGCGCTGATAGCTGATGAATTTACATTTCACATGACAGTTTATGTATTATGTGTACCAGAATGTCTAATATTTACAGACAAGAGCTGTAGCAAGACGGACAGTCTATGTTTTTCATGTGATATCACACGAATCAGACATGTAACTTCAAACCCTTCTCTCCGGCAGGAATAACAATATTAAGGTGTTGCATGTTTTGTGTTCAAATCTTCAACACGTCTTCTTCATCATATTAAAAGATGAAAACGATATATGAAAGTCGCCAAATCGACAATGTGTCCAGGTTTCGTGAGAATCGACCATACAATGTTATATATATATATATATATATATATATATATACATATATATATATATATATATATATATGTGTGTGTGTGGTATAATATTTTTCTACAGGAATCGAAAATCGCAAAAACTTTGATCGAATTGGGCATAATGACGAAAACGTATTGTCTTTATTCAAATGTGATGATGGACTATGTGTCATATGCGGTAAGTTAAAATTACATTGCTTTTTTAATTATTGATTTAGGCTACTTCACATATAGAAATGTTCTGAAGCTTGTAATGACTGCGTCAGTTGGCATGGTTAATATGTTATTCACGTACTGCAGTATGTTAATGTTATGTTATTATTATCAAGGTGTGTGAACAATGTCTTGATAAGCAAAGTTTGTAGATAAACGAGGACCTTCACCTCGTTATGAGTCAGGAGCCATCCAAAAGAACATTTGACATCCATTACATCAAAGGGACAAACGTATTCCTTATCATCAAAGACGAGTCATCAAAATATGATATGGACTTCGATGTCGTCTGCAATTGTTTGAACTGGGTGAGTTCACCAGACTGACCTTTGGCTTTGCCTCAGTGAATCATTAATATGTGTCTCTGACTACGATATCATTGTGCTTGTCTCAGACATCAATGCGCTTAGTCATAAAATGTATGTATTTGAACCACCCCAATGTGTCCTTTCTGACATGAAGGAATCTTGCATGTGCCCAACGAACAGTGCGTTGCGTTAATATTTCATACAGGTTGTATATGCAGATATGTTTTTGTGATACAATGTTACATGTACATAATAGGTGTCAGCATGTGCCTTGTTGTCTGATGCTGTTCTCACCTTGATTCCCTGCTATTAGGGGTGAGGCTGGCCTCGATTCCGTTCTTCGATTTTCGTTATCTTTTTTCTTCTTCTTTTCGCTCACTGATCTTGCACTGCTCTCTCCACCAACTGTCTCCATTCCACTCTATCTTTCGCTCTCTTTCTTCTCTTTCTCCACTCCTGTCTTAAACCAACGTCCTCCCATCGCAGTATAGGTCTTCCTCGCCTCCTTCTCCCCTCCACTCTCTGGGCATCTGCTTTCTTTGTCAGCCGTTCTCCTCCCATTCTCTCCACATGCCCAGCCCATTTCAGTGGAATCATCATCAGCCTCTTCTTAAGGCTTTCATTTACTCCAACCTCCTCCCCCAACTCTTCCATTCTTCGATTATCAGTTCTTCTCACTCCCGCAATTCATCTTACCTAGTTGTTTTTACAAACCTGCACCGTCTCTTGTTGTTTCTCTGTCAGTGCCATCTTCTCTACGCCGTACGCCAGGATAGCACATCAACAGAACACCTTTACTTTGAGTTTACGCGATATATGCCTGTCTCCCATCACACCTTCGACTTTCTCCCAAGCGTTCGCCCCTGCCTTTATCTTCCTGTTCCAGGATGCTACAACTCCTCCGATGTGTGCGGGGACCAGTATCATATGTGAATGTCCGTGTTTCAACGTTTCCGACATCGAGTGCGGGAAAAAGCGGACAGATGAGTACGTCATTCATTGTGTGTGCTTTGTGTAAAAGTATTTTAATTTGTGACCAACCATTTTGGATTAATGGCGGCAACATTGAAATCGGGGACCACTACGAAATAATCACGTGATAGTTTCCATATTTTTCATTTTTAATACATGGCTGTCACACCAATACTATTACTAGTTAGTACATTGCAAATTGGATTTACCACTTGTCGAATGTGGGAGCAAGGAACAAAAGCAAGGAGCAAAAATATTCGGATATATGGTTAGGGTCAAAAGTCAATGGGGTATGTCAAACCGCACCTTCTGGTGGAGAGGTGGTGAACTAAATAACTAAACCCATATGCGTCCCCCTAGCGGTGAGATAGTGACTAACCCTAACTCTGTTTTCTACCCTAACTTTATAACTTATATTAACTATCGCCAATCCTATAACCATCGACTTACAGCTTGCTTTGACATAGTGTAATATCTGCTCTATGCTTCACATACTGTCTCATAGGTACAAACTGTATACCGGAATAGTTATGCCTGTATTAGCACACCGCAATTATGCAGATCAGTGTCCATGACCCAATCGCCAGATCGCATTGTACAGTGTGTTTCATAAATACAGAGTTCACTGAGTATGCCTGTTTAACATTCGCGGCATAAGAAGAGGGTTGACCAGGCCGAATATGGCACCCCTTATCACAGGATGACGTAAGCTTCTGCTGACGTAGACGAATTTTGATTGGATGTTATAGTTAGATTACGCGGTTCATTCAAGTTTTGCATATAGGGCAAGCATATTTTGTGCGATATATACATTTAATTTTAAATTATTTAAAATGGCAAAAACAGCGTGTCCCATCCATATTTTGTTCCTTGTAACAATTGACCAAGAAACAATGCGACAGATCACGTAATAATGAAAGTACTTCTTTAGTATAGACACATTGCCGCAGCTGCGTGGCAACTATATATGACTAGTATATGCCACGTTTTGCATTGTGTTGGTTCAAATAGTGATACAAATTGGTGTAATGTCTGTAACTTTTTGAAACGCATATGACAGGGAAAATCTATATGTGAATAAACATAATACTTTACCATACCAATTGTGATGTAGTATAGCTTTAATTAAAGCACAATGTTTACCTTAAGTACAATCTGTACTTATGTAGACGTCATCAAAAATTACATGTAATCTCCGTAAAGCATCGGTCTTGTAAACCGTGTGTGCGTGTGTGCGTGTGTGCGTGTGTGCGTGTGTGCGTGTGTGCGTGTGTGCGTGTGTGCGTGTGTGCGTGTGTGCGTGTGTGCGTGTGTGCGTGTGTGCGTGTGTGCGTGTGTGCGTGTGTGCGTGTGTGCGTGTGTGCGTGGTGGTGAGTGTGTGAAGCAATAATGAAGGGCAGGCATATCAGCAATGCCACTGACTGGATATCTCAGGAGTGAGAGTTAGCCATCTAAATGCAGTGTTGTTATTTAACTTACGGTTAAACCATCGATATAATTTAAAGGTGGGCATTACCACTGCTGTGTTACGCCAACAATATAATAATCATGGTTTTTTTCTTTCACCGAAGTGTTACAAATTAGCGAATCAGAGGGTTTGCAGAATCTGTGAAAATGAGTGTATTATTTTTTGTACTAGGAAATAGCAAATATTAATATTTCTATTACATTGACATTTCCGTCATCTCCCTTACGCAAAACAGTACCTACTTCAATGTGGTCTAACATAGTATTGAAAGTATAGTTGTAAGCAACAGGCAGTCTACAAATATGTATGCAAGTTCAGATGTTGCTATCCTCCTTGTTCCCTACTGTACAGGGGTGAAGGTCAGGTACAGTAAAGCTGAACCAATCTCTGTGTCTTTTCCTTCCATAGTTTTCTGTCCATCGCTCCTTCTCTCCATCTTTCATCCTCCCCTGATTTTCATGTCCCTCCTCACGCAGTCCTCCCATCTCAGCTGTGGCCTTCCCCTTTTCCTCTGTCCATTATGTTGTTCCGCCTCTGCTCTCTTCGTTATATTTCCGGCATCCATCCTTTCCAAGTGGCCAGCCCATCTGATCCGGCTTCTCAATAATTCTCTGGTTACACTGCATTTCAACCTCTTTTCGCATGGCATTTGTCCTTCTTCTGTCTTGTTATTCTTCTAACCCAGTTGTTTTCACAAACTTGCAGCTTATGTTGTTGTTATTCTGTCAGCGCCACTGTCTCCAGACCATATAGGCATGCAGGTATAACACACATTCTCAGGACTTTCCTTTTCAGCTGTTTTGAGATTTTTCTGTCCATCATGACTCCCTCTGCCTTTCTCCAAGCATTTGCTCCTGCTTGTATTCAGCGTCGTACTTCCACATCTGAACGCCCATCCATTCCTCCTTCTTCTTCTACCCCTTGCTCCCTTGCGGGGTGGGGTCCACGTAACTTGGTAGCTTCTTCTACTTTTCTAATCAGTTCTTTCCACCTCTCTCTCTCATCCGCAATGGCCGTCCATTCATGGCTGTTTACGCCTGCCCTCCCCAGGTCTCTTTTTATGTTGTCGTTCCATCTCAGCCTTGGTCTTCCTCTCCTTCATTTGCTACCCTCTTCTACTTTCCATGCTCTTTTCACCAGTCTGTCTTCATCCACTCTATGTACATGTCCCGCCCATCTCATTCTGTTACCGGTTACTTTCCTCTTTAGGTGTTTTTTTCATTCCAATCTCCTCTCTCAATTCCTTCATCTTCCTTCTATCCTCTCGCGTTACTCTACACATTCTTCTGACCCAGTTGTTTTATGCTACCTGTAGTTTCTCCTCCTGTCTCTATGTCAGTGGCATTGTTCCCAAACCATATATACAGGCTGGTACAATGCAGGCTTCCAACACTTTTCCTTTCAGTTGTTTCTTCAGTTTTCTGTCCTACATAATGCCTTCTACCCTCTTCCATGCTGCTGCTCCTGCTTGCACCCTCCTCTGTATTTCTTTACTGCTCCTTCCATCCTCACGCACTGTACCGCCCAGGTATACAAAGCTGTTCACTTGTTTAATAGTCTTTCCGTCAACAACTACATGCAGATCTACCTCCTGTTCACCTATCCACATTACTTCAGTCTTCTCCAGATTCATTCGGAGGCCGTGTTTACTGAAGGTGTCACTCCATTCTTGCAATGCTTTCTGTAGTTCCTCTTTGTTATCAGCCACCACTGCTAGGTCGTCTGCATACAGTATCTTCTTAAGTTCTTCCTGCTCCGATATATTTCCACTGATCAGTTTCATCACCATAATGAAAAGCAGGGGACTCACGGCACTTACCTGTCCTACTTCCACTCCAAATTGTTCCGATCTTTCTCCTTCGACTCTCATTACCGCTGTTGTCTCCTTGTACATTTCCTCCACCATTCTGACTACTGCTTCTCCAACCTCCATCCATCTCATTACTGCAAATGCGAGTTCTTTCGGTACGATGTCAAATGCCTTTTCCAGATCTACCAAACCGAATGCTACATCTTTTTTTAAATTCTCTCTTCTTCTCGATAATGTGTCTGATGGCAAACAATCCATCATCTCTTCCTCTCCCTTTCCTAAATCCGAGCTGATTCTCTCCGATTTTGCTCTCTACTGTAAGCCCCACCCTAGCATCCCGTATCCTTTCCAACAATTTCAGGGCTTGGCTCAGAAATGTGATGCCTCTGTACACTGTATCTCCCTGGGTCATGGATGTCCCCTTTCCCCTTCTATATCGGCACAATCACTCCTCTTCGCCACTCTGCTGGTATATATCCTGCTGTGAAGCACACATTAAACAGCCTCGTCAGCCATCTGATTCCAACTAGTCTGTTTGTTTTCACCATTTCCACTGAGAGTTCATCAACTCCTACAGCCTTTCCTGTCTTCATATTCTCTACTGCTTTCTCCACTTTTTTCTGTTATTGTCCTCACCTCCAGCTCTCTCCTTACAATATGAGGTATCTCTATCTCATATTCTTCCTCCGGATTTAGTAGTTTCTTGAAGTACTCCTCCCAAACATCCAACACTTGTTTTGCTCCAATGACTAATGTCCCGTCGCTTCTCTTCATTGCTGATGTTCGTATAGTATCTTTGCTGTCTCTGTCTCTATCCCTGGCAAGTTTTCTATCACATAATTCCTGCTGTTTTTCATCTCTTGCTTTAGTAACTGCCTCATTTGGTGCCTTCTTCTCTCGGTAATTCTGCTTCAACCTTGTCTTTTCTTCATCACCCGCTTCTTCCAAACACTTCAGTGCCTCCTTTTTTCTCGTATTGCTTGTTCAACTTCCTGGTTCCACCACCACTGTTCTTTCTTCTTTCGACTTTGTGTGGGCTTTCCTGATGTTCGGTCACATATCTCCTCAGCTGTTCTAATAAAGCCTTTCTTAAGTGCTTTCCACTCTGATTCCACATCCTCCCTTTGTTCTTGGAGTAGCCTGAACTTCCTTTCTACTTCAGTTTTGTATTGGACCATCACCTCTCCTTCATATTTCCACCATTTGATTACCTGTCTTTGTTTACTTCTTCTCTGTTTGCTTCTTCCTATCCACATTTCATAAACCAATGGTTTATGTTCGCTCGTTATGTGCTTTCCTGCCAGAACTTTGCAGTCCCTAACCTTGTTCAACTGGCTGCTTCTAACAATCAGCAGATCTATCTCTGTTCTGTTGTTTCCACTTCTGTATATGATCTTGTGTGATTCCTTCTTCTGAAAGAATTAATTTACCACCACTAGCTGATTTCTCCCTAGCATCTCGACCAGATCTTGTCCCTCTCTGTTTCTCGTTCCATATCCGTACTTTCCTAAGGTCTCCTCACTGTCCTGTCTCTTTCCTACATGTACATTTAGATCACCTGCCACAACCAACATTGTCTCTGGCTCCATATGCCCAATAACTTCTTCCAGGTTGTTTCGGAATGCATCCTTGTCTTCTTGAGTTCTCCCAGTCTGTGGTGCGTAGCCCGATAGTATGTACATCATCTCTCCTCCAATTAATATCCACACTGCAAGTATCCTGCTTTCCCATCGTTCCACCCTGATGACTTCCTTGCTGTATTCCTCCTTTATAATCACTTCCACTCCATTCGTTCTTTCATCTCCCCCTGCATGCAACATCTTAAATCATCTCCCAGATCCACTGCCCGGTCCCCTTTCCACTTGGTTTCTTGTACCACCATCACTGACAGTTTCCGCCTCTTCATTAGCTCCACCACCTCCACTCATTTCCCCTTCATTGTTCTCACATTGAAGGTGGCAAACCGGACTTTGCATGAGAGTCGATGCCGGCTGTACGACCTTCCAGGTCTTCGCAAATTGCTCGCTGATGCTTGGGTCCCAGCGCGTCGGTTCCCCCACACGCGGTAGCCATTCTCGTAATTACTAAGTGACATAGCATATAATTTAGGTTATTTATTCGAGCCACATGGCGCTGCCCATGCTGACCCATGTGGTGGGTTTGTCTTCCAGGTTTTCCTTCCCGTAGGTCAATGTCTTCCATGACTAGTGGACTTGATCTGCCCATGGTTTGAATTCAGAATTTTCCTTCTCCTAGACCCACTGCCTACCAAGGCTAATGAGTTGAGTCTACCAAGGTTTTTAAATCAGAGTTGTCCCTCTCCTAGATCCCTAGCATGTTAGTCTGGGACCGTAAGGTGCCCAATTACCGCAGTGTACCACAAGGAGATCATGATACAGTCTTGTCTATGGAGAGGCCCATCCATTCCTCCAAGGTACACAAAGTCGTCCACTTGTGTAATTTCCTTTCCATCCAATCTGATGTCCAATTCCTCTTTCTTTTGTTCAAACTATATCACGTCTGTCTTCTCCAGGCTCATTCTCAGTCCGTGTTTCTTGAACACCAAATTCCATTCCTCCAACATGTTTTGTAGCACTTGTTTGCTTTCTGATACTATGGCCAAATCGTCCGCATACATAATTTTTCTGAGAACATCCTTCGTGCTGATCTTCCTGCTGATTACTTCCATCACCATGATACATAGTAATGGGCAAAGGGCACTTCCTTGCCTCAATCCAATGTGCACTGGAAACTCTTCCGACATCCCAGATCCAGTCACAACTCTTCCTGTTGGTCTTTCATACATTGCTCTAACCATCCTGTCTTCTGCTTCTGGCACTCCCATCCATCTCCCTGTTGCCATCACCATCTCTCTTGGGACTGTGTCGTAGGCCTCCTCCAGGTCCACAAATCCCACTGCCATTCTCCTTTGCATCTCCAACCTCTTCTCCACCAGTTGTCTCAATGCAAATATTGCATCCCTCGTCCCTCTGCCCTTTCTGAATCCCTTTTGTTCTTCCCCTATTTCCTGTTCTACTCTCTTTCGAATCCTCCCATCCAGGATCCTCTCTAGCAGCTTCATGAAGTTTAGAAGTGTGATGCCTCTGTATTTCCCTGGATCTTGCACATCTCCCTTCCTCTTCTTCGACACATTTCAGTCCGCATGCAAGCGAAACCACTCGACCGAGACAACCCTACTGTGGGTACTCAACGAGATCAGGACCGCGCTAGACCGTAGACAAGGTACAATCCTTGTACTCATCGATCTAAGTGCCGCATTTGACACGGTAGATCACAAAATACTACTGGATCGCCTATGGCATCACCGGAGTGGTTCTCCAATGGCTGGAGTCTTATCTAATTAATCGCAAGCAGAGCGTCGTCATCGACCGCGTGTTATCCAGCGAGACGATTTTGTTAACGGGGGTGCCGCAAGGGTCAGTGTTGGGACCACTATTATTTACACTATACGTACAACCGATCGGTGATATCATTCACAATCACGACTTAAAATATCACCACTACGCCGATGATTTACAACTGTTCTGTCACTTCGACCTGGATGCATCTTCTCTGGCGACTGCCGTGCGTCGGATCGAGCGATGTATTGATGACGTGAAGGAGTGGATGACTTGGAATTATCTGCTCATGAATGACACGAAAACAGAAATTCTACCGGTTGTCCCCAAATCAGCATCTGCCATCGTAAGTGGGCTCCATGTGCGCGTCAGGACAGATGAAATCTGTGCAGTTGATCACGTTAGAAATCTCGGCGTCCACCTTGATAGATACCTGGATATGACTATGCAAGTGTCACGTACTATCAGCACTTGCTCGCTGCACCTGCGCAACATCGGGTTGATTCACCGTTACCTTACTCAACCGACAGCGGAACGGGTAGTCAATGCCATGATTACATCCCGTTTGGACTACTGCAATTCTTTACTGTTCGGTACCTCAACCAATAACATCGGTCGATTGCAGCGACTCCAGAATGCTGCCGCTCGCGTTATTACTCGACAGACTCGTTGTGAAAGTGCGACCCCTATTCTTCGCGAATTGCACTGGCTACCTATTCAACAGCGCATTGCATTCAAGATCGCTGTTCTTACATACAAGTCGCTGCACGAAGACCTCTCGCCTGTCTACATGCAGAAACTCGTGCGTGTCTACATGCCAGCCAGACGTCTTCGGTCTGCTGACTCAAACGCACTAGTTGTTCCGAGAACACGGAGCAGAGCCGGTGACTGTTCATTTGCTCACGCAGCGGCAGCAGTGTGGAACGCTCTGCCGTCAAGCGTTACTAACAAAACATCACTGGAATCATTTAAATCTGTGTTGAAGACTCATCTGTTCACTGCAGCGTATATGTAACTCGGACCCTTACCAACATTGTTTTACCATAGCTGATTTATGTTTAACGTTTATTTATTATTTATGTATCTATTTATATATTTTTCGTATACATTTTAGCCTAATTTATTGATTTTTACATTAATTTTAGTTTATTTATATAAAGAAAAAAAAGATCTTAACAATTTTATTTTATGAAATTTTACATCACATTCCTTTTCTACTTCTACTATATTTATTGTTTTAATTGCTATTATCATTAGTTCATTTTATCTATGATATAATAACTATTGTTTTTTTATTCAAACGGATTATTTTTAACATACACTTGTATATTGTTGTAAAGCGCTGTGAACAATATTGGATGTGGCGCTTAACAAAATAAAATATTATTATTGTTATTATTCCATATTGGGACAGTTAGCCCTATCAACCACTCTTCTGGTACTTGACCTTGCCTCATACATGTATTCAGCAGCCTCTTTGTTCAGCTGATTCCACTCTCCCATCCTACCATTACCATCTCAACACGCATCTCATCGATACCAGGTGCTCTCCCCTTCTTCATCCCCAGTTTGCATCTCTATATCAGTAATATTAGCTAACTCAATTGTTCAGCCTTGCATCCGGTTGATTTTCACTCTCCTTGGTCTTCTATATTTCTTTCCACGCTTCCTTCTTTTCATGCACTGCATCAGCCACTTCGTTTATCTGCCATCCTTGGTTACTACTTTTAGACACTCCGCCCTTTCATGACGTTCTTCCTCATAGCTCCTCTGCAGTTCCCACAAATGCATCTTTGTACTTTTTCCATTCTTCCTCCAGACTGCTCACTTCTTCATTGAGCTCCTCATTTTTAGCTGTCACCTACAGCGTCTTTACACCTCCACCACTTAATAGTCCTGCGGCCCACGTCCTTAGTTTGTTTCTTCTTCTGCATACGCACAACGAACACCATTGGCTTGTGCTGTGTCGTGACATGCTCTCCAGCTACAGCTTTGCTATCCTTAATCTTCCCTAGATGCTGCCTCCGGACTACCGGCAGATACAATTCCGTCCTGTGCTGTCCGCTTCTGTGTGTAATCTTATGGCTCTCTCGCTTCTGGAAGAAAGAGTTAGCCACTGCTAAGCCATTTCTAGCCATCGGTTCCAACAGAGCTCGACCCTCTCTATTCTTCACTCCCCACCCGTGTCTGCCAGCACTGAAGTCTTCCGCAATACACAATACCACCTTCACCTCCACCAAACCCATCATCCTCTCCAAAACATCCTTGAACTCTTCTTTCTCTGCCTCCATCCTTCCCGTCTGTGGCCCGTTTACAGACTTAACACATAACCGCAGTTGCCTAATCATCAGCCATGCCATCACTATTCGTCCCTTCCATCTTTCCACTCGAACCACCGTCTTACTGATCTCTTATGAAGCAACGGTGCCAACTCCATTACTTTTCCATCTTCTCCTTCTGTAGCTTGAATCCATTCATCAGCATTCTCGCTCTACCCCCCTTCCATTTCGTTTCCTGTATGCACAGCACCTATAAACGCCTTCTCCCCATCATCTCCACCACCTCAACCGCTATACCGCTCATTGAGCCAACACTCGAACTGCCTAACCGGACTTCACTTTTGGATCGCTGCCGGCCGGACGATCCCCTTGGACTTCGTTGTCTTCTCGCGGTGCCAAGGTAGAAGGCGCGTCGGATGCCCCGGACGCGGTAGCCCTTTCTTTCACTGTTACTTGTACCATTATATGATTTGGGACATCTTAGCCACTCAGCAGCGCTGCCCTGGCTGACCTGTTAGTGCGGTTGGTTTTATGTCAGAGTTTCCTTCTCCTAGATCACCTGCACACATTGGCTAAGTGAGCGTGATCTGCCCAGTACTATTTGCTTATAGTTGGGAGTTGGAATGGTACAGCATCGGGACGTATCCACACGCTGGCGGGCCCTGCACACTGCACCTTTAAGGCTCCAACCTGCTCCGAGATCCCTAGCAACTGGTGGCGATTTGGTGCACAGAAATATTGGGGTACCCAGGACTAACATCGCAGATTTCGTGAACGATCTGCTGAGAAATCGTTTGAACTTGCGGTGTAGACAACGTTCGCGGTCTAAAGGACGTGAACACACCAATGGGGAACACCCATCGTTGGGTTGGCATGCAGATATCCTAAATCGACCGTGACGACGTAGTGCTAAAATATAACAGCAGTCACTTTGGACGTGATGGTTGTCGTCGCTGTAGATGTCGTTGCGCGCAGCGATATTAATTGATAATAGGGCCTGTAAGTCTCGCGTTTTCGGTCTGGAGTCATCTGGCGACATCGACTCCATTTAAGGCAGCTTAAATAATGGGGATATGTTTAGTTTTGGGTTGAAATCATCAGAGTTTTTTCCAAATTGTCTTTTTTTCCGGTTTCCGACAGATGATCACAAGTTGAAGCAGTGAAAAAACTTTGCCGTTAAAAATGCACCTTAATCGAATTGTTTTCATGATTTGACTTTGTTGACAATGATAACTATGCATGCTTTCACCCTGTATGACATGTCATTGAACTAATGCACACTTATGTTGATTGTGTGCATTTAGGTAACTTTTTCACATATAAATGGTTACCGAACTGTTTTGAAATAACAACTTATAACATTTTAACATTCGCGGTTTTTATGACAAGCGATAATCCGTTGTATCGCGATCGTTTTAACTCCCATTTCTTATATAATTGTTAATCATGTTATGTAATCCATATGTTATATTTAATATTTAATATGTACTGGTTCTTGTTACATTAACTAAATATTATTATCTATTTCATTTAGACGAAGCCAATTTTACGGGATCAAAAACTAATTTCAGTATATGTCCGCCGCCGACTGCTGCTGGCTCTTTCTCTGCATTTTTTATTTCCCTGGTGTATAGTTCATATAAAACTGAAGTGTCAACGCTATAACACATTTAGCAAAGCTATAATTGACGGATAAACTAAACGTCAACAACTGTTTCCTGGCTTCCGCAATGCTAAAATCAGTGGGCAATAATTGTGCATGTTGCTAGTCTGCTCCACTCGCGCGGTATCGCCATATATCGTAACACACTTACAGGCCTTATTCTATGCTATCACGACTAAAGCCTTTCGATAGACGGGTACTTCATATTCCCTCCAATCTTCGTCATTTTGAACAAACAATGAGTATATGTGAACGCTTGATGGTGTTTATGTAACAATGCTGTGTATTTTCTAACATTTGGTAAATATTATGACTGTCAACCACCAAGGCATCCCAGGTGGCGGGTATTTTTGCTAGTCATTATGAAGTAAAAAGGCTTAGTTATTCTTTGATGCAGTCTGCATGTATCAGCCCTGTGTGTGAAGCATGTAGCAGATATTACACGACGTCGTGGTAAGATATAATTCGATGGTTATAAGATTGGGGTTAACAAATCAAGGTTATAATGTTAGGGTAGAAAGGGTTTGGGTTACTCACTGCTAAGGGCGCTTATTGACCTAGTTATTCAATTCACCACCTCTCCGCCAGGCATGTGGTTTCATTTACCATACTGACCTGTGACCCTAACCGTACATCCTGATATTTTTGCTCGTTCCCTTTGCTGTTTGCTTTCACATTCCACTACGTATTACTCATACTGTATGATTTATCAGCTTCAATCTCATACAGAAAGTAGATGTTTTGGTGTGTAAGGAATCAAATTCTGCTTCTTATGCTACGTTCCAATCACCTCGTGTATACCGTGAATACAACATCGTAACCTCTACTTGACTCAGCTGCATAAATGTATACGTGGTAAACTCGAGGAGATCGTGATATAAACGAGCCCATTGAAACACAGCATTATATTTAACTTACAGTAGCCAATTTGGTTTCCAAGATGGTTTACTTTTAAAATCTAGTTCTCTATACCATTTACTCTCCACATCGTAGTATTTATTATTACTATTATTTTGTACTATTATACTAGCTTATTATTTTAATTATTTACTTATTAATGTTTTATTGTATACTTATTTATTTATTATTATTATGTGTTATGTATGTCTTGATATTTTTAGTTTAGGTTTGTTTAGTACATTTTATATTTTAATGCAGTGCTAGCCTTTTTATAAGTTTAATTATCTTAACCAGCCTATTATTTAAATATTATTTTATTGTATATTTATTTATTTATTATTATTATTATTTTATGTATGTCTTGATACTTTAGCTTAGGTTTGCTTAGTACATGTTTTATTTAATGCAGTTCTAGTCTTTTTATACGTTTAATTCTATTATGTACATTGTATTAGCTATTAGTTGTAAACACCCTTGGACAGAGTCCAACTCAGGATATGAGTGTATAAATAAAGTATATTATTATTGACATGCCAAATTGTCATTTGTCGTAAATAGTCGCCTTAAAGACTATGTGAAATGATTTGTTCAATGTCTTTGAAACTTTGTATACGTAAATTCTCAAGTAATGTGCCAAATACAAAATCTGTTGATTGCAAACTCGTGTCGTTAAGCCTGCTCAAACATGGTAATTTCCGTGTCAAATGCGAAACCAATCGACCGAGACAGCCCAACTCTGGGTAGTTAATGATATCAGGACTATGCTAGACCATTGACAAGGTCGTATCTTTCTACTCATCCATCTAAGTACCATAACACGATAGATTAAACAATACTATTTGATCGCCTACAACGATGCTACGGCCTCGGCTTTGTGGCACTACATTGGCTGATCGCAGCCAGAGTGTCGTCATCCAGCGAGATGACATTAATAACGGGAATGCCGCAAGGATCTGTTTTAGTACCACTGTTATTTTTATTATACGTGCAACCGATCGGTGATATCATTCACAACAACGACTTAAAATATTACCACAATGCAGACCACCTACAGCTGTTCTGTTACTTACCGCCTTGCGTCTGATTGAACGATGTATCGATGACGTGAAGGAGTAGATAACTTCCAACTATCTTAGCAATATGCCATGAATAACACCAAAACAGAAACTCTACTTGTTTTCCCCAAATCGGCATCTGGTATTATAGGTGGACTGCGTGTACGCGTCTAGACAGATGAAATCAGTGCAAGTGAACATGTTATCAATCTCGGAATCCACCTTGATAGACACCTGTATACGACGTACTATTCAAGTGTCTCGTACCATTAGCACATGCTCGCTACACCTGCACAAAATTGGTTCGATTCACCGTTTTCTGACTCAACCGACAACTGAACTTGTGGTGAATGCCAAGGTAACATCACGTTTGGACTACTGGACTGCTCTGTTGTTTGGGACTTCAGCCAATATCATCGGCTGATTGCAGCGACTGCCGAATGCAGCCCGTCTCGATAATCACTAGGCTCTGTGTGAAAGTGCGATGCCTTTTTTCACCGGCTATCAATTCAGCAGCGCATTACGATCGCTTGTCCGTCTGCATGCAGAAGGTCGTGTATATCTACAAGCCAGCGGGATATCTTCGCTCTGCAGGCTCTAACACCCCCACTGTCGCGAGACCACGCAGCAGAGCCGGTGGCTGCACATTTGTTCAAGCAGCGGCAACAGTGAGGAACACTCTGCCGCGCAGTGTTACCTGCTAAAGTTCACTCCTTTAAGCCGGCTTTGAAAACACATTTATTTACTGCGGCATATTCACTGCCAACATGTTTACCTTAACTGACGCTTTAAAACCTTTTATTTATTTGTCGAGACGATTCGTGTGGCGTTTCATACCCAGTCTACACTCCCGTCCACCACGACCACAGACCGCCATCCAGCACCCTGCGTGTCACAACTTAGTTCACTTCCGATTGCGACTACATCAGACATCTGCAATCTGCTCAACAAGTCACCAACAACATCGTGCGTGCTCAATCTCCTACCAACATGGCTGCTGAAAGAAGTCAGTGACGCAACTCGTCAACTCATCTACAGAATCTGGTGTTGTTCCATGCTGGCTGAAACATCCCAACGTCACCCCTGTGCTTAAGAAGGCAAATCTCGATCAGGACAATATGGACAGTTATAGACCAATATCAAACCGGCCTTCTGTGCCAAAGTTACTCGAAACGTACGTTGCACGCTGTCTGATCGACCACATGACTGATAACAATCTTCTTGAAAGATACCAATCAGCCTACAAATCGCTTCACTCCACGGAAACTGCGCTAGTTCTGGTACAGGCGCTAGACCGGCGGTATGGAGTCATCCTGGTTCTACTTGACATGTCGGCCGTCTTCGACACAGTTGATCATGAAATTCTGCTCAGCCGATTAGAACAACAAGATTTAACAAGATTGCCATCCAGAGAATTAACTCTAGATGGCAGGTTGACAAGGAAGCCCTTTGGCTTATCGAGAGTCCAACCCTTTTATCTACATATATCCAGCCCTTCTGAGGTATGTGTCGATTTAATTTTTAAACGTATTCACACTACTAGCACCCACACAATCATCAGATGATCTGTTCCATTCATTCACAGTCCTTTGTGAAAATGAGATCTTTCTTACGTCTAATCTACACTGCTCCTTTACTAATGTAACTTCATGTCCTCTAGTCTTTCTATCTTTCTTAACTGAAAAAAACATATTTCTATCAATATTTTCATAACCATATTTTAAACACTTCTATCTGATCTCCTCTCAATCTCCTGGTCTCTAGTTTTGTTAAACCACATACGTTTAGGCGTTTTTCATAACTAAGATCCCTCAGTTTTGGTATCATTTTAGTCGCTCTCCTCTGTACTCTTTCTAGCATATCTATGTCCTTGCAGTATGGCCTCCACGCTTGTATACAATATTCGAAATGAGGCCAAACTATTGTTTTGTACAGCGGTAGTATTAGTTATTTTTCTTTATATGCTATATTTCGCCTAATCAATCCAAGGATTTGATTTCCTTTTGAAGTTGCAATTCCACACTGCTCTGAAACTTTCATGTCAGCACTAATTGTCAGCCCTAAGTCTTTTTCTTTTACAGTGGTACTTAGTACAGTTCCCCCTATTGTATATTCTACATATGTGTGGCGGCCTAGGAAAACCAGTCACATTGACAACAAATCATGTGTATTTTATTCAAGAAATGGAAAGCAACACTATTTCCAATTCCAATACAGTTTACTGTATTCAAATATTCCCACTAGAACCAGTTACAAGAATTTAAAGAGGGCACCTATCAAAAATTAGTTCAGGAGAAAAATATGTTTTAAAGTCGAGAGTCATTATTCACATGAAAACAAAACTTTATGATGAAATAACAAAACATCTGCTGCTATTACCATATACAATCCAGTGAAGCAAATGTAGCTGTGTTTGTTAGCTTTAGCTTACAGAAATAATTATTAAATTATGATGTCTACTTTTAAAGTTACAATAATTTAAAGAGGGCACCCGTCAAACAATATTCTAGGAGAAAAGTACTCGTAGTGCCTGCATCATAATGCATGTCAAAATAAAATGTTGCTGCAGTAATATAACAAAATATCCAGTGCTATTACCATGTCCAATGTAGTGAAAAAAATGTAACTATGTGCCCTAGCTTTGGAACACTATTATCAAATTCTGATGATTAGTTTTAAAGTTACAATAATTTATTTAAATAGAGCACGCCGTCAAAAAAGTTGTAGTTGTTTGTTAACAAAAATGTATATTACTAATCAACAAGCAAGAGGTAGCAAACTCTTCCATGAATATGTGGTTAGCTCTGGAAAGAACTATTGTTGTTTGGCTCTGAAGAGAGGCGTTTGTGTTAGTTCCATCTCATCTTGCGCCTTGGGTCGTCATCAACAGTTCCACTGTCACCTGATAGGTCCGTTCACTTCCTCTGCCAGCTCCAGGTCAAAGTCGTCCTTGCTCGAATCAGACAAGTCCGAATCACTGTCATCATTGCCGATCGGGGGTGTCACAAAGTAGTCATTCACAAGTTCGTTGAGGGTGACCCCACTTGCGATATGCTGCATGTTCATCAATGCCAATGCGTTGAAACGCCGAGCGACATCGTTCGGTCCATCCATGCCCACGGGCGTAGCCATCTTTGATGTTTTGAAGATCGTAAACACGAAACGAAATTCGTCCCGTAGTCTGTATTTCCAACGAAATCCGTTTCTATAGCACGCTAAACTGTTAAAAAATATGTACAGATATAAACTACAGCAACATCAAGCTAAACTAATAATTAATCAAACTACATAAACAACTTCAATCCAACTTTCACTTCCAAATAAACTCCCGATAACTTTCACTGCGCACTCAATTTTCTTCCAACGTATCCATGCGCACTGCTGCTAGGGAACTGCGTGCTGTAAATAGCTTTCGAACGGTATGCCATTTATGGGCATATAAAATAGTGCGCTTTTAATTTTAAAACGCTGGAACTTAGAACGAACTTCACGGTTACAAAAACACAAAAAAGTACAGCTTGGTGAACTTATAAATAAGTATGTTAGCTAAAAGATCGCAGTGAAATCTCAAAATCAACCCAATGACGCAAAATCAACTTTATGACGTGTTTACGGGCAATTACGCCTGGCTACTTCCGACTGGTTTTCCTAGGCCGCCACACATATTCGTTCCCATGTCCTGTGTGAAGGCATTTACATTTCCCAAAATGAACAAAATTTGCCACTTTTCAGACCATTTGATCAACCTGTCAAGATCATCTTGTAAATGCTGTCTATCTCCATCACTTTTAATCCTTCTAAACACTTTTTGTATCATCTACAAATTTCAACACCTTGCTAGCTATATCATCGTCCAAATCGTTTATATATATTAAGAATAATATAGGTCCCAATACTGATCCCTGTGGAAACCCACTCAAAACTGATTTCCAGTTTGAAGCCTCCCCATCAACAACTACCTGTTGTCTTCTGTCAATCAACGTTTCAGAATGGTTCCGTGCTAGTATGGATGCGATCATATCTCACCGACCGGTCGCAGTAAGTAAATATACCATGTGGCGCTTCCAACAAAACCAGCGTCACTTGGGGCGCCCCTCAAGGTTCGGTGCTGAGGCCTGCGTTGTTCTGCGTGCAGCACCTATCGGTGATATCATCAGAAGACACAACCTGGGCTTCCATCTCTACGCGGACGATACCCAGCTATACATCAAATTTGAGATGACCAAAACCAACAGAATGCTGTCTCTACGCCGAATTGAGCACTACATCAACGACGTCCGCGTGTAGATGGTCGGTAATCGATTAAAGGTGAATGAAAACAGAACGGTCGCATTCGTGTTATCATCACGAAACAATCAAGCGAAACACAACATCACCGTGAACAAAATTGGCTTCTGCGACATAACGCCAAGTCCTACTGCCAGAAACATCGGCGTTGTATTCGACACGGCAATGTCGATGGTCAGTCATGTCAAGCACATGTGCTGCGTAGCTTACCATCATCTGAGGAACATTGCGTCGATCAGATCGTGCCAAACACTCAAAGCCGCAGTCCGTCTTATGTACTCTCTTGTTATATCGAGAATTGACTATGCGAACTGTCTGCTATATGACATCCCCGACTGCCTAATCAACAAACTGCAAAGAGTGCAAAATGCTGCTGCTCGGCTGGTGGTCCGCTGCCACAGATGGGACCTTATCCCACCGTTACTCAAGAAACAGCACTGGCTTCCCGTGAAGCAACGCATTCATTACGCAATTCTGCTACTGACGTGGCGTGCTCAACACGGACTGGCACCAACTTCCTTCACCGACCTACTCCATGAACAAAGAGCTACTCGACTGTTGTGTTCAACTACAAACAATGACTTATACGCTCGCAGCCGATACGGCTACAGAACTTTCTCGGTGTCTGCTCCACGACTGTGGAATTCACTTCCAAGCGAGATGAAGACAACCTGTTGCCTTGTGACTTTCAAAAGACTTTTGAAAACCCGTCTTTTCCGGGTTGCTTACGCAACATAGGCGCCACCAGTCAGTTTATTTATTTTTTTAATTATTTATTATCTTGTACATGTTTTAAAACTAATTTTACACAATCTTTACTGATTTATTATCAATATACCTTTTATTATCAATATACTCTTTTTTATTTGTGTATATATTGTCATTTATTTTATCTAATTTAATATTATTAACTTTATGTAAATTATTAATGTTCTGCATATATAATTATATATATACATATATATATATATATACATATATATATATACATATATATATATATATATACACTGTATATATATATATATAATTATATATTATAAACGCCTCCGAATGGATTTATCTAGATTTATGGCGCTATATAAGTGTTCTTCTTCTTCTTCTTATTATTATTATTTTAACTGAACTTAGATGTGTTATTACAATATATTGATCTTCATTTATTCATTATAATAGTGGAACATAAAACATTTTATTATGAAGTTTTTATGTCAATCTTTATGTCAAGTTTTACTGCCTGTTTACATCAATATTCTATGTTATATTTATTTTTAAAATTATTCTTATTACTATGTCATAGCAATATATTATACATAACCTTCTTTATAACATAAGAAGTAATGGTTTTTATTACAATGTATTATTTTTGACATATTTATTCTCTAGATGTCTTTTTGTAAAGCGCTGTGAACTACACTGGATGTGGCACAATGTAAACTAAATGCAATTACAGATTGAAGCTCTGTTCGCCCATTGCCTCCAAGAAGATTATACTCAAAAAGATGCATCCCGGTGAAATATCTGTACGCAAAAGCCTCGAAGCATGCTACGACTACAAGTGTTCTAGCAAGAAGAATATTGTGTAAGTGAAGACACAGACACCATACTTCGATACAACAAATGTAATGTATTCGTTTATGAGCAATGCGTAAAATTACTGTTAATGTTGTTACTTTCTACATAATATGCATGCCATATTTTATAATAGCTTGGTTTTTTTTGGAAACTGTGATCCACTTTCTCAGCGACGTTTCGCTAAGAACAACATATTATGCTTGTTTACATTTGTGGTGCTGATACCAGACTGGCGTGTGTGTCACAGGGAATGTCACAAGCTGGCGGGCTGTCGCTGGTGTTCCGTTGACTTGAAAGGCAACAAATTATTAGCTAAATCATTCTGTGCCGAAGAGGGCGTTTGTTTCTTTGGCATGGTGGGACACCCCGGCGTGAACGGTAGGTGCTGCGTACGAACACATTGCATGGCTCAAATAAACATAGTCGATAGGTCCTCAGATAATGCAACTATGTTTCAATTGAAGAGTTTCCTATTGTTGGCGACGTTTCTACGCAGCCGCAGAACAGTCATTTTTGCACGTGCATGCGCAGAAGGCATACTTCCTCTAACTTTGAGCACGCAACTTACTTTCGGCCTATGTATAAGAGGGCCGAAATTCACTTTCGGCACGTTATACAGGGTACAGGATTATTCATAAATACGAACACTATGTGGGGAAAATATTAAAGCCGTCTATATAATCCTGGTCAGTGATTATGATTACTGTATGTATTATGCCATATATATGTATATGTATATATATATTTATTTATTTATTTATATTAATTTGTCTGCAAACTCTATATCAGTTAGTTCTTTATTTGTGAAGCATTTATAACTTTCAAAATCATACATGAAAAATATAACATTATGACTTATGTGTTATTACGATTATTACGATTTACACCATGTGGCACTTTACATTCAACCAATTAGAATTCATGCCACCTAGTGAGTCATCAACTCATTGCTCCATTTACCCCAACATTGACTGCTTCATAAATGCCAGGTCAGAAGAAGGCGCCCAAAGACACAGGCATAAACACAGGCATAGGCCCAGGCCCAGGCACAGGCACAGGCATAGGCCCAGGTACAGATACAAGCACCACTTCGCCAAACATCCCCATGGGAATTGTTGTTGTCGCTGTCTCTGCTGTACTCATCGCCGGTATTTGCGCTGTCGTCTACTTTAAGGGAGGCAGGGGCCGACAGACTGAGGGGGAGCATGGCACTTTAAACTATGTCCGGACACCCCCGACCACGTAAGTCTCCGTCTGAGTCGCTCGCTCTATCCTATTCTAGTACAGCGGTTAACAACTATGATTGTGCACTTTTTGACAAAAGCATGTATGATATAAAGATTAATATCAAGCTAGATACCAAACGCTATCGACAGGGTACCTAGCCGGCATCTTGATTTTTAAAATGGCCGTCATGGAAATCCATTATCCAGACATATGAGCTTCTTGGCAACATAAAAACATGTTCTTTGTATCTAAAGCAGCATCTTAACGGTCAAGGAATCCATTTCTGCTGTATGCAATGCTCAGACGATGGTCATATTAAAATTCACGATGGCTGCCCTGCGCATGCGTTTTATGAACATTATTTTAATGCCTGTTGAGGTTGGGCATCCATCCATATGTGGTTCACATATGAATACCTATATACTCACGAGTATGTCGATTCTTGTTGACAATTGTTTATCTACTATATTCTGAACCATGAGATAAATGACAGTGCATATGCTAGTGAAGAAAAATATATCATTGATTAAGAATGGACAACACAAACGGTTACATTTCGAGTTCACGGCAGCGATATGGAAAACATACTCAACATCGTGTTGACAACACTTCTTGAGGTTTATTGGCAACATACGAATGGACATGTTGTTGTGCAGAAACCACAACATGTATTCTCAGCAATAACACTAGGCCGGTGTCAAGATCAAGCCAATCACAAACAGAGAGTGACGATTGTGCTGTAAGTTTGATGGAAAATCCACAATCCTTGGAGAGGTGGATGATGACGGGGCCGCATATATCATAGGTATCTAGGTGAAGTTGGAAGATATTGTTCAAACTGCCAATTTAGAACCTCAACAGAGTACTACACTCTGGCTCTCTGACTTTGCTAAATAAATATAATCTTTAGTGCCAACATTTCAAAATTTGTGTAATCCTGTCGCAGAAATACGCTCATATATGCTGACTCCGATTGCAAACGTAGAGTGAACACATAGCACATAGTGGAACCATTCAGGGGTTGTTTCATTATTTACAACACTGCATACGATCAATCGTGTCCGGTGGATAGGTAACCATCAACACACAAGAGCAGATAGTTGTGATCACAGTCCAGACAGTCACCAACGGCCTGCAGTACCTTCAGCCATGAACACACGAGCAGGCGGAGATTGGCACTCGTCAGCATATTACTCTATGTAGCGCAATGTGTTCACCAAGGATTTCTCAAAATGGACATCCCGCAGTGTATACAAGTGTGGTTTGTTCCGGTCGTAAGGCAATTCCTTGCTGTTGAAAAAAGATTAATGTTTTGCCGTTGAAACCCAATTTTGTCCCACTGCAACCCATGTCATTGCCATCAACCAGTGAAATTGGAAATAATAATGCTATGTTACGTCCTCAGTTGGTGTGACATAGTGTCCAGTTTCTTTGGTCTGCATGATTTGCATGGACTCCATTCCTCGCTGTTACAGGTATTTTCATCGCCTTGTCATCACAACCATAAGAAGTCGATTCATGTACAGTAAATGAGATAGAGAAGTTCATCAACAAAATGTATATTAAGACTTCTTCCTTTAGCAGGGTGGATGAAGCAAGAAAAAAGCTGTTGGCCCAGGGATCTGGTACGACTTGGAATACCCAAACAACAAAATATGCATTACACCAATAAGTGAGAAGGGCTGTTTATTAAATTGGTTATGGGATGTCACAAGTTCTTGCGCCAAATCTCCACATGCCTGATTTTGAACAGTGTGGTTGGAGTGTAACTGATTCAATATGGAAACCATGCTGGACTTGAACTCCCAGAGGCACATATGACATGTCATTACCTAGTGCACTGTGGTTGCAAATCTAAGTATAGTCCAATTTAGATATTATTTTTCATGATAGAGTGTAATAGTGAATTCGTATGCGCCAATATCCTCAAAAGTCAAGCTCAGTGGCGCAACAAATGACTATCAATGTTGTGAGGTGTATTACAGTTGATAATATAACTGAGTAAAATTTGGCTATATGTGTGTGACCATCATTTGATGTTTGTAGCATATTTATATTCATTTATACATGTATTACCTGATTAAATACACATTCACTGAATAAAACCAAAATATACGATTTTGGATGTCGGCCATCTTGAATTTCAATATGTCTGTCATCTGGGGATACAACATGTGGAAGAAATGGATTAATTAACCCTGCGTATGCTGGTATAGACACCAATAGCACGTTTATATGTTGTGTTGAAGCTGAGATATTAGGACAGATGATTTCCATGGCAGCCATTTTGTTTTTCAATATGGCCATCAACTGAGAATAATGAAAGTGGCACAACTGGATTGACGTTGAAACATATATGAACCACCTACCGATTCGTCATATGGAGTCTTCAATGTTAAGTGACACTTAAATTATGTTCGTAAAACGTCTATGCATGGCAGCCATCTTGAATTTCAATATGGCCGTCATCTGATGATAAAGCATATGGCTCTTATCCTTGGATACTGCACATGACAGAACTGGATTCCTTGACACTGGAAATGTTACTTTAAACATCAAGGTCATATTTGTATGTTGCTTAGAACCTTATATTTTTGCCTAATGGGTTTCCATGGCGGCCATCCTAAACATCAAGATGGCGGCTGGTGCCATGTTAATAGCGATGTATGTGTGACGTTCCCATAGCAATTGACATTATATTGGCTTTATATGATTATATATATATATAATCATATAAAGCCAATATAATGTCAATATATATATCAAACTACATATGTGCCAATTTAGAAGCTTTTTGTAAAAATGCACAATTCGCCAAATTTCTGGCTCTTACCACTGTATTATTCCGTTTGAACATCACGAATGCTTAACCTTTAATTATATCTGCTAAGCATTGGCGATGTTCAAACTGCAATAACTAAAAAACTAAAAATTAATCATTGGAACATCCAGCGGTATAATTGTAAATTCGATAAATTCGATTATTGTATTTAATGTGACATAAAACAATATTAAGTCCCGTGGCAAGTTTGAATATTCGCAATATTCAAACGCAATTTTAGGTACGGCCTGAAACACCAACCCGCAGAGATGCCTGCCATGCTAAATCCTAGTGGTGACGTCACCTCGACCGCTATGTGTCGCAACAAACTGTGCAGAAAACGCGACCAAAAGGGGTCTTGAACAGAGTCTATGATATAATGTTGTGTTGTTGCGTTGAATGAATGAATGAATGAATGAATGAACAAACGAATGAACGAACGAACGAACGGACGGACGGACGAACGAACCAACGAATGAATGAAAGTTTATTAAAAAACAACAACATAATACATGCACAATATGGTATGCTTGTGCTGCTGAAAGGACAGAGCTGAAATCATAGACGTATATGTTGCTATGCCCTTCTCAAACTAAAAAACTTAAAACTACAATTCGAATTATACGTAAATTACAACGTAATATTCAAAATTATTGTTTAAACTTGTTACCATGGTGCTTGTTTTACTAATACATGGGTTTAACTAAACATCATCTTCAATTACCAATTCACAAATATGCAGAAAGTAAACATAACTTGGATGTTTTTTTAAATTGTGTTAAAATTGGAAGCTGAATCAATTTATTTACTAAATTATTCCACGTTTTTATACTCTTGACAGTGAGTGACCACAGTCTGAGGGTGGTGTTTGTGTTTTTAACGTAGAACAGTCTGCGTTTTCTGGTATCATGCATGTGCATAGCTATGGTTGGTTCAAAGAATGCTTCAACACGACAACTTAACGAGTGGTTGTTTGCTTTATAAAGTATAATCAAAGTCTTGTATTTAGAAAAATCATTAAATTTAAGCATACGAAGGAAAAATACAGATGTATAATCATGGTAATTAAGGTTATAAATAATCCGTATAGCTTGTTTCTGTAACAGATATAGTTTCCTGAGTCTAGACTGATAGGTATTACCCAGATCTCACAGCAATATGACATATGTGGTTCAACAGGTGATTTATATAATGTGTGTAACGCTTGGTAATCAAGAATATACATGGTTTTATACAAAACTGCTATGCTTTTTGATATTTTGGATTCAACCATTTTAAGTGTTCTCTCCATGTTACGTTTTCATCAATGTTTATTCCAAGGAATTTTGTATGTGATTCCTATTCAATGTGTGTCCCATTCAAAACTATATACACATCTGTTCTAGGTTGTTGTTGTCGTTAAACATTCTAAAATGTGTTTTGTTAAAAATTGACCGATAATTTGTTCTCCCGGAATCACAGGTCTAGTTTTGTTAGTTCGTTGTTAACAACAGTGCTTACATTATCAGCGTTACTAGACGAATAAAAAGTGTTAGTATCATCAGCAAGCACAATTGTATGATGCAATGTTGAGACTTCACATATGTCATTTATGTACAGTATTAATACTTGTGGGCCAAGGATTGAACCTTGTGGGACTCCACAATTTATTTCCTTTAGTTCTGAGTTTCTGCTGAGTTACAGTTGTTTAAGTAGTTTTTATCCTGTCCAGCACAAACCCCTTATTCTGTAGCTTATGCTGAGTATTTCTTGTTCAGTGACGTAGGACATATACACTGATTGTGATATCGTACGTTTTACAAAGTCGGTTGGCTTTTTTCCTGACAGGGTTCTATGAGGTTGGATAATTTGGTACTTATGTCAAAGAAGAAATTGTTAAAATGGTTAGGTATTTTTTATTTTTTAGTACTACTAAATTTTTACCAACACGAAGCTTGTTCAAATATGTTGTTTCAGATTGTCTTTTACCTATTATGTTGTTGACAGTTTTACAAGTTTCTCTTATATAAGTCTTACAATCGCCCAGTTTTTTCTGTAATAGTTTTAAAATAATTCTGTCATATTTTTAGAAACGCTAAGTGCAAGTTATTCTTCTTTATGCAAGCGTTTTAGCCATCTTCATAAGCAAGGTTTATCATTCTTTTTTGCCTTTCCTAAATGCATTGTTACTTTGACAGAGCAGGCATCTTTATCAATGTTGCTTAGTATTTGCATAAAGCGCGAGAACGCTGAATCAGGATTTGACTTGTTCATTACATTGTGCCAGTTTGCATCATTTAAACCGTGTTCACATTTGTTAAATGAGTCCTTATCTAACGTTATGTTATCTTTTCTGTTGGAACATCGTTAATAGCCACATAAGTTCTGTAGTCACACAAGTCGCAATTTTTTAATTAACTACATGTAGTCAATTTAAAACAAAATAATAAAAAATACTATATGTGCATTATTGGTAGAAGACAGAACGCATACGTACAGACAGACATACATGCATGCATACATAATGCTATAACTACACAGTAAAGGCTTAATCAATAGCGGCCACTAGCAATCAACCAAGCGCCTCGATCTCTTAACGTCACTCCACGGTAAAGGCTAAATAAGCAGCGGCCTCTAGCGGTCGCGTGAGCGCCTATATCTTTTAACGTCACTTCACGTCCCTTCACAATGTACGTAGGTAAGTACGTATAAATGAAACCATAACAACTATATGTAAATATGTAACTATGTACGTATGTATGTACGTATGTTTGAAACTATGTACGTATGTACGCAACTATGTTCCTATGCATGTATGTATGTAAATCAGTATGTATGTATGTATGTATGTATGTATTATAGGAAAATGGGTGTACTGTGCTCAAGTATCCTCTGTTAAGGATTTGTAACATGAACGAAGACCCTAATGCACTGGCAACGGAGTATAGGTGGCGAATGTGAACCCTAAACCCAGACATCTGATAAAATCAGTTTAATCATTTCGGGTAGATGGTCTTCTCGGCAAAACATTTTTGTAAATTAAACCTAAAAAAGAAAAACATGTATGATTAATGGTAAATCTAAATAACGACTATCGGTCTGCAACGGAGACGAGAATGCGTGATTATCCAGTCATGGCACAGGGATGGATTCAGCCGTTGCATTCCCATGCCACTGAACATTAAATAATGACCAATTGGACAAGGCTGAGGATAGTAACCGGGGGTTACCCTCCTCTGTCCTGTTAAATAACATAGATGA
Source organism: Escarpia spicata (assembly GCA_963995525.1). Classification (NCBI taxonomy): domain Eukaryota; kingdom Metazoa; phylum Annelida; class Polychaeta; order Sabellida; family Siboglinidae; genus Escarpia; species Escarpia spicata. Next base: position 33,207,489 of record OZ023209.1, read on the forward strand.
ACATACATATACATACACAATCACAGAGGGTTCGCTACAAGATAGAAAAAGTATTTGCGACACGATGGTGTCCATCTGAATCAGAGGGGGACAATGTTGTATTAAAAAAACATACGCTGGCCGTACGAAGGTTTGCGCTGAAATTAAAGTAAACACGGGATTGCGAAGTTGTGGTGCCACCCATAGAGCCGCTACTGCTGACCACCCCACACCTCCACAAACACGTGCCCTGTTATTAATAATTAATACGTGAGTATTTAGTAATTATTTCGGACGCTTAAACTTGTAAAAGCAAAATAAGCCATTAAATTGTGCATGAAATATATCTATCCTATCATAGTTGTACAGGAGACGGAAACATTCAGTCCCCGTAGTGTTAAGTCTTGTAACTCATTTTGATTCACAATTTCGTCTGTAAATAGTTTCCAGTGAAGCGACGTCAGAAAATGGCCCAGATTCTAAGATTGTAATACGCAAATCGGATATTGAATGACCGGCTTGGCTTGGCCACTTGTGTGTCGTTGTGATGTCGTATGTCCGATCTGTGCTTATTTAGACGTTCGGAGTTGATTGCCAGTCTCACCCACGTATCTTGCGGGGCAGGCGTTACACGTAATTAGGTAAACCACGCTGGATGTACCGCAATTGTTGATTTTGCCCTGTGGTGGCCTCCTTGTGTTGTTAATAAGTGTGAAGTCTACAAATACCGTACAGGCTAGACACCTTTTCACCTGACATTTCACGGCCTGTTCTTTCCTGTTCTGATTTTTAATGTCCGTTCTGGTACTGCTTTTAATGTGCCTTAAAAACGCGATGTATAATTCCTTTGCCTCAGGCTGTGAAAAGGTGTTTGTACGGCTTCCTCATAGACTGATTTATTGTTGCAAATCTGTGAAATCGTAATAGTTGCGACTTGAGGATACAAGAGAAGGTATGTTTGGGATGGAACGAGTCTTTGTACAGTAGTTGATGTGTATCTGTTGGTTTAAAATAAACCTTGCTGCCAAGATGCCCCGTCGAATTAAAGCGTTCGCCTTCAAAAAATCGTAGTGTCCAAGTAATCTACTGAGTGTTTACTCGTAACTAACGTTAACTTTACGCAATGTTGATGGCTATTTAGTATGTCCAAGAAAACTAGGAATTAATTATTCCCATGTGTCCAGATTCCGAAAATATCGTCCAAATATCGTAAATAGATTAATGGTAATTTGTTGCATTTCCTTAGTGCTTGTTTCTCCCACTTAGCCATAAAAAGATTGGCATAGTTGGGAACAAATCGTTTCCCCATTGCAGTGCCGAAAATTTGAAGGTACCAGTTTGATCCGAATAAAAAGTCGTTGTGTTCTAAGGACACTTTAAGTAGTTCTAAAATGTCTGCATCTGGGCGGTCAAAATCCGGGTTTCGTAAAAAAAAAGCCTGTCTTACTGCTTCAGTCCCCGAAATACTGTCAATATTCGTATACAGGCTGTCTACATCCATGGAGAACAGGAGCGCGTCACTATGAATTTCGATTTTAGTCACTTTATCAATGAAGTCTGTAGTGTTTTTAACATACGAAGCATGTGTTACTGCCAATGGGGCTAAAATAGTCAATATACTCAGCTATTTTATATGATTCGCTGTTGCAATCGGTACGATCGGTCGTTCTGGAGGCATTTTCGGCTGAATCTTGGGTAATAGATAGAGCAGACGTGGTCGAGGTGTATTCGGTGGCTCTAAATAATCTCGTTGCTTCTTGGATATGTAACCTGTTTGTCGTAATCTGTTTAGTGTTGCTGAAATGCGGACTGCGGCTTGTGGATAGACCGGTGTGTCTAGTTTAGTATAATGGTTTTTGTTCGCAAGCTGTCGATTCGCCTCCTCGACATAGTTTTCTTTAGACATGATTAATGTGGCCGAGCCTTTATCGGCTGGTTTAATAATAATAGATGGGTTTATCTTGAGTGCCGAAATCGACACCAATTGCGACTCTAACAAATTACCAACACTGTTCCGGTGTTTGGTAGTTATCGAGCTAAAATCTTTCAGTTGTTCCAATTTGGAGTTAATGTTCTTGTTGTGACAAGGCGGATTCCAGGTTGATTTTGCTATAAAGTTATCTTTTAATTTGGTACATTTCATTCCGTGACAAAATATCGTAGTTGGGTATATCTAGCAAACCGCTTGATAGACGCCTGCGTGTCTTCTGCATCATTTGTATGGGGTGTTGGTATAAATTGTAATCCGAAATTTAGAATTTCCGCCTGTGTTTCAGATAACACTAGATGGCTTAAGTTGATAATCGTGGGATTGCGCAGATCATTGGACTTGTTTTGTGCGGTATTGTTGCCTTCACTGTTTCTTAGTTTAAAAGGCACAACCAAGGTGTTAACATTTTGTTCGCTCTTTCTGGTGTCCAATGAATGTTGTCTGATGTGTCTGTCTTGAACGATGATTCCTCTAATTTAGGTATTACAACAATGCCCTTAATGTCTAGTACGCTCTCTGAAGTTCTCATAATGTATTCTTGTTCTACCAGAGGTAATCTGTCAGAAAAGTTTATTTCGGGCATAGCGATAACTGAGTGAGGAAAACACTTGTATGCTCGAGCAGCCATCCTTCGCAAATTAGGGATGGTCGTCACACTTGGTTTGTCCGCTCTGTCGTTGATTCCCACCGATAGGATCACAATCTCTGGATGTGTGCCGTCCGTCTCTGCGGGATGCATCGTCATCTGTTCGAGATTCCTAATTTTGGCTACAGGGTAGCTGTCCACTTGGATGTCTCGCTCCTTCGATTCTGTAATCCTAGAAACGTTCGAGTCACCCAGAATAACGACACGTTTTGTGATTATCGGTAACTTCCAGCTGGATTTCTTGCACTTTGTGCTTCTACGCATGGAGGGCACAGTAGAGAATCGATGTGCATGAATAGGCGAAGGGGGTAGTCTGTGAATTATGGTGCGGTCCATCCGTGGTCTGGAGACGGGTAGGAAAGAATGAGACTTGGAGTGAGGTGGAAGCTCCGGAGAACACGATTGCCTCGGTAGTGGCGGGAAGGAGTTTGGAGAAAGGGATGGAGAAGAGGTGGCAGAAACGTTAGAAGGCTCACGTACGGTCTGATGCAGGGACGGTGTGGCAACAGCAGCAGCAGCAGCTAAAGGGGGAGTGATAATGGTAGTAGAACACAACGGCGGTGGCCCCGGTGATAGAGAAGTGGTCTGCCGCTTACGACCTGCAGTCGAAGTAGGAGAAGGCTTGGTCCCTGGTGTATTAGCCGTGGACAAAGAGAGAGATGAAATGGGTGGAGTGGATACGACAGTAGAGTAGAGCGGTGCTTGCGTGAAGCCAGTGGGCTTGTGTGCCGATGTGAGAGGGGTTGTAGCCATACCTCTCATTCGTTCCGTTGGTAGTGTAGCTAATAATTACCTTCTTCCTTGGCTTTGCATGGTGGCTTTATTATCGTGGGCGTAGAACCGCTTGGCAAAGGTGTTGTCTCTGTTTCGCACTCTGAGTGCTCACCGACGGTTTTGTCGATTGGGTGGTTGAGTTTTTCCGCGAAAGCTTGCCCATCCTTCCTTCGCCCTGAACACAGTCACGGAATTGCGTCAGTAATTTCCCGTACATGTTCCTTCCATGTCCGTCGTGTCCGGTGCCCCAATAGTTGTCAGACGTATGACTGATGAAATTCTTTCCTTCCGATGTGTCGAATCTTCTCGCGAAGGACGGGGCGTGGTCGAATTTCCACTGGAAGATCTCCCACTGGAGATCTTCAAATGGCGTTGGCGGCTGCTGGCATGTCGTAATATACAGCCTTGGCAAACATCAGTGCGTGGGTCCCGGACGGAAAGCAAGCGTTGTTGAAGGCATCCTGAAAACAGACTTGACAAGCAAAAGCATTGCTAGCAGGGTCATTCCATCGTTTTATGTCCCCTATCGTGTCTTCGGAGGAAGGAAACAATTGTCTTTGTTTATTATGGGGGGCCGCCCGATGTTTCTGAAACATCACTTTGGATGGTCCTGCCTTGGCATAGCCAACCCAATTGGTTAGATTATTTTGTTTAAACGCGGCGACCCTACACGAATTTGGAAGTCGAGACCTAACTGGGGGGTGTTTTGGGACCGAACGTTCCTACCATTTCAGTTGGTAAAGACAAGGGGTCGAACATTAATCCTTGCACCATTGTTGGAATGGCTTACTGTACCTTGTGCCAAATGTTATCTAAGCTGAGCGTCAGTCTTCGAGTGGGTCTTGGCGTGACCCCCGAATGTCCACTGGACCGGAACGGCTTACGTGGTACGGACAGGCTTCTCAAAGCTGTTCCGAATTCCGAAACAGTGGAATTTTGCAACTTCCGACCGAAATTATATCGAGCTCAACCGAGCGCCGTATGATGGGCCATGGACATATCGTCCTTGGAGGCACGAGTATTTCTCAATGTCGAAAGGATTGAATTTAGAGTGGTGAGGTAGTGGTCGTGAACAATCACTCCTACCTGTTTAGCCCAAGATCGATTTAGGGTGTGAATCCGTTTGATTATATCTGAATTCGATCTAGCTGGCTTGATGAAATGGTTCAACTCAACTATTTTATGCAAGAAGGCTTTAACAGGAGAGCCTTCTGCTTGTTTACTCATGATCGATATATGATGGATCATCTGTAGCAACTGGAATAGGAGTTTAGCCAAGTTAATATTGCTACCAGCCTGGCCGTCTTCCTTTTTCCGAGTGCCCTTGTAGTGGCGATTATAAACCATACTACGAATTTCAAGTTCAATTTCTCTCTCAATTTACCGACCGGTTTCGACTGAATAGTCTTTATCAAGGTAATTTGAATTTATGTATGTATGTATGTGTGCACGTACGTACATACGTATGTATTTGTGTATGTATGTATGTATGCCCACCTACAGGAAAGGCTTTGGGAGTAAACGCTGGAAATAATCTGGAGTCGGAGTCAAAAAGGCAGTTCGACGTTGACGATAATGTTCTTCTGGCAACTCCTGCGACGCCGCTGGTGCCAAACTCTACCGGCTCTTGTCGGTCCTTTGGATACATCAGCTGCGTGGAGAGGGGGAACCCGCTGCACGGGCAACAGCTCGTTCTTCATGTTATGTTGCTCACTGGACAGCTGGGCAGCAGTCAATAAGGTGCTGTCCGGCCACAGTCTGCCTTCCTCATTGGATGCATGGGGATCAGGGAAAATCCGAAAAGCTGACCGATAACACCGCAACAGGCAACAAAAAATAAACAGTACAAAGAGACCATCTCTAAAACTTGGATGTTCGGATGTTCGGGTGTTCGGACTATGCTGACAGGACTATCCGAAAATGTCTAAAACATTGATGATGTCAGGAAGACAGCTGTGATAGATGATGAACTAAGGAGACTTCATGTGGACATAGCCACTCTCCAGGAAACACGCCTGGCAGGCTCTGGTAAGCTGAGGGAGAAAGACTACACTATTTTCTGGCAGTGGAATGTCCCTGGCGAGCCCAGAGAGTATGAAGTGGGCTTTGCAATAACGAATTCTTTGCTGACGGTGGTGGAATCAGGCGACAACGAGTCATAGCGGTTGCTAACTATTCGTCTTCATAACACTGAAGGCCCTGTCACCTTCGTTTTAATTTGCGAACACTTTTGAGAATCATCTGAGTGCCTCACAGTTTTGAGACTCTGCCACGGAGACACGGAAACATTTGCGTACCACTATTCACAGCACAGCTTTCGCTACCTTTGGGAGGAAGATCTCGAAGACGAAAGACTAGTTCGAAACCAAGAAACGTAAGATTACTCCCGTCATTGAAGTCAAACGTGTTGCCCTGGTAAAATACAAACGTTCATCAAATGAGAAGACCCTCCAGATCCTCAAGACTGCCAGATGCAAAGTCAAGCAGACTGCCAGGCGCTGCGCCAATGAGTACTGACTACAACTCAGCGAAGACTTTCAGACTGCAGCTCAGACAAACAACATCAGAGGGATGTAAGACGGCATCAAAACAGCCCTTGGCCCCCATCAAAGCAAGACGTTGCTCTGATAGGGGCCAAGGGTTGTTTTATGCCACCAGCGGGGAAGTAATCACTGACAGGGGCAGGCAGATAGAGAGATGGGTTGAGCATTATTCTGAGCTCTACTCCACAGAGAACACTGTCATTCCATCAGCTCTTGACTTCATCGATTGTCTACCGACCATGAGCTCGACGCAGAGCCAACATTGGAAGAACTGAGTAAGGCTGTTGACATACTGACCCCGGACTGCAAAAGTGTGCTACTGCATCCCCTGCACGAAGTTCTTTGTTGGTTATCGAGGGAGGGAGCTATTTCACAAGACATGGGACATGTTTTGTGGAATAGCTCCCAAGATTGTCACCCTCTACAAAAACAAAGGTGACAGAAGTGACTGTAACAACTACAGGGGCATCTCCGGATTTCACCAACTTCTCGTGCTAGCCTCCCACCATGTACACGCTGCTCAGACAACGCAGGTCACGCTGACTTGGTCATGTACGAAGGATGCAAAGTGGCCGCATCCCCAAATATATTCTCTACAGCGAACTGTCTCCCGGCAGGAGGACTGTTGGACGGCCCCAACTGCGCTACAAGGATGTCTGTAAGCGTGACATGAAGGCAATAAATATCAACCTTCATTCCTCGGAGGAGATGGCGGCTGATCTCACCAGGTGGAGAGGTGTTCTACGGAACCATCTCAGGGCAGGCGAAGACAGGAGAACTCGTCGAAGGGAGAGACAACCCTCTAACCACCCAGAGACGACCTACATGTGTGACCACTGTGGCAGGGACTGACACTTCCGCATCGGTTTCATCAGCCACAGCCGATGCTGTCCCAGACGCAACAACGCCAACTAGGTTGCATCATCTATGGTCGACTCCTGACCGACGGAGGCCTACTTACATGTTCGTATGCATGTATGTATGGATGTATGTATGTATGTATGTATGTATGTGTGTATGTGTGTATGTGTGTATGTGTGTATGTGTGTATGTGTGTATGTGTGTATGTGTGTATGTGTGTATGTGTGTATGTGTGTATGTGTGTATGTATATATGTATGTATGTTTGTAGGTAACTATGTACATATGTATGTAACATGTATGTAACAATGTACGTAGGTAAGTACGGATAAATGAAACCATAAACGTAGGATTGTACTATGCATACGTGACTCAGCACATAGTTCTGAATATACCACACACACATACTTGCAAACACATAAAAACTCATACATCCTTACATACATACACACACATACACACACACACACACACACACACACACACACACACACACACACACACACACACACACACACACACACACACACACACACACACACATATATATATACATACAAACATACATACATACATACGTACATACGAACATAGTAGCGTACATATGTACATAGTTTCATACATGCGTACATACATACATACGTACATAGTTACATACATTCGTATATGGTTTCGTTTACACGTACTTACTTACATAGCTACAGCTACATAGTTTCCTAAGAACATACATACATACATACATACATAATTGCATTTCTACACAATTACATACATACATACATAGATATATATTTACATATGTATTTAAATACATACCTAAATTGTTACCTATACCTAACATACATACATGCATAGTTACATACATAAATACATACATACGTATTTATATATATATATATACATATAAGTATGTACGGATATATATCAATATATGTATATATATATATATATATACATATATAGATATGTATATATATACATATATTGGTATATATCCATACATACTTACATAATTGCATGCTTACATAAAAACGTCCAAATTTACGTTGATGGTTTCACTTATACGTATATACATATGCACATAATAACCTACAAACATACATACAAACACATGAACACAGTTGCGAGTACACATACATACATACGTACATGATTATATACTTGAGTACATTGTTACATATATATGTACATTTTTACCTACAAACATGCATACATAGATATATACATACATACTGCATTTTCATATACTTACACATTTGCATTCATATATAATTACATACATATATACATACATACATACATACATACGTACATACGAACATAATAGCGTACATACGTACGTAGTTTCATACATACGTACATACAAACGTACAAAGCAACTTACACGTGTACGTAGTTTGCTAAAACAATACATACATATACATACATACATTCTTTCCTACAAACATACACACATACATACAAACATACATACATACATACATACATACATACATACATACATACATACATACATATACACATGTATTCACGCATACTTACATACATACATACATACATACATACATACATCCATACGAACATAATTACGTATACGTACGTAGTTTCATACATACATTCATACATACATACATTCTTACATAGTTACTTACGTATATGGTTTCGTTTATACGTACCGTACTAGTTACCTGAATTGACGTTAAGAGATATAGGCGCACAGGCGACCGCTAGAGACTGCTACTGATTGAGCCTTTAGCGTGGTTTGACGTTAAGATATATAGGACCTCGCGCGACCGCTAGAGGCCGCTACTGATTAAGCCTTTACCGTGTGGCTATAGTATTATGTATATATGTATCGCCCTGTCATCTGCCAAGAATGCACATATACAATTTGTTATTAATTAGTTAATTAATTAATTATAAAAACTGCATATGTCCTTAATCATGGCAAAACGGTCAATCAATCTTTCGAAATGTTTGGGGTGTCGATTGACCCTGTATACTACTGTCGTCAAGGACGTTGGATATGTTCGTTAGACAAATATCAGAAGACTGGCAATTGTTAAGTAGAGATTCACACACATATATGGCAACGCCACCAACTTTTTTTTTCTTTCTGGAATTACAGTACAGTTTGTAACCTGAAAATACGATATCGTTACAGTTTATTTCACTTCCGTCCCAACTGTTTTCATTAAACCACGTTTCTGATATAGCAATTATATGGAATTTATACTCCGTGCTTTGGATAATGACTTTAATCTTGGATAGGTTAGCCTCCGAGCATTAACGTTTATTATACTTAGTTTGCTTGACTGGTTTTTGCCAGCACTGCTAAAGTTGGTTGAAAATTGTGCTCGGGTGTAGTACTTATATTGTGGGCAAATCATTGTACAACAAACAATCTTTATCAATATCGTCTTCATAACGTTGTAATTATAATTATACAGTGTATCGTACGTAAACGTTAACCCGTCATTTTGTTCTGTAGTTGACACCATGGTTAAGTGATCACAACAACGTTTGTCAGGATACTCAGCATATACGTGGTTGTCTAACCACGGTTTGCGATATCATGCCGGTCTCTTGCCATCAGTTTGTCAAACAACAAATACTCGATTTTCCCTCTTCCCTGGCCATCATCATTTTGGTGGGCATTCTTTCCGCCTCATAATGACCCTCTGCGTAGTCCTCGTTGACGTAGATGCCACGAGGCCTTTTTTCGCCACCTACTGTACCATCTCCCTGTCCTTGAACAATTCGAAATTGTCCACGATGGTCCGTGCTCTCGCCCCCGTGCCGCCAGATATGTGTCTACGCTCGGTGTTGACATGGCGCGCATTTGCGCTTCGGGGAGTTCTAGGGCTTTTGTCATAGCCCTGTGCACGCTCTTCTCTGTCTGCTCCCATGTCTCGCCGGCTACCTTAGCAACGCCGTCGAAACGTAGATTGCAGCGTCTTGGCTGGTGTTCTTGGTAGCCAATCGCGTGCGCGACTTCTTTGAACATTTCTTCAAACTCGATCATCTTCTTCAACTGCTTCTGTTTGATCTCCACGACTTGGGTTTGCATGTACTGCACGCTGACTCGGAGTTTGGTCAGCACCGTGGTAGTCTCGCGCATAAAACAGTCCACCTCCGGTTGATCTCAGCGATCGCGCTTTGCAAGCACGCCTGGTACGCATCATGTTGTACTTTCAGCAGCTTCTCAAAAAATGTTCTGTAGGTCTCGCTTTGTTCCGCGTCGGCGCTTACTTCTAGGTGGATGTCACCAGCAGGGACCGCGGTTGCACCACTAACGCCGGTTCCGGTCTTGGGTGTCACACGCTTAGCCACAAACAATGGGTTACCGTTAACGAACTTGACTGGACACCACTTCAGCTGCTATTGTTTGTCATCAATATGTCCAGGTGAACGCAACGATTCCATGTTAGCGAAGATGAAATTTCCAACTACAACAGAACAATATCCGAAGTAAATATACAAATGTTCATGTGTTTGTTTCATACGACCAGACAAAACACAATTTGTTGTGGAGCTCGTAACACACGTCTGATCAGTGCAATCCCCTCCCAAGAGGCCGGATTTGTCGACATTGATATTTTGTGTTGCTTCTTGTCCATTTCTCCTTCCTTGTGTTTTCAATATCTTTTCTGTGTTCCTCACGTTTCATTTTGAATAATCTTCCCGTCTCCTCAATATATTCAACACCACGATTATTACAGGGTATTTGATATACTAGTTCACCCTGTTCTTCTGGCTCCACTTTATTCTTAGAGTATACCAACTGGCACCTGAGGGTGGTGTGGTGACACATGCCTGTTGCTACCCCAAATGTCTTCAGCACTCAGTGTGCCCTTTCTGATACTCGCTCCACATATGTGATGACTACTTGGCTTCTGTATCAAGTTGGATGTGAAACTCACGATACTCTGATAGTACAATATACAGTCAGCCGGCACTGACACATCATTCTAGTACGCGACGACAAATCTAGTTGGGTTATTTGTATGTTTTCATGTAAAATTTGATTCTTGTGACACCTTCTTCAAGACAGAGAAAAGAACATTATAACCATGAAGAATCCACGATGCTGGAACATCAAATATATTGGAAATAAAGTTCTGCAACAATGTTGTTTGCTCATGAAATCCTAGATGGTGTCTGGGTATCATTATCATCATCATCATTGTGCAGCCGTAGTGTCCCGTGGTTGGGCGAAGGCCTCAGCATGTCGTTTCCAAATCTACCTTTCTTGCACTATCTTCTGCCAGATGGTGCCCTCCCAGTACTCGTCTAGTTCGTCTCTCCACCGTCTTGCCGGTCTTTCTATATATCGTTTCCCTCTGTAAGGTCTCGAGGTTATCTGCTAGTCTGCTGATGTGCCCAGCCCAGGTCCACTTCTCTGTCTTCTGATTTGTTCTATCACGTCTATGACCTTTGTGTTCTCTCTTACCCATATGTTTGTTTTTCCCTCCCGATATGTGATGTTTAACATACTTCTTTCCACCTTCGTTTGTGCAGTTGCTACCTTGTTCTTTGCCTGGCTGGTGATTGCCCATGTTTCCGCGCCGTACGTTATCGCTGAAAATACGCATGAGTTGTAGACTTGTTTCTTCAAGCTGGTTCCAAAGTTACCATTGAAGATGTCGCGGTGTTTCGCGAATGCTGTCCAGCCGTCTATCCTCAAACCTCTGGTTTCCCAGGTCAGTCTTCGGAATATACTTTCGAGTGTTGCCATAAACAGCTAGGGCCACATGGTATCACCCTGTCGAAGTTCTCTCTTGGTGTTGATCTTGTTGCTCTTATTGTGTAGGTGGACTGTCACCGAGTTGTTGTTGTAGATGTCTTTCAGAAGTTAGATGTACACGTCTTCTATCCCCGTTCTTCAGGGGAGGTCAATATTGTTTGAGTTTGCACCGAGGCGAAAGCTTTCTCGTAGTCGACGAAAGTGGTGCATAGCGGGATATGATATTTTCGGCACTTCTCTTTCTGTTGGTTTACGACGTGTATATCGTTGAGTACCTGCTTCTGAATCCTGGTTGCATTCGTGGTTGGTACTCATCGAGTGTCTTCTCTAGCCTAATCGTTAGTATCATTGTAAGCAATTTATAAATATTTGATAACAGACACATCGCTCTGTAGTTCATCAAGTCTTTTTTATTTCCCTTCTTGAAGATTATCACCATCTTTGCGTTCTTCCCGATCTTCTGGTCTGCAAATCCGAAATGTGGGTAAAATCATCAAATTTCTTACGTCATGAGCTGCCGAACAAATCATCCATTCATTTATAACGTCTAGACTGGTTGTTTGTAATTCGCTGCTGTTCGGAACTAACAAGTGTCCGCTACGTAGACTGCAGTGCATTCAGAACACGACTGCTCGTTTAATCACACAAACAAGGAAACACGAGCACGTAACACCAGTCCTGAAATCTCTCCATCTAAGAAAGAATTACGTTTAAAATTCTCCCGATCACCTTCAAGGCACTCCACGGACTTTCACCGCAATACATTTCCGAGCTTCTTGTTGAATATCAGCCTACACGCTCCCTCCGATCGAATTCTGCTGGTCTGCTGACAGTGTCATCCACACGCCTCAGGTTTTTCGGAGACCATGCGTTCTCCAAAGCGGCCCCTGTGCCTTGGAACAATCTTCCACAGTCAATCAGACAGTGTGACACTATTGCGTCGTTTAAGACGGCGCTGAAGACACACCTTTTTAAAATCGCTTTCACTACCTAAATGAGTGCATATAATTGTGAACTTTTTTGTAAAGCGGTTTGAACAGAACTAAGGACTGGATACAACGCTATATAAGACCTTATTATTATTATTCTTTCTTTCTGATAAGCATTTAGTATACAACTTAGCCAGTGTCTTCGAGGTGGTACCTTTTCCTGATTTTATTGTTTCAATGTTTACATGGTCGTTGTATGATATCTTCCCATTCTTCATATCTCTTAGCGCTGCTTTCACCTCCCCTGCTGTTATCTCTTGTACCTCTTTCGGGTCGATGTGAATTATGGTACTCTGTTCACTGTTGTATAACTCGGAGTAAAATTCCTCTGTTCGTTCCATGATCATATCTTCTCTACCCTGCTTGTCTAGAAGTGTAATCAGTCTGTCTCTGGCTAGTGCCTGTATTCTTCTTGCTTTCCTCGGGCTCTTTGATGCCATAATCGTTTCTCGTATGATCTCTTGTTTGTACTTCCTGATGTCCTCCTTTGCTTTTCACGGTCACCGTTATCCACCATTTCTCGTCGTTTCTTCATTAATGCTCATGTCGGTGACGATATTCTCGTTATTACATGCCTGTTGATTGCTTTGCTACACTTGTCGCACTCTGTTGTATCATCCCAGTGATGCTCATGGTGTCTATGTCGTCTAGTTCTTGTAGTGTATCGAATCGATTTCACAGTTCGAGTTAGTCTGTTTTGTTTCTATTTGTGTGGTATCTACACTTGGTGATCTATTGTTTATCACATTCTTCCTTTCAACCTTGAAGTCCAGTTTATGTTGCTCATTACCATTTTGTGGTCATTTCCGAAATTGATTTGGTTGATGACAGTTACTTCAGTGACCATGTATGGCTTGTTTGTCAGGATGTAGTCAATTTCGTTCTTTGTTTGTTTCTCCATTTGGTCTTTTCCACGTCCAACTCCTCCCTGCTTTCTTCTGGAACATGCTATTCGTGATTTTGTACTTTCTTTATGTTGCCCATTCTACCAAAGTGTCGCCTCTTTCGGTTTTCACACCTAGGCCAAATTTTACTGTTGCCGTTTCCGAAATGTTTGTTCGTTTCTTTTTTGCGCATTAAAGTCTCCCATCATTATCGTGTAATGGGTTGGCTTTTCTAAAGTCTCATCTACGCATTTGTAGAAGTTGTCTGTGTCTTCTTCTGAATACCATGTTGTTGGTGCATATACTTGTACTATCTTCAGTTTGTAGCGCTTTGTTATACATAAAACAAGTTCTGCTACTTTGGAGTTGATGCTGTTAACCCTAACTATATTGTCTTTCCATTTCTCGTTTATGAGAAAGCCTACTCCTAATTGACCAGCTTGTTCGCCGTGTAATGGTATAATAGGCAGCCGCCCCAGTCAGACGGTTGCTACTACTATGTATTTTGGGCAGCATGAGCGTCTGCTTCTAACATCATTTCACAGCCTTATTGCTTACCATCACGTCCATGTGTGATCATGAGCAACATATCTTAATCTACACATCCTGCATGGCGATGAAGCTGTAAGATTGGATGTGAGAATGTGTGCGGTGCTCCTGTCGAACAACTGGTGTTGATTATTGCTCTATGTTTGTAGTATTGAGACATGATATACATACACACACACACACACACACACACACACACACACACACACACACACACACACACACACACACACACACACACACACACACATATATATATATATATAAACTCCAATCAATCAGTGTTGTGAAAAGATGTCATCGGGGTAGAAAGCAGCAAAACTTGGTAATAGGCCGTGCTGTTTCTGATGAATCAAGCACGTTCACGAATTCCATTCTGCAATTTTACCATAACGTTGGGTAATGCGGCAATATATTCCATTGTCGAATCATACACGAAAGTCGTGAAGATATGGAGATGTAATGCCTGCCATACTCTGAAATACTGTTAGTGGTTGCAAATAAATGTTCAAAGGTGAACGAAATGTACGCAATGTTTGATAATGGCGCTATAATGGTATACTCCAGTGCCATTACGGACAACAGAGAGATTAGGAAAACGTTACCAAAAAACCGGAAGAAGCTACAAATTAAATGACGTGGACCCCAACCAGCCTGTGTCCGATTGCTTCCAAATAACGTAACTTGCCTTGATCAGTGAACCCAATAATGTCAAGGTTGATGATGAATTCAATGTATATACAGGCACATGTGCATTATTTGCCTGTACTTGTGTATCTATTAACATAAGTTTCTTCTACAGAGACAAGGAACCAGCACAAGGGGAAATCATTTTAGATGACATAGCAATCGCGCCCATACCTAGTGACATTCCGACAGGAGACATTCCTACAGAAGACAATCCTACAGAAGACAATCCTACAGAAGACAATCCTACAGAAGACAATCCTACAGAAGAAAATCCTACAGAAGAAAATCCTACAGGAGACACTCCTGCAGAACATTTAGATGACCTAACAAGCTGGTAAGACCAAACAGCACTTTGATATCAGTCCCAACATTTCAATGTAAAATACTGCACATTTTGTCAACAACAGATACGTTTAATATAATAAAAATCCAAACTAGTTCTCAAATGTACTTTCACATATATAAAAATACTAATCATTATGAAAAATACAAGGCCGTGTATTGATAATAAAATGCATTTATCTAAATCGGTGTAAGTGGCCAATCGAATGTTATTTCCTTAACCAGAGGAGTCTATTTTTATTGACCCGTCCCTAACAGGGGGGACGGTTTCGTTTTTATTGTAAAATGAAAAAGAAACCGGAGAGAAAAGGGGTCGCAGGAAGGTGAATCATGGGAATAAGTGTCAACAAATTCATGTAGGTTTGTGTGTATATTTGAAGCCTGGCACACGTCCAAGATTTCACCCAAAACAATGTTGCCAACAAAGTTTATCAACAGCATTACGATGGCCATGTGCGGTGAACTGTAACACCTCACAGTTATTGCAAACACATGCTTGTGGAGTCGAGAATGTTTAGTGTGTGTGTATGTGGGTGCGTCTCACAGCATTGTCTCTGTATTCATCGCCCGCAAACGACCAACAAAAGTCGGTTGTGAGCGGTTGGTGAATATGTTGGCCGTGTGCTAGTCCTAGCCTCTCTGTATTATTGCTGTTCACTGTTTTGCTTTTGTTTTACAGAGGTACGATCACGTAACCAGCAATGTGAGGTCAGCGAAGACGCGATTTGGCAAGAGTTACATGCCCCATGATCGGTTATGAACAGTAATAGCATCAAGGACTGACATACCAGCTACAACAGAAACATTATGTCTCTGAACACGAAACATTTGATAGTTGCTGAATAAAAACCGTTTCAATTATAAAAAAACACTGATTGTGACTTTTGTAATTTAGCTGCTTATTTGTTTCCTTTAGTAGGCCAGGAAACTTCAGAATATAGCTGTGTGTAAGGAGACCAGGGCATCATGGTCAGCTTACTTTCAAAACCTACAAGCTTTCTTCAACTCTATAAATGTCCCGTTATTGGGAATGTGATGTGTTTAACGAGACCTAATTACTTGTAGCGCGTACATAGCAAATTACGATCAGAAATGACATCCATAGCAGTGTGCGCGCGTGCTTTTTGTATCGTACGTTTTACGTCTTCTCCCGTGCCTCCACTCGTGCTGCCCTTGTACGTGAAGGAGTCGATTCTTCCAATGGTTCCTCTCCTCTTTCTTGACTGTTCTATTTATTTCTTCACACTGTTTCTGGGCTGCTGCTTTAACTTTCTTGATAATGTCATCAGAGATCTACTTCTTCTGTTTACATGTGTTCTTTCCCAGGACTTCTTTGTGACGTGCTGGTCCATGACTGCTTGATATGTTGCCACAGGGTGTCAGTGCTCGTGTTTTCTTCATCGAGAAGGTCTTGTAGAACTTGATATCTCTCGCTGATTTGAGTCGGGAGTCGGAAAGTCTCCGTTGTCGCTCTGTCCTTTAGGAAATCCACATTATATCTTATTCTAGTTCTCCGCTTTATTTTTCTTTCCCTCTCTCATCTCTCTCCATCCCTCCCTACCTCCCTCCCTCCATCCATCCCTCCCTCCATCCATCCCTCCCTCCATCCCTCCCTCTCCCTCTCCCTCTCCCTCTCCCTCTCCCTCTACCTCTCCCTCTCCCTCTCCCTCTCCCTCTCCCTCTCCCTCTCATATATATATGTGTGTGTATATATATATATATTCATATATTAATATATATATATATATATTCATATATTTATTGTAGCTGGCCAGACTGAAAATGAAATTGAAGAAGACAGAGATCATGAAAGAGAGAGAGAGAGGGAGAGAAAGACGGGGAAGCGGGCGAGAGAGAAGGATATACATAATTATGTACGTCATATATATATCATTCTACATATTACAATTTGAGATATTTTCAAGCTTAATAGGTGAACTGACTAGATACATACAATGTCATCAAACTGTAACTGCTATTCTATATTTAGTACAGCGGTTCCCAAACTGGAGCACGCGAGAGGTTTTTCGTGCGAAGGCATATTTTCTCATTTGGATTGTTCAACAATCAAACCGTTCGCATGGCATGGTCGGGATAGCATTCGTGCATTTCGAGATCGGGGCGCTTGCAGACACTCTCTGTTGTAAAAAAAACCGTCGTATAGGTATATATAGACAAGGAGCCCATTTACTACGGCGTTTAAAATTAAACCCCCTATAAAAATATGTTTTACTGTTTTGAATGAGTTAGAATTTGTTCAACTGGTGTACGTCCTATCATAACAGAACTGCTAAAAACAAACGTGTAGAAACATACATCATCAATGACCATTTCTGTATTTTTATGGTTATTAACATTGTTTTGAAAATAAAATTTCATTCATTTCCTTTTACAATCTCACACCGGTCATGCTTAGCAGTTTTGCCGAGTGAATGAACGTTGTCGCATTAGAGGTAGTCCCACCAGAGCTAAGAGCAAATCTTGATTATGTTATCAAGATGGTAAATGTCACTGTATCCAACGCACACAATAATCGAGTTTGCTTTTGCCAAGAGTTCCAAGCGTACCAAGAGACACAGCTTTTTCACACAGCGGTCTATTGACTGTATATGATGAACAAGGAACTAAAGAGCAATGGATAAAGCCGCTAAAGTCTCACAAGTTCGTTGCTAAAAACTATAAGGAAAAGGAATTGTCTTGAAGCTGGCTTACTTAAAGTACGAATATTTGTCGTGAAGCTGGGGTTATGAGGGAGCAATGTCAAATACCGAGGAAACTTCAACAGGGCTGACCACCTCAACACAGTGTTTGTTGATGAAGAACGCTGTGAACAGAAACACGAGGCAACTTGTGCAGGCACACGTACCTGTTGTCAATGCCAAACGGAATTCCTACTTAACTTTCCGTGCGAAAGACTGAAATTTGCTGTGAGATCCGAAACAGCGTGCAAGTTAGGACGACTTTTTGGAGTTCGTGAATGATTCCACCGTTTCCCGTGATGCGCTTGAACATCTTCTCCTAACCAAGTTCTCGTCTAAGAAGGACGTGCCGTATCCAACTATGTATGATATCCCTGTGAGGGCATTGCTTATTTTCCATTTTTATG
This sequence comes from Escarpia spicata, assembly GCA_963995525.1. Classification (NCBI taxonomy): domain Eukaryota; kingdom Metazoa; phylum Annelida; class Polychaeta; order Sabellida; family Siboglinidae; genus Escarpia; species Escarpia spicata. The sequence goes on from OZ023209.1 coordinate 33,225,588, forward strand.
TAAACACAAAATTAATACTCTGCGTTATTTTGCACGAAGACCAAACCTCGATTCAGACTCTGTGTCACGGATGATCTTCGATTCTGCCTGTCCAAAACTGTTTCCCGAATTGAATGTTTTTCAAAAGGCTTGCCCACACCTCTGGTTGTTTATATTTTTATTAAACAATTAGGCGTATTATTACTATTACTTCATTTATCTCATTAATAAGACTGTAAATGTGTTATCATTGAACCGCGTATAAAATATTGTTTTACAGGGTATATATGTTTCATGTTAAACCGGTGGGGGTACCCTGACTATCGCCTCAGGCCTCAGGGGATCGCGGAGAGAAAAAGATTGGGAACCGCTGAGTTAATATTTCAAGTTTTAAACAGTTTAAATGTATGATTTACATAACTGGTCGAACATAGTATTCGAACTGCCGTTTTTGAGTTCTCATTAATTTATGGCCCTTCACACAGTAAGCAAAATATAGTGAGTGGGACACAATCGGGCAACTGACCGGGTAACCAAAGTTGTGGCCGTGGTATCCAAGGTCTTAGCCCATCGATTCGTATTATTGCCTTTTGGCGTCTTCCGAACTAAAACATTTCTTCCGGTAAACTAGCGTTGTAACAACATTACGCGGAATTGTATGTTGGTGTAACGTAGTGAAAGATAGGCCTAATTCAACTAAATGTAAATAGTAACTTGTGAATATGCGGATGACGTAATTCACGTGTGCGTGTGAGTTTGTGCGCGCGCATGTATATGTGTCGTCTTCAAAACTGCACCCTTTTTTGAAAGTGCACTTTTGGGACACTACTCCCAAGCGGAAATTCAATAGAAACGCCTTGTCTCCAGTGTAGTGTATAGTTCAAAGCAAGTTTGAACAACGTAATAGCAAACATCACAATTTAACGAACAAACACAGCGGAAATGTGGGGTTCAGCACGAGTTCAATCGAATATGAAACATTAAACCAGTCACTGTTGACTTGCTATAATAAGGGTTCCGCGTTCATGTAGTAAACCAAAGCCACGCGTTTGGCTCACAATTAAAAACCGCATTGCTGTGACCATGCACATAGTATCGCTGGCCTGATATGCTCATAGACGATAGAATAGGATCGTGGACAACTCCGAAAGAGGTGGACATCATTTTCCGCCTCGTCAACTTGAGCATTGACCTACAAAAAGAACTGTCATCTGGTCAGTTGTGTCCGCTCAATCGTTGGCTCCGTGGTCAGATAAGATGACCTAAGATGTTGCTTTGTTCATTGGGAGTGTTTATTAATGAAGGTGTGTTCTTATATAGCGCAATATCCAGTCCTTACGCAAAGCGCTTCACACTTTACTCACTCCGTGGTAAACCTGTTCAATCGAACACCACCCCAACTTATCTGGGTAGCATTTAACCAGGCTACAGTTAATGCGCGAACACTATTCGTACACAAATACCCACCACTGTTTATAGACAGGTACTCATTCATATAGCTGAGTGATCTGGAGCAACGTAGAGTGAACGAACTTCGACACGGGTTCTCTCGATTAAGAGTCAGATGTTCGCGCCGCTGCGCTCCATATTAATAGCACATTACGACACACACACACACACACACACACACACACACACACACACACACACACACACACACACACACACACACACACACACACACACACACACACACACACACACACACACACACACACACACACACACACACACACACACACACACACACACCTACACACACACACACACACACACACACACACACACACACACACACACACACACACACACACCACACACGCACATGCACACGCACACACACACACACACACACACACACACACACACACACACACACACACACACACACACACACACACACACACACACTCACATACAAAGTGTAGTTTGACTAATTATCTGTGGGAATGTTGGTTTCGAGTCCTGAGTTGTTGCGGCCCAGTACTGGGAGCGGCCCGGTTGTGTCATCTACCTATTGTCGTTGTTGACGTCATACGCTGGCTCTTCCCACCTTACACGGTATTGCCATTTAGTTTGAAGGCCGTCGCGGCAATCATCACATACGTCTTCCCCGAGTGAACACATTCTCACGCTGAACACAAAGCCAGGCCAGCAATCCCACATAAGCATGCACACTCCATACTAGTCGAGTAGAGTGTATGCATTAGATTTCCGGTGTAGGACGTTCAGTCTTGAATGTTTTCAACAATCATTCTAAACACTCTACAAGTTCAAAGCACTCTTATCGTTTAGGTATTCTCGCATTTGAACTTCGTGTTTGAACTCAGTCCTGACTAAAACAATTCGGACGGAAATATTAAATAGAAATATGTTAAATTTAATAACATGTTTGAGTGACAAAAGCGATATAAATTTTATGATAAAACGATCAGATTTGAACTTAGGTTGAAAACATTCTATAGTTCATAGAACCTAGATTCAAAACATCACCGTGATATGTTCGAGGGTGAGTGTCTTGAACTTACTAGACCGGCAGATACACCCATCAACTAGGCAGAGCCTAATCGTCAGGTGACTGATATGTGCGAGTATGGAATAGTGCAGTGGACGGAGCTGGGGAGCTTGGTATCCTGAACCCCTCCAATATTTTAGGAGGGGTACTGGAGATAGGGTTACCCCCAATATTTAGAGCCTCAAGTTTGGTTTTTGGTCTCGGGGGATACTTTGATGTTCATATATTGTGTTTTGAGGAGCTTCAAGGGGTACAATTCGAAGTTTCTGGAGAACCTCAGTCCCCATATTCACCACATTCCGACGCCAATGGGTAGTAATAATGGTAGAGTATAACAAACATATGGTTGGTGAATTGTAGACATTACAGTTGGCGCTGGAATGGAATCAATGCATTCGGTTAATTAAGAGGATTGTTACACATCAATAAATGCACTTTAAAAGAGAGCGACAGAGAAACAAACAGAGAGAGAGAGAGAGAGAGAGAGAGAGAGTGTGTGTGTGTGTGTGTGTGTGTGTGTGTGTGTGTGTGTGTGTGTGTGTGTGTGTGTGTGTGTGAGAGAGAGAGAGAGAGAGAGAGAGAGAGAGAGAGAGAGAGAGAGAGAGAGAGAGAGAGAGAGAGAGAGAGAGAGAGAGAGAGAGAGAGAGAGAGAGAGAGAGAGAGAGAGAGAGAGAGAGGGAGAGAGAGTGAAAACTATAGAGAGAAAAGGCGGAGGGGGAGAGGGGCAGAGAGAGAGAAATAGAGACGCAGAGTGTGACATACAGACAGACAGACAAACAGAGACAAGGGAGGAGAGGGAGACAAGACAGAAGAGGATGGGCTGGAGCAGCGGTGATAGTTGTCAGAGGATCAGCAAACATAGTAACCTGATACCCACTATTATTACAAACGTACTCTTGGCACAACACCCAGTGTCTACTTGTCGTAGAGTGGTATTAGGGGTGGTCTCATAAATTCTCAAAATGTTCCAAAAACGCTACGTGTTTAGCATTGGGTTAAATCACACCCACGCCCAACAATACATCGTGTGAGACTTGTGATTTTTACGATCCAAAAAGGCTATTCTATAAAAAGTAAACTGTCATTAACATGTGTTTCACTCGTTAGATAACGTCATTGCAGCAATTAATGTTCTCCTTAATTAATGTTCAAACATAGAACAGTCCTCGTTTGAATCAGTCATTCATCTTATGCGGAAAACAAGATGAATGCGGATTCCATCCCAGATTTTGATTATGATCATTGTGAAGGTTGAACTTGTTCTTATTATAGAACCCATAACCAAAAAAACTATATTGATCCTGAAAATAACTTCTATATATCATACTGTATCTCCTCAAACTGTAAATATTATTCTGAACAGAAATGTAACGAAATTCTCAATATGTCACATGGTATTTTTGATAGAAATATATCCTTTGTTAATTTTAACTCGCAATGAGTTTGAATGCAAATTTGTAATTACTTAGAATTACTTAATATTGATTTTGACATTATTGCTGTTTCTGAGACATGCGTTCTATCCGATTAGACTTCCCGGTTTCAACTACCAAGTTATACACCTTTTAACAGCGTAAGGAATCACAAACAAGATGGTGGTGTGGCACTATACATCACACATGATCTTCATTGTTCTATTATATCGAGTAAATCAAAACCCGTTCCGCGCAGAGCTTTAGTTTTTATAGATGCTTGTCTTATTGACCTTTGCTGTGGTGGCCTTTATGTGTTTCCCCCAGGGGAGATGTTTGTTAATCTCGACACCAAGGTACTTTACGCTGGTTTCTTGATTGAGTGTCTGACCATGTAGGGAGGGAATAGTTGGGCTTAATCTGTTTTTTTACTGTCATCTCATGGAATTTGTCTATGTTGAAAAAGTACAGAATGGTATCATTTTAATACAGTCGGATTTTGTTTTGGATGTTGTCGTTAATATGAATCAGGAAAGAGTGGTAAATCAGCTCGTTCCTGAACTTAAAGACAAACGGTTCTGAACTTAAAGACAAACCATAGTATTCAATGAAAATCAAATAGTCATTACACTCTCTTGAATTTTTCACATATTATAGATATGTCTATGTGTTAGTGAAATGTCGAAAAAACCCTAGGTAACCGTAGTCAATTTTGATCCATGGGGCATAAAGTGAATCACCAAGAATACTATTGTTCCTTGTCTATACAAATTAGTTATACATGATACCCATCAACTGTATGAAAGCTACACTTTTCTACAATGCAAAAAAAGAAAAAAAATTGCTGTAGAATTTCTGATATAATTAAAAATGTTGGGACATTTTGACATTCATTTATTATTTTCTTTAAAACTGAATGCAGATATCTAAAATCATTACACTATCTTGAAATGTTGACATATCATGGCTATGTATTAATGGAATGCTAACACAAAATCATAGGTCACCGTATTAAATTTTGATCCATGGGGCATAAAGTGAATCGGAGAATGCATATTTATTCCTTCTCTAAACAAATTGCTCATGCCTGACATGTTATAATACACAAGTTCACACGTGAAATTACGTACACAACAATGACGTTGCCATGCCTACAAACAGATCGTACCACCCAGCCAGCTTTCCCGCTACCGTCCATTTTGAATTTACATTCAAATTACGTCACTGAGCTAGTTAATGCCACTGCCATTGCTCGCTACAGTCAAAGCAATTATATATTGGTGTATAATTGCTTTGCTACAGTGGCGCTGCATGCGTCACTATGTCTTTAAAAAGTAATGTGCGCGTAATACATTAAACGTAACGTAACGTAACAATTGATGTATCCAGTACGGCGCGGTTTGCCTGTGTCTCAATCGAATTTTGTGCGTGACCTCCGCCATGCTTTGCATTTGCCAACAATGTTGATAACGGTTGTATACGTAAATTAATTGCTATTGCTGCATGACATCACATCTAGTAAATCAAACATTCCCGTATAGACTTGACACTTTAAAAACTTGTCCTTATCCTTTTGTCAAAAATAAACACTTTTGTGACAAGAATTTCAACAAAATATACGACGGAATGTCCGAACCCACCACGTGTTTTCTGATGACTTGACGGATGTTTTGCTAGGCAACAGGTCACGTGATGGAAACGTTTATTGCAGGAAAGACAAGCGCGCGGTAAAAAGATCGATAACACAGCTCCAGCATCAGAGACTTGGCATCATGGAGTAGACGCAAACACAATAATGCTTATCCTTGAATGGAATGAAGATCCGGTTTCTTGGTTGTTATACTATGACGTAATTACCTCACAAGAAACTTGTTTTCTCTTCTTTTGAATATTTCGACTGCTTCTCGCAGTCTTTATTGGCAGAATGTCGTCATGGGTGTGTCACTGTCATGTGACACAAGCTGGAGAAGTATTGCTGGATTTATTTACCGTGACATGGCACTGAGATATTCTTATGTTTAACAAATTCTCTACTTTTCTCAGGACTGTAGTCGCTTTTATTCCCTTCATCGTCGACCGTAGCTGTAGGTTCTTTGGAATTAAGTTGTCATGGAGACAACGTGTATTGAAATGGCGGTGGTTCTTCCAGCAAACTACCTTCCTCGTCACTTTTTCTCCTGTCCCTTTACTTAGTGTTTTCACAACTTCTCGTTCGTGTTTTCGAATGATCTTTGATTGGATTAAATACCCGGTCTCTTGGTTGTTATAATATGACATAATTACTTCATTTGAAACTTGTTTCTCTTCTTTTGAATATTTCGACTGTTTCTCGCAGTCTTCATCGGCAGAATGACGTTATGGGTGTGTCACATGACCACTGTCATATTACACAAGCTGGAGAAGGACTGCAGAACAAATCCAATATATCACTGGAAGAGATATATGCATTGCAAACGTTAAGGAGGGACAAGACTACCGGCAGACAGGGGTAGAGCAATAGTGATAATGAAGACCACTGCATATGACGCCAAGATAACATAATTACTAGCTGACGTCACCACCTATAATAAATTGATAAGGGACCGTGTTAGAGTGTACAAAGGCAAACTAGTTAATACCATGAAAGAATGGAAAAGGACCAATACAATTTCTGAAACAGTCCCCAAATGCTATGGATTGCTTAAGATCCACAAGGACAGTGTACCATTAAGACATATAGTATCGAGTATGGGCAGTATTACATACAAGACGGCAACGTTTGAGTAAGATATATTATTATTATTATTATTAATATAATGAACAACAGTTGTTCCAACACGCTGTGACACAAAAACAAAACGTGGCTACTCAGGTAGGATAATGTTTTTATTATAATCGACAACAGTTGTTCCAAGACGCTCGTAATGTGACAAAGGTAGAGTTTCGGCGATATTCGACAAATTTGTGGATGTATATCCTGTTAATTTAACTAATAGACATTGTGTTGGCAAACACGGCGACGGTACTTCCCACAAGGCAAAACGTAAATGTTAAATGCGTTACACTGGTCACGGTGAATCAAATCAGCTGTAGGTTAGAAAAAGGTACGCGCGAAACTGACGTAAATATGACAAAACGCGATCAGATATCGCGATTACACTAACGTGTTTGCGTGAACACGACACGACCATTAAACGTGGTGTTCGATGTACTTAAAGTCTCGTTTATGATTACACCGAGATACTGTTACTGATTCCGGTAGACAAGCACCCTTGAACCACAAGGGTTCGAGGTGTTGTGACTCACGTCAGATACATCGCCGTATCATGTATTTAACGTAAAGGTAAGTTCTTATGCAGGCCTGAATAGCGTGGTATTAAATCATTAAAGGCCGGGATACACGGATATTTTTTCGCCCGACCTGACCAGACCAGACCAAACCAGACTTCACCGACCGACACCGATTGTGCCGTGCGTGAAGCGGGCGTGACTTTATAATCACATAAAGTTGAAAACTTGCCTCTGCGCCGTTTTTAAATTTACGTGATTGTGATGTCAATTCGTGATTATGACGGCACGCCGGTTTCCATACTTGAAGCCGGCGTGACTTCATAATCACATAAACATGAGAATTGAAATAAAATCGGTGTCGGTCGGTGTAGTGAATACACTGCAGCCTGGCGTAGTCTGATGTGTTCTCACGTGGTTTTGTCTGGTTTGGTCTGGTCAGATCTGGTGAAAGGTGTTTACCTGCCTTAAGACTGTCAAAAATGTTCATACTTCACTCTCTGGCGGACCTGTTCTATCGAACACCATCTCGACTTCTCCGGGAAACATTCAGCCACGCTGCAATTACTGGGGGATGCCTTTTTGTACACCACTGTTACAGCCAGGTAGACCCTATTAGGTAGACTCACATCTGAGTGAATTGGGACAACGTAAAGGAATCGAACTTGTTCAAGGTTTTAAAAGGCAGGAAAAGGATTCGAACCTCTCGACAGAGAGTCCGATGTTCTAACCCCCTAAAGTCTGCGAATCAGCTACTACAACCGCACCATTGGGTATGTGTCGGTTCGTACTGTCAACCATTTCGACGTTGAGCTTACAGGCAGTACTAAACTCTAAGCAAGTCTCTATTTATATTAATCGAACGAGCGCGACTGCGTATCCAGAACAGTTGCGTCTTGCGAGGAAGGAACAATCGAAACGCAGACGTGATGCATGGAATGAAAGATCGACCGACAACAAACCCCAATAGCGAACGTATATTACATCAAACGTGAGACGTAAACTGTTGGCAAACGTACCCATCCTCTCGATGACGCTAGACCAATAAATAGGAGTCTAATCGCAGTCGCAGAAGGCGACTTCCTTGAGTATTCGTACTGACGTTTGTTACAACATAAATGTATGCAGGTTTTTTTTAACGCATGCAGTTATATAGTCCTCGACTGACCGACAGTCCTTGGAACAGTCCCAGAAAATATGCATCACGTCATAAACGTAAGCTTTGTCTTGAAAATAATTGTTGACATTGTTAGCTTGTATCGGCCACTATGTTCTAAATGGTACATGTGGCTATGCGACTCAATGTCCCACTGTAGCGGACACTTACTTATGTTCTGTCGGAATCGAGCGTAGAACTCTCATTGTGTATTTTTCTAAATGCATTTTTATTAAACGTTGGCGCGGGGGATTTGCTGTAGAAGCCAATTTTGAAGTTGATGTCTGGTTTGGCGTTCGTATTCGGTGCTTAATTAATGTTGTTGACGGTGTCCCACCGCGACACCGGCATAGGGCAAACTCACAAATCCGTTTTAATTAACCTGAATATTGGCTTACTTGACACATTCTGTCTGGCGTGCGTGATAAACGTTGTTGTGTCCGTTTGCAATGGATTAACCTCTTGGTCATAAGTGTTGAATTAATGGAAATTATACACGATTAACAAAACTGCGATACAATGTTGACGCAGTTAGCGCCAGATAGATCACTCCGGTGTAAACATACACCTCGCAGATTTTATTGAATAACATTCATTGTTCAGTAGCAACATTCTTAGAACAACTTAGGCAAGCACCACTCTGTTAAATCTTTGTCTGCGGCTGCAGTGCAGTAAATGTACTTAATGCAAGAGGGTTATACAGTAAGTTAGGAAAGTTAGACAAAGAAAGCATGGACAATCGAAGAGGACGATAGAACAAAAAGAGGACGTTCAAACAGGAACATGGAAATTAAAGTTGAAATATAGTTGTTGTTCTCCTCTTGTTTCCCTCTCGTCGGTGGTGAGGCTGGCCTCGATTCCGTTCCTCGATCTCAGTTTTCTTTTCTTTTCGTTTGCCTCTCTGGTCTTGCAATGCTCTCTCCTCCAACTGTCTCCATTCCCCACTATATTTCGCTCTCGTTCTCCACTCCTCTCCAAATCCTTCCAAATATATTTTTACACAGTCGCAGTCTAGGTCTTTCTCGCCTCCTTTTCCCCTCCACTCCTCTCCGGACACCTGGTTTCTTTGCCAGCCGTTCTACTGCCATTCTCTCCACATGCCCACCCCACTTCAGTCGACTCCTCGCCAGCTTCTTCTTAAAGCTTTAATTTAAACCAATCACCTCTCTCAACGCCTCCGCACTTCGCATATCACCTCTTTTCACTCCCGCGAGTATTCAGGGGTTACACATGATCAAAACACCTTTCGTTTGAGTTTACGCGATAGTGTTGGGGTTGACCTGAAAAGGGCAGTGGTGAACAGACGGGAGAGGGAGACACTGGCAGAGGAAATGATTCGTCGGAATAGCGGATCACATTAAGTCAAGGGAAGAAGAACTTAAACAATTAACACATTTTAAGATATTTCATCAAGAGTTTTACACGATTTTATATTAACACAACACCACAGCAGTGGTATCCTATGCAAGAGGCTCACAATGACAAAGTGTAATCGGCTTAATAAGAGACACATGCACGTAAGACGATACAGAGAAGGCATGTTCTATATTAATACGTTAACTTGGAGGCAGTGTAAGTGCACCACCTCTCAGGTGCCGAGGTCCACTCACCACCTCTTAGGCGTCGAGGACAACTCACCTCCTCTTAGGTGCCGAGGTCCATCCACCTCCTCTTAGGTGCCGAGGTCCATTCACCTCCTCTTAGGCGTCGAGGACAACTCACCTCCTCTTAGGTGCCGTGGTCCATCCACCTCCTCTTAGGTGCTGAGGTCCATCCACCTCCTCTTAGGTGCCGAGGTCCACTCACCTCCTCTTAGGTGCCGAGGTCCACTCACCTCCTCTCAGGTGCCGAGGTCCACTCACCTCCTCTTAGATGCCGAGGTCCACTCACCTCCTCTTAGATGTCGAGGTCCACTCACTTCATCTCAGCTGCCGAGGTCCATTCACCACCTCTCAGGTGCCGAGGTCCACTCACCACCTCTCAGATGCCGAAGTCCACTTACCTCCTCTCAGGTGCCGAGATCCACTAACCTCCTCTCAAGTGCCGAGGTCCACTTACCTCCTCTTAGGCGCCAAGGTCCATTCACATCCTCTCAGGTGCCGAGGTCCACTCACCTCCTCTCAGGTGCCGAGGTCCACTCACCTCCTCTCAGGTGCCGAGGTCCACTCACCTCCTCTCAGGTGCCGAGGTCCACTCACTTCCTCTTTGGTGCCGAGATCCACTCACCTCCTCTCAGGGGCCGAGGTCCACTCACCTCCTTGTAGGTGCCGAGATCCACGCACCTCCTCGTAGGTGCCGAGGCCCACTCGCTTCTGTCTATGGTCATTCGCTTCATTGGATCATTGGCCTCTGGTCTACCGATGTATTTTTTTAAAACTTTTAATGGTTATTTAGAATTAGTAACTGTGTTTGGATATAAAAAATTGTATGGTGGCACTCAAGAGGACGCCACTATGGCGTCACGTGAAATTATTATTGTTTGCATGGAACGCCGCAATTGGCGACAGTAGAATTTAAATGGTCAACGGAAACAAATAAAAAAAACGATATGGTTATAACAACAACATATTATGGTTTTGTTTCTCCGAGGGTGCAATAACGTAGTTAGTAGTGTATAAATATCACGGTTCTATATCTGACGTTTTGTTCCTTGGTTAAGCTTTCACTTGTTTAATATTCTAAAGAAACGGTCACTCAATGGTGACGATGACGATATAGATGGTGATTGACAAAGAAATCATACAGAATAGTGTGCTATATTTACATGCACGTAGTAAACATTCACGCGTGCACAAACAACAGAACGAATCTATGACCATTCCTGCACGCCAGCTATTCACATGAGATAGCATATTGTTAAGAATTCAGTAGCACATTTGCAACAGTTGCCCATCCCGCCTTTAAAGGTCGCCCAGCCTACTTGTGATAAGAGTGGTCATTACTTTTCGTCGACACCGCCGTGGCGTCAATAGCGTTGATGACCTCTTGCTGGCGCTTGTGTTGACGTTCTGTCGCAGTTCAAACCGCCGTATCGAGTGTCGCTTATCGACTATCGGCGCAGGCCAAGAGGCGTTACTTTTGTCGTCCACTTTGTATTGAACTCAATCAGCTACTTGTTATCGTTTGATCGCTCGCGGCGGATGTAACGGAAACATAATGCAACTACACGTTGACGTATGTGTTGACAAGTTCATCTGGCGGCATCGCGAGTTCGACACCACTTTCAACGTCTATTAGCGCAGGGATCCACGAGCTCAACACTAGTGTCTTATCGTCTCTATCTTGATGCCGCCTCTTGCGAGAAACGGTGGAACAAGACCACTCAGTGCGGACGTCAGACGATCGACAGCACCACAGTGCGACGTTGATAGGGTCCCTTACATATTGAGTTAAGATTAAATTGTTGCACATTGGCAGAGGTAGTGGAGTGTTGTAACTCAACTCAGCTTGTTATCTCGTACCGCATACGGAGAGGAATACAATAGCGCCGTTACAAAGGCCACAATAGGCATGACATTACGACGGGAGCGCGCCGAGCGCTTCCCCGTGGAACTGACTGCATAGGAGCTAGCGGTATGTGGGTGAGATTAAAGAGTAATAATTCGAGTGCGCTAAACCTCGAAATCAACACCACTATTGCTTGTTTTCAAACCTCGGGGAACTTAGGTGAAATTATACGCAACAGTACAGCTGTTTAACCTATCTGGCCACTGCTACATCGCTTTGATCGATCGTCGTTGACACAACATGCCAACACCAACAAATACGAATAACCCGCTCAACCCCGTCACGCTGTTCCGAACAAGTAGAGCGTGACCACTCGCAGCTGAGACGACCCCCGCTACGCGGTGTGAGACATTGTCGCCTGTCATACACCAGCTCGTCATCGGACGGTGAACAGCCACTCGATACTCGATGATTCCTCGCGCCTTGTCACCCTTTTGTCGTGGTCTTGTGACACATGGTCGTTGACCGCTTGATCAAGCGAACAGTAGTCCAAGAATCAGACTGCTGTCAGGCGGACTGAATCTGTTCACTCGGCCATATCGGCGTCAGTGTAGCCAGTTCTAAAAACAACATTTCCCAGACGGCTGTGGCAAAGTCAGTCATCGAAATGTGCACCTTCACTCCAGACATCCAAAATACCTGGATTACTAGACATCTGTTGTGAGTTATTTTAGTACACCTTCGAACTCAGGTAAGTGTCATAAATGAGTTTGTCTCTAAGTTTTTTTTACTGTACACTCAACACGTTCCTGTCATTCGTCGTTGTTTACCGAGAGCTTTGGTCGCCGAGAAGATTAGTTGGCAATGTTAGAGGGTAATAACAGTGAGACGTTCATATAAATAGTGCAACAGTTTCGAGCTTGACATCCCCGATCGGACATGTACATTACTAAGTGCTTTGTAAGAAGGCGTGTCTGTCGGTTACATGTTTTGTGATGGCACAACTCAATGGTTGAGTGCGCGACTCTTTGTCGTCGCGTCATCACGCTACGCTGGTTTTGTTGCCCATGGCACAACAAAGTGATGTTTCGTTGATGCTGTCGATGTTATCGACGTGTCTATGGTCATAACGGTCCAACGGTCGAGATCGAACATGAATATATGGAAGCATAGGCACAATCTGCCGTTTCTGGAGGACATGGAATGCCATAGGTCTACCGCTCTGAGTTGTTACAGTGTACCTTATATCTACCATTCATTGTTGTAGTAGCGTCACAGCATGATGAAACGATTACACAATTCTGCACTCGAGAACGTCACTCACTGGCATTATGAGCTTGCTTTCCTAAAAGCATGGTTTTACTAACCATCATGAATAGGACTCCCCCAACGTTACAGTTTTCAAATTTGAAATTTATCATCAGAAATTTGCTATCGTTAGTGGAAACTTTATAGAAGTTTGATTCCTAACGTTTAATGTTTAACACAATGACACTGCACCTCTGGAAGCATAGCTCCCAAAATTACTCCATAGACAAGTAAAGGGGGCCACTCAGTTCCTCTACCCGGAATTAGCGGACGTATTTATTTGTAACATGAAGTCTGCTGTATTAAACGTGGGGAATGGGACATGGTTGAACATCAATGGGTACTGCCGTTAACTCAACCCGACTCGGCAGTATTGCCAATAAAGTTTGTATTGAAACTGAATGCCTTGTTTACTACAAAAAAACATGATCAGGGGTCGTACCTTCCAAATTGCGAACATTGTTATGGGCTTACTAAACACAATTTTGCGGGCAGTATACCTTCAACATAGTTAGTATAGTCTTAAGAACATTACATTTTTAATAACTAAAAAAATCGGAACTGACAGTCTCTCTTTAAAAACTTCGCTTTCTAACCTTAAAGTAGATAGAACAAGGCGATCGATGGCCTTACCACCAACGAGTGGATGCCGAATAATCAACCACTCATGGCGTGCGGACTTATCGAATGTTTATTTATGAGACGAAAAACAAATCACTCAGCGCACACGCCTATACGTTGCGTGTGTATACCTGTCAACTTTTGGTGACACAGTACACATTAACACAGTTGATTTTTCAGAATGTTCAATATATAAATTAGCGAACAACGTTAAACCTTCAACAACAGTGTTGGATTGTCGCTGGCTAATATGGGAACATACATGGAACCATTCGACCGATTATGTGGCAAGTGATGTCGCCGCCAAGCCTGTAGTGTTGTATCGTGGCGGTGTACACGAGATGATCAAGTTGCACACACACGTTACACTGTTTCCCAGATTGTCGGACGAACAAAGTAAGTTTGGCCACTAAGCTTAGAAAAGAGGCCAATTATCAAACCGGGTAGCTTGGAATGAATCACCGTAAAACCTACATAGTGAACAACGTTTGTCACTTTTGTAAATGGATGTAGTGTCGCCATTCCAGGTCCGTGTGCTGAGGGTGTAATGGGGGTGTTTTCAAATACTCTAATGAGATAATGTGCAGCTTTTCCTAAAACGCCGAATCCGTATCGGTTCCAATTTTTGTAAAAACGCTTCCCCCGGCCATAATAAGCAACAAACAAAAAACAACAACCACGCTATAGGCTTGCAATCTGATACGTGTATGTTTACACACGGTGTTACTATACGTATTCTACTCATATATATTATATGAACATAACACATTGATAAGGCGTCAACTGTATTGTCTCCTATGTTTTCTGCTCCCCGTACCACATCTCAACAAAATCAAACTGTCTTACGTATTGTGTTCTATACGCAGATCTTATCATTACGGTGTTGGTATAGTTCGCATCTACGTATCATTCTTCCCAAAAACATAATCTACTCTACGGTAGTTCTGGTTAACTGGTGCTGCACGGAACGCTAGCAAATATCGCGTGTTTGTTATGATCGCGACACCGGTTTCAAGACATCACACGTCGTGACAGCGTCTGTAGTCTTTCGCACGGTATCCGTTGATCGCCTGGTCATTCTGACACGAGACGCCTATGGTTTGATCATTGAGTATTCATTCTGGCTGCCCATCCATTCAGGCGGAAAGTATTTATCATACACCCGTCAGTACCCTATATTTGGTAGTCTATGGTAGATCACTGTCAACTCTATCGATTTACTGCCAACATGGTCAAGTTGCTCGGTCACCCGTTGACGCTGTAAAACCAACGTCCCGTCTATCAACGTACATACCAAGGTAAAGAAAGTCGTTCTACTTCTAAATAGGATAAACTAGCTCACACCTACCCCTGGTGGTACACACCAAAGGTAGTTATTATAACCATTACAATTCGTTGATCTTACATTCAATGTTACTTTTGAATGATCGGGTGAAGAAAGTGGGGTTTAGTTCTGCTTAGAAGGAACAGTCTAAAGACTCGGGTTGGATAGGTTATTTGGTGAAACAGCGAGGCAGCAAGAACAGAGGAGGACTGCAATGAACACGAGGAGACTGTGTTAAGAGGCACTTGAGAGAAGGCTGCGGAGGATGGTGAGTGGTGGGAGAAGGCTGCTGATAGAAAGAACAAGAAATAACATTTTATTTGTGTAATATCAATATATCTGCTGGCCTGGGCAGATGGGGCAGTTGCTCAGCGGACCCCACAATATAATTTTAAGGGGCCTCTACAAAAGTCTTGTTGGGTCATATTTTGGAGTGGAAAAGTTCTTAAACGTAATTTGAATGCATCAATATTATGCAAATTGGTGTTTAAATGAGCAAGAGTCTTTATTATAAAGTCCCTCATTGTAGAAGGTAGGAAAGAGTAAGACTTAGTATATGAATATGATACGACACCCGGCCAATCACTGCCCAGTATCCCACAGTCCTAAATTCGACGTTGCTGCTGGAGGTTACTGTTAAGTCCAGTTTAGGCTCGATGTAGGTTATACGGTAAGGACATGTGAAATTAACAAGTGGCTTAGGAAAACAAATTGTCATTGGCATAGATAGTATTAGATACGTACGAGCGGCCTTTGTTCTCCAAAGTATCCAGCAGCATTTCGGCAAATCTATCTCGCCAATAAACGAACGAGCCCAGCAGAACACCGAAGTTCTGTTGACACCTAGCTTTTCCCCTGACAACAAAACTACGACACTCTCGGATTAATTGCCAATTAAGATCACATTACGATAAGCCGCACAGCAGGTTGCCTTTTCACCGCCTGCTCCATAGGATTCAACGGGCGGTGGAATTAATTTGCATTCTAGTGAATGCGTGACTAGAATGCGTGTACGAGTTCTGAGCTGAGCTACGCGCATGATTGTATGTATTGAAGAATGCCCCGACCATGCATGTGATTAACTCGGTGAACGCAGTAAATAGATTTGGAAGATCGACCATTAGCGGCTGGTGATTTTGCATCTTCTGAAAACGGTCGTAGCATTTTAACAAAAGTTCAAAACATTTTGTGTTTCTTTCAGGTTTATGCTCAAACACTAAATGTTGACATTACGAAAATAAATTAAATTCGACCTTGGTAAACTCTCTACCATAATTCCAACGACACGACCATCGGCTCGTGATTGCTAGTAGGCTCGTGATTGCTAGTAGGTTCGTGATTGCTAGTAGGCTCGTGATTGCTAGTAGGCTCGTGATTGTCAGTAGGCTCGTGATTGCTAGTAGGCTCGTGATTGCCAGTAGGCTCGTGATTGCTAGTAGGCTCGTGATTGCCAGTAGGCTCGTGATTGCTAGTAGGCTCGTGCAGACGATTCAAGTTTGAGTCGAACAGGACATGAGAAAGGTTGAGAGCAACCGACTAATATGGATGGTTGTGTATATATATATATATGGATAGATGGATGGATGGATGGACGGAGAGAGGGAGTGAGGGATGGATGGGTGGATGGATGGATGGTGTATGGATGGATGGATGGATGGATGGATGGATGGATGGATGGATGGATGGATGGATGGATGGATGGGTGGGTGGGTGGGTGGGTGGGTGGGTGGAGGGAGGGAGTGGGGGAGGGAGGTTGGGACGGAGGGAAGGAGCGAGGGAGGGGTGGATGGATGGTTGGACGGAGTGAGGGAGGGAGGGAGGGAGGGAGGGAGGGAGGGAGGGAGGGAGGGAGGGAGGGAGGGAGGGAGGGAGGGAGGGAGGGAGGGAGGGAGGGAGGGAGGGAGGGAGGGAGGGAGGGAGGGAGGGGTGGATGGATGGATGGATGGATGGATGGATGGATGGATGGATGGATGGATGGATGGATGGATGGATGGATGGATGGATGGAGGGAGGGAGGGAGGGAGGGAGGGAGCGTGGGAGGGGTAGATGGATGGATGGGTGGAGGGAGAGAGGGATGGAGGGAGGGAGGGAGGGAGGGAGAGAGGGAGAGAGGGAGGGAGGGAGGGAGGGAGGGAGGGAGGGAGGGAGGGAGGGAGGGAGGGAGGGAGGGAGGGAGGGAGGGAGGGAGGGAGGGAGGGAGGGAGGGAGGGAGGGAGGGAGGGAGGGAGGGAGGGAGGGAGGGAGGGAGGGAGGGAGGGAGGGAGGGAGGGAGGGAGGGAGGGAGGGAGGGAGGGAGGGAGGGAGGGAGGGAGGGAGGGAGGGAGGGAGGGAGGGAGGGAGGGAGGGAGGGAGGGAGGGAGGGAGGGAGGGAGGGAGGGAGGGAGGGAGGGAGGGAGGGAGGGTGAGCGAGTGAATGAGTATGAGTGAGAGATGCGGGTACAAAAAGCATGCAGATCGTTTCGCAAGCCTAAAGGGAACGTAAGATACCCGTTATCGCTGGCAAGGGATAGAAGGCCATAATTCCGAGGCGATGACATCTGCACATACGAACAATTTTTTTTTTACTAAGAACGACGAAGAGGTTTGAACCTAGTCGGACCACTCATTATATTACTAGTCCCATTCTGAAGACAACGACCACTTTTCAAATATGTTTTGTGTGGCCAGCGTATTTCTCTGATAAAATCAAAATGATTGGACAAGTCTAGGAAGGCGAATCAAATATGTTAATGAAATAATTTGTGTCATACATCATTGAACAATATATGTGCATATCTGGATTTACTCAGTCAACTACAAAGCGGTAGAATGTTGCCGAACTTGGAGAATTTGACTCGCGACCGTATGCTTCAATCAGTTAAGCTGGGAAAGAAGTAGGCCTATTTATATCATAAGTGTCAAACTTGTTTGGTGGGATATTTAGTTAACTGCTCTAGGCTGATTTACTGGCAATGCAATGAGTGAACCCTGTGGGTGGATAACACTGCGGCAGTGTTTTAAACGGAAGTTGACGGTAGGTCTACTACAGCATACAGCGTGTCTGCAGTGATACAGTCTATGACGTGGCTGAGACAAGGAGACCCAGTTACGAATAGTTGTGGTGTCGAAGTTGAAGGTAATTGACCAAATATGTAAACGTTATTGGCGCCTACATTCCAATGATAGACAAAATTACAGTAGACGAATGTGTCTGGTCCGTGGGTCCAATCGTTTCTGCTAGTTAACATATATGTATTGGAGGCATGATGTGACAGCGTCGTGTTCGTGATCGATGCGATACTTAATAGTTAAATTCGTACCATAATATTAAACTACAGCAAAACATATAATTGAGAGTTATTGTATGCGTATATAATCTGACTTCTTTTTTCTTTCAGTTTTCGTAGCAAGCACCCAAAACTAATGATTGCCATGTTGTGTATAACTAATTAATTTAACACCATGTAAAACAAAAGCTGCTAGAAATTGTCAACAAAGAAGAAGCATGCCTTTATAAGTAATGCTACTTCTATGCTTCTCCTTTCAAACTCGTCTCCCATTTGTTTCATATGTCTCATTCACTTGTACACTTGTACACTTGAATTGTTTGATTTGTTTGAATGAACTCTTTTGACTTTGACTAAACAAAAATAGGTTTAATGCATTTATATCTTCACTCTCCTCCAAATGTGTTGTTGGCGTCGTATTCTTCTATAAACAAGCAAACTATGCATTACGTTTTTTTAATTAAATACTAGATCATCCCTTTATGATGAAGCCTGTGATTATTCCCCTTCAATTGTGTTACTTTGTTTATGGTTTGTCTTTGTTCTGATAATTTTACTTCGGTGTGATTAGTCATACCGTACACCACCAAATTAATTTTGAAAAAGGAAACATATGCCAAATACATTTTACTTTTTCGAACATGCCAACAAGCAAGGACACTGTGCTTCCCAGGAATATAAACTATATATTCTAATGCCAGTACGTCAAACTAAGTTGCACCATTTGGTAGGTCACTGTGTCCATTGGTAATGTATATATTATAACATATAATATTATACTGTGTCCAGTTATTATCATTGATATTAGGAGGTTGTGTAATATGTTGTCATCGAAGACGGTAGTGCTCATCCATGCATACTGATATTGGCAATAGTTGTGTTGTGTTACTATTCGTGGGTTATGTATTCAGTTTGCAAACAATATTTCGGAGTTTTTAAACGCAGACAAGGCAACAATAGACACACGAGGTGAGCGTGCCTGAATTAACTATTTTTTGTATGATTTCTTGAAAGTTTTTCAGTGTGATTTGTGTGCATTGAATATATAAACGACAGATATACTCCAACGACCCTAGTGATTAGGACCCCGGTACGTACAACGCCTACAGATTGTCCCATGTGACGACGCCCACCAATTCATCAGGTACATTCGGGAATACTCACCGCTCACTGACCGGTGTTTGTCCAAACTCACGGTGCACCGATCGTCGACTAGATAGGCTTGCCAAATTAGCGAATTGCAACAGTAAACTTCAGACAAATTATGTTACCGTGTGCGACATCGCTGATCGAGATCGCAACACTGCCGACTGCACCAGTTGCCTTGGCGGCGACGTCTTGTGGTTGGTTGTCTTATCGTGCAGCTGCCGGTGCAAGCCGCACCACGCAGATTCACATCACACTCGCTGTAACCGCCATGTACCTTGTCACATTAGCCAGTGTGTTCAACCTTGATTGTTTTGCTAATGGTTGCACCCGATTGGCATATTCTGGGTAGCGAAGTGTGTGATCAGTTTGGGGACACTGTGAGCAGCATCACAGACCCACAAAGTATGGGTCGAGACTCTCACTCGTTGGTCTATTGTCAATACTTACTGATATATTGGTGAAAAGGGATGTTTGGTTATGGCTATCCTAATTTGTACATTGTAAGAAATACCGAATGGTGTCATCGTGGCATCACTTTGATTCCTCATAAATATATATCAGAGTTCTAGAAACTGCATAAACCCTTTGTTCGTACCCCACCGCAAGGTTTTTTGTGTATAGCGGGACTCTGCTACGTCTTGTTCTCGATTTGGTACTTTTTGAGACGACGTGGTTTTTTAGTCAATTTTGTATTTATTGGTCGACGAGTTACTTCTAATTGCCGTGGTACTTCTAGCCAACGTGGTACTTTTAGTTAACGTCATCATTTCTTGTCTCTAGATGACATGGTACTTTTAAACTCGACGTGTTAACCAATTGACGGCGTGGTATTTCTAGATGAGGCGGTACTTTTAGTCGACGTGGTACTTCTAAACAATCTGGTACGTCTAGGTGATATACGTCAAGTCAACATGGTATTTCGAAATGGTACTTCTAGTTGATGTCGTACTTCTAGTCGAAGTGGTACTTCTAGTTGATGTCGTACTTCTAATCAAAGTGGTACTTCGAGTTGACGTCGTACTTCTAGTCGAAGTGGTACTTCTAGTTGACGCCGTACTTCTATTCGAAGTGGTACTTCATGGCGACGCCGTCAGCATGTTTCAACGTCGTGATCAGTTCACGATTCAATGTCTTAGCAACACTGCGCTTTGGCAAAAATACTGCATACACAGGGCATAAAATAACGGCAGTCCTAAGCTTTGTGATGTAAACAGCATACTTGTCCACCATTGTTTTTCTGGCGCCATACTGCCACCGTGCGGAGAGCTATCAATGTAGCCAGCCAACCGTTGTTTGACCCCAATTTGTTAAATATGTAGCCTGCTTGACTTGGCTCGTTGCCCCGCTGCTGTCATTTGTCAACTAACTGGAGACAGTTTACTAGTCTAGTCGCTGGGCTGGTTGCATTTAATACATAACACTTTGCGTATAAAGACACGTTTCCAAATTCTGCCAAATATATCATTTTTAAGTTGATTAAACTAAGGGATACATTGTTATTTCGCGCAGTAAGCGGCAAGGACTTACTTCACCACCTGGCAGACCGGTACATTCGAACACCATATCTATGGGGAGTGTTAAGACGCGCTGCAATTAATGCGTTCACACATTTTCCACAACTGTCTATAGTCAGGTACTAATGTATACAGCTGAATGAATTGAAGTAACGTGGTATGAACGAAATTGTTCAAGCTTCGAAACGGTAGTAAGAAAATTGGAAGCCGGAGTCTCACCATCGAGATTCTGATGCTTTAATGGCGACTCTTAATTCCTCACGTTGGGCTAATATATATATAGTGTGTGTACGTCATTGTCAAATTTCAGTAAAACCAAATTTCAGTAAAACCAAATATATACCCTCTAATAATATTCGTGTACAGCGCTAACACTATTTTGAGACACACAATCATTGTAACGCTTCGGAACACTGGCCTGTAACTATGTTAATTTTTATATTCGTTGCAAATCTGTACTGGTTCGTAGTTCACATGGATAATAAAGGTAGAGTTAGCTGTATATAATAATCAACGGGGGGGGGGGGGCGCTAGCTCAGCGGTCGCACAAGGCTGTCAATCGAGAGAACCGGGGTTCGTGTTCACCGACTGCGGGATGGAGTGCTGGGCAATTTCCTTCATACATCACCTTGCCTGTATTTTCGAAAGAGACAATACAATTCAGTCGTTCCATCTCTATGGTGTCTCTGCCCGAGGAAATAAAATATCTTAGTTACGTACTTATTTATGTCATCCAGTTAACGTGGTGATTTGATGCGATCTTTCCATTGTTTTCTGCCCGACATATGACAACCAGTTAAGTCCCACTGAGGCCGGTTATCTTACACTGGGAAATGGACGCACGCACGCACGCACGCGCACATACACACAACACACGCACGCATACACACTGTGACACACACGCACACACACACACACACACACACACACACACACACACACACACACACACACACACACACACACACACACCATAATTGCAACCGTAGTCTTATGAACATCAGACTCTCAATCGTGATATAGGTAACAATCGAACTGTGTATAGAGGAAGGTCGTACACTTCAGATGGTGTAGCTGAATGCTTCCCTACAGAGATACCAAGTACGAATTGTACAGAACAGCTCTTCCCGTGGATACACTGTAAAATGAGATATTCTAAGGACAGGATACCGCGCTAAAGAAGAGCACACCTTTTTACATTTTCATACACTATGTCAGTCTTAGGAGTGTTTGATGTTGCCACTTTGTCGTTGTCTATTGTTTTGGCCGGCGGCGACGAGCACATGTTCCACAAACAACAATGCACTGTATTCCGTGTCGTGCCGATGAGGCATGTCGCGTCACTCGCAAAGTGATCACTCACCACTGAGCGCACGCATCCTTTCTGTGTTCGATGCCAGGTTTTCGCGAGTCGACCGAAAGAAACAACTGATGTATCCAGTTCGTTGTGGTTTGCGTACATGACAATAAAATTTGCGCCTGACCTCCGTCAAGCTTTACTTTTATCAGCAATATTGATAACGATTGTGTACTTGAATTACATTACTATTACAGCATGGCATCTCATAAATCAAACATTTCCGCAAACAGGTGTCACTTTAAAACGTGGTCTTGTGTTTTTGATATAAAGAAAAAACATTGTGTCAAAATGTCAACAAAATATACGACGAAATTCATGAATCCACCACGTGTTCGGCGTCCATTTTGTGATGGTTTAATGGAGCTTTTAGTAGGCAACAGGTCCCGTAATGGATATGTCAAATGTCATGTTTTCTGTCTCTTCTTGCGTCGACATTGCCACGGTTGTTTATTTTCTCACAGGACAAGCGAGTCGCCAGACTTCGTACCTCCGCGATGGACGAACGCAGACATTCCTTGGCCAACCCAGAACTGTGCGCCACATACTGCCACATGCCTCGCGAACTTCCCCTTCTGGAACGAAACCTCTCTGAGGTGGACAGAAGGCAGTTTCATCCAGCCAAAGAAGACAAGACCGGCGACACAACGACGGATATCTCTTTGTCAGAGTCACTACACGAGAGCGACGTCACAACATGTACGGTTCCAACGTTTACATTCACTGCTGAAGACGGCGCTTCGACTAGCGACGGTTTCAGTAAGCAAAATCATAAGCACAATTTAACTCTAAATTTGGACGTGCAAAACCACTCGAACTGCGATCCGACGTCAACGGGCGACTGGGGCAGATTAGCACCTCCCGACCCTTCGTTCTGGATCCCGCTGAGTTCAACGGAGTCCTTAACTGATGATGAACATTCGGGGAATGCGTCGAAAAAGTCGGACTCGTCGCATCATATGGACTATTTAAAGACAATTACAGAACGATTGCAACTGACGACGAGACGACCTAGTTATATCGTTTGGAAAAAGAAGTACATAGACGATGCATCGGATGGCCAAAACATGGGTATGTAATAGCCATGACCAATGTTCCATGTCCAGACGTAACAGGACATTGTGTCTACGTTCATGTTTTATGCCCAACTGCAATTTAACTGCTCCCGTTTCTGGCGTATGTAAAGTTTTGTTGTTGTTATTATTACTTATTGTTTGTTAACTGCGTCCTAGCGAACTAATGTCCCGACAGGTAATTCGAGTAACTGTAATAATTATTGATGTGCCTCATTCGTCACACTTGTCAAATGCTCTCACATCTATGTAATGCGTGTAATGTTGGGCCTTCACTGCTAAACGTTTCGGTGAGTCTGGTACAACAGTTGTTGACCTGATTTATAATTCGAAAATTGAATCCAGCAGCAAAAGTTGTGTAATGTACGATGGTGTCAGACGAGACGTCATCGTTGCTTGTTGGTCAAACAGACGGCTGGCAACAAACGTTTAGCAGTATACGCCCAACATTAGTTAATAGTTCTTGTATTATCACGCACCACGCGATGTACAACACAAGTGCGAACGGCTTTGGATTGCGTGCCTGCGTGCATATTAAGAATAACTTATCAGTGTCAACGTGGTATTTGACAGCGAAAGCTCCCACTATAAGCAACTGCACAGAGAAGGAAGCGTCGGGTGAATGGACCGCAGAGAGGAAGGCGGCCATCGACTCCACCCTGAGCTCGCTACGCACGAATCTGGTACGTTTTGTGGTACTACCATCATATAACTTTTTTGTGTCGATCGTAGCACAGTTAGGTCTGCGTTACAGTGACAACACCATTGTCATAAACCTCAACGAACATAGCCACGACGACTGTGAGTGTGACGACAATGACCCCCAAACACCGCCGCCGCTACCACCACCACCACCATCGCCACAACCTCCACCACCATCGCCGCCGCCACCACCACCACCACCTCTACCACGATCGCTGCCCCCACCACCAAGGACATCGACACCACCTGCACCACCACCACGGACAGCCAACACCGCCGCCACGACCACCACTACCACCACCATCACCGCCACTACCCCCGCTGCCATCTTATCTTTATAACTTATCATATCTATCTCAGCACCCCAGCATATTCATCCATCTATAGAAAACTGTAATATTGCTTATCGATTTTGTTTTCATGTGCCTCTCGGCTTGGTTTTCGTGGATTTAGGTACAAAAGAATTTAGTTTATTATTATTTTTGTCAGAAACACATTAAAATTTATAATACGTAGGCAAATAATGAATTATTAAGCTGACGTTGTGTTTGAAATAAACATCAGCACGTTTGACTTCTTTTATAGCCACCGCTGTCAACCGTAGATTACAGCTTTCATCGTTACGTGTAAACTGCGCGGCAACGTCCCTTGCAACGGAACTAATTCAACTTTAAAGAGACGTAAATTCAGCTTTAACAACAAGTATTTATTACACCAGAATGTGAATTCACGGTGATTTTAACAGTGTTGAGATAACTCCGAATCCATGTTGAGCAAACAATTCTGTGAGAAGAAACATCACCTTAACAAAGAGATTACCTGTCAATGTGACCCCTGACGCATTCTGTCAGAAACACGCGCTATGCATTATAGATTTGTTGGTCATACCACACGTCAGCGTTACTGTTGTTGTCTGTCTTCTTCAAAACAATACGCCTAACCTCAAATTGCTGAAGATAACAAATGCAAAACCATTGTGTGTGGTGTGGTGTGTGGTGTGTATGTGTGTGTGTGTGTGTGTGTGTGTGTGTGTGTGTGTGTGTGTGTGTGTGTGTGTGTGTGTGTGTGTGTGTGTGTGTGTGTGTGTGTGTGATGTGTGGTGTGTGGTGTGTGGTGTGTGGTGTGTGTGTGTGTGTGTGTGTGTGTGTGTGTGTGTGTGTGTGTGTGTGTGTGTGTGTGTGTGTGTGTGTGTGTGTGTGTGTGTGTGTGTGTGTGTGTGTGTGTGTGTGTGTGTGTGTGTGTGTGTGTGTGTGTGTGTGTGTGTGTGTGTGTGTGTGTGTGTGTATGTGTGTGTACATATGTATAACATTTAATATACAGAGGGGGAGACTATTATATAACATATAAATAACTATCTAAATTATGGGATGACATATGTCAGCATATTGTTCCTAAACGAATCCAGACTCTTTAAACTAGCACTGTTGGGGTAAGACCACATTTAAATTTTACATAGGCGGCCATTATAACGTTTCCTTCATTTCCTGCTAAATTTCACGAACAATTTTCTTGAAAATTTCACAGCATATTTAACCTCCATTGACACGAGTGCTGTGGAAAACTCGTAAAATTCTCATACCTCAGTTTTCAGAAAAATCCACCCAAACCTGACACCCCTAAATTTCGCCCCAATCTGGTGACGGATTTTGAAATATTGGTGCGTTCTGCAAAATAGCCACTGTGCGAATACGCGAGCGACTAGCGTATGTTTATTGCTACCTCGTGAAAGATCTAATGTAGTAGTACAGTCAATATTCACTGGACTGACATGTGCCATGCGAAAATGCTCGAAAAAAATTCACACCTGACACCAAAACGGTATTTTCAAGGGCACTCTTTCGGTAATGGCGGACGAATGCTTAATGTGGTCTTACCCCTGTTGCGAGTGCCTCCGTTCCTGCATCCACTCACCATTCACCACGTTGTCTCTTCCAGTTAGAGATGCGAGAACAGGACCACGCCTTGGCGCGGCGTCTCGTCGAGCTGCGCCGGGACATACACCAGGTGAAGCTGCAGCGGTCGTACGAGGAACACCAGGATATCCTGGAGGAGGCCATCGACATGATCGACGCCAAGGACAAACTGTTCGATGCACCACCCGACGCTTTCAGTCCGACTCTGAAGCACTGCGGCGTCACCAAGATGAATCTCAGCACAAGACGCTTTTCCGTCTTCTAACGGCTCTCCCATCTTCTCGTGTCTCCAAAGCCGTGTCTTCATCTTCTGACGGCTCTCTCGTCATCTCGTCACCACCGTGTCTTTATCGTGTTTCTCAAAGGCGAACGTCGTCACGCTTGCTAGTTTCTCTCACCCGTCCGCTTCTGCTCATCAACGACAGTCTTCACAAGCAAAACCGAGTACCAACGTGATGCACTACGGTGGACGCTCGCTGCAAAAACTCCTGATTCAAAGAACATCGGCTGAAAGGGAACAACTTTATAATTCCCACGGCCTATACTTTGTTATGTACCCATGTGTAAAGAACATTGACGCATGGGATAGTTCGACCATGTCCCACGAAGTTCCTTTTAGTATTATATACAGTTATATAATCATATCGCGGTAGTCTTAATTAAGTATAAATGTAATTGAATTGTATATGTAAGATATGGTATCTAATGCGTTCTACGAACACACATATAAGCTTACGTGCATTTATCATACGTTATTAATTTGAGTACAATTGCGAGATAATACATAATTACGATCACTTTGTTTTTGTATTTAGCTTTTGTAAGTAGAAGTTTGGTAATCATAATTATAGTCAATAAATTTAAGCGAGATCAATATAGTATTGTTTATTCTGTCTTGTGACCATTTTGCCGTGTACTATATCACATAATTATAATTATCTTACTGCGTCATTGTGCACATCTCTTTTAATACTATACATATTTTCGTACATCGATATATCCGTAAACATATATAATTGTACTTTCTTTTCCTCTTAAAAATCATGATTAATTAAAATAAGTTTCTTTGTGTTCACTGTGAATTTATGCACTACACGAACATTGATCAATACGTCCATAATTTAACAAAATTTAACAAGATTGCCACCCAGAGAATTAACTCTAGGTGGCAGGTGGACAAGGAAGCCCTTTGGCTTATCGAGAGTCCGACCATTTTATCTATGTGTATCCCGCCCGTCTGAGGTATGTGTCGATTTTATTTTTAAACATATTCACGCTACTGGCACCCACACAATCAGCAGATAATCTGTTCCATTCATTTACAGTCCTTTGTGAAAATGAAAACTTTCTTATATCTAATCTACTCTGCTCCTTTGCTAATGTAACTTCATGTCCTCTAGTCCTTCTATATTTCTTAACTGTAAAAAAATATTTATATTTATATTTTCATAACCATTCAAAATTTTTAACACTTCTATCTGATCTCCTCTCAATCTCCTGGTCTCTAATGTTGTTAAACCGCATTTTTTAGGCGTAATTCGTAACTAAGATCCCTCAGTTTTGGTATCATTTTAGTTGCTCTCAACAATACAATATTCTAAATGAGGCCTAACTATTGTTTTGTACAGCGGTAGCATTAGCTCTAATGGTTAACCCTAAGTCCTATTCTTTTACAGTAGTACTTAGTACAGTACACCCCATTGTATATTCTACCTCTTCGTTCTGTGTGGAGGCATTTACATTTCCCAAAATTGAACAGCATTTGCCACTTTTCAGACCATTTGATCAACCTGTCAAGATCATCTTGTAAATGCTGTCTATCTCCATCACTTTTAATCCTTCTAAACACTGTTGTATCATCCGCACATTTTAACACCTTGCTTGTTATTTCATCATCCAAATCGTTGATATATATAGAATAATATAGGTCCTAATACTGATCCCTGTGGTGCCCCACTCAATACCGATTTCCAGTTTGAAGCCTCCCCATCAACAACTACACGTTGTCTTCTGTCAATCAGCCATTTTTCTATCCAGTTTATTATACCATTTTCTATGCCATGGGCATTTAGTTTAAGCAGTAATCTTTGATGTGGTACTTTGTCGAAAGCTTTTTGAAAATCTAAGTAGACGATATCTACTGGTGATCCCTCATCTACCCACTTAGTGATGTCTTCCAAAAACATAACATATTTGTTAAGCATGACCACGCTTTAAAAAAACCATGTTGAGATGGGTTTATCAAGTTTTGTTTAACAAGAAAATCCACCATGTGATCTTTAATAAGTCTTTCTAATAATTTGCAAATCACTGATGTTAAACTCACCGGTCTATAGTTGTCTGACTTGTTTCTCAAACCTTTTTTAAATAGCGATATATTGTTAGCCTCTTTCCATTCTAAAGGAACCACACCCTCTTCTAATGACAAATTGAAAACTGTTGCAAGCGGTATACTAATTTGTCCAACCATTTCCAATAATAGTTTGGGCTGAATCCCATCTACTCCAGGTGATTTATTATGCTTCGTAGCCCTTATTTTCTTAGCTACCATTTCCGGGGTTACAATTAATTGTCCTAAATAGTCTGAATCTGCCCCCTTGAACTTAGCCTCTGGTACTGGCAGTGAACTAATATCTTCTCTGGTAAACACTGAACTAAAGTACTCATTCAGGTCTTCTGCCATTAAGAATCCCTCTGATATTTTATTTCCAGCACTATCTTCTAGAGGACCGACCTTATCTTGAACTTTCTCTTTGCTTCGAACATACGCATAAAAACTCTTGCTGTCATGTTTTATATTACAAGCTAATTGTTGTTCATAGCTTCTCTTTGAATTTCTAATTTCAGCTGTAGCTTGGTTAAGTGCTTCTTTATAATTGTTGAAGTCTTCATCATTTTCAGTACATCTATATGACTTCCACATCATTTGTTTATACTTAATTTTTCTAATGGCTTCTTTCGATAAGTGTTTCTTTCTGGACCGTTTCCTTTGTTTTTTTAAGGGTACAAATTTATCGACTATGCACTTAATTTCACTCTTTAATATATTCCAGCATTCTGTTGCTGACTTATTTTTCAGTGTGTTATTCCAGTCTATCTTTCCTATATATTTTCTCATGTCTTTATACCTTCCTTTGTGGAAATTTCTCCTATACTGCTTTTTACTATTCCGTTCTGATTTTACTTTGATAATAAAATTTATCTGGTTGTGATCGCTACTCCTCAGTGGCTTACATATCTAATTCATTCTGTGAGGACAAAACTATGTCTAACACATTCTCAACCCTGATTGGTTCTAGCACATGTTGAGAAAGGAAAGTGTCTTGAACTAAAACTAAAAACTTGTGGTCCTCACTCCCCATACTCTGTAGAGATTTCCATTGTATATGCCCGTGGTTAAAATCCCCCATAATAATACAGTCCCGTTTGCTTATTTCCCAAATAGCGTTTTGTATTTTTTCATTCTCTTCTTATGTTTGGACTTCGATAAACTAACCCAACTATTAACGTTGAGTTTCCTGTAACTATGTTACACCAAACAGCTTCTTCGCAATCTGCTTCTCTTTCTAATTTTATTTCATAAGCCTGGATAGATTCTTTAATATATAAAATAACTCCACCTCCCTTTCTTCCTATTCTATCTTTCCTAAACATTACATATCCTGTCAGTCCCAATTCAGCATCTGATATATCGGTGGTGGTCCACGTTTCGGTTATACCTATTATAGGAGGGTCAATATCTTCTACCATAATGTTTAGTTCATTTCTTTTGTTTACTATACTCCTTGCATTTAAACAAACACATTTATATCCAGCTTCAGAAGAGTTTTCCAGAATTTTATTTGCTGATTTATTTGTGCTGTCATTATCTATGCCTCCATTTTGATACTTTTTTGTGAGTTCCCCCTGCGAATCTAGTTTAAATAGATGCAACCTGTCCCACTGTCAACAGATCACAGCAGGTTCTCTGAGAAAACTGCTACCCCCTTTCTACTAAGATGGAGGCCATCTCTCATGTACATATCTTCCCTCCCAACAAAGTATCCCCATAAATATATGAATCCCACCCCCTCTTCTTCACACATCTGCTCAACTAGTGCATTGATCGCCATCCTCTTTCAGTTTCTATACGTTGCCCCGCTTCCTCCCATTTCTGGCAAAAATGTTTACTGCAACTTTATGAATGATATTAAGGCAAGAATAATACTTATCAATCAGTAATTCCACTTGTTTATAAACTTTTCTGCACCACCAATTTCTACGATCTATCTCCACCAAATATAGCCTCGAAGCCTCGACCGGAAGCCCGATATTGTGACGTCATAACACAACCGTGAAGAAGGAAGATATCGCGAGTGCATAAGTAAGTGCGGGTTAGATCAGTCGATAGCAAAGAGTGAAAATATGATTTCACCGGCGAAATACAATAACACTAATGGTCTCAATACCTGTACTAAAACAGTGTCGGCATAGTCGATTATAAAACCGAACATAAACAGCAACAACCTATATACACCTGTATATATATATATATATATATATATATATATATATATATATATATATATATATATATAAATATATATACACGTGTATATATATATAAATATATATATATATATATATAGAGCACCACTGAAAATTTTTCGCCACCGCTTATCTTCACGTCTACTTTCACCTTGTGACTTTCTCGATTGGCTCGACTGTGACATCGAAAGTCGGCGAGGGGAGGTGATGTTGGAAATGTTTCGCCGCTGCGCGGGGGGCGGGCAGAAAACCATATGTCTGCCCCCCAATTGCACATACCTTTCACAATCGACAAAGATACACATTAATCGTCCCATAAAATTTTGATTTCCACCCGCTATTAATGCTCGTACGAAAACTTAAAATGATGGCACCAACTATTCGGTTAACAGCCGAACGCGTTATCCGATTACCTCACAGAGACATGAATGGAGTCGGGGAGCACGGTGGTCGAAATGGACACCTCATGCTATTTTTAATTGCCCTGTGTTTTGTTAAACTTCAAACCTTCCTGAATAATAATCCAGAGGGCAACCCTCTCAAATCAGTTGGCCTTATTCTGAAAATTGGATTTAAGTTTAGACCAATAGGGTCTCTGAGTGGCTGTTTTGTTGTAATTGGATATCTTAAAAAATAAATAGTAGATAATGCACTACGAAGCTAAGCTTGGTATGAAAATATCCATAATGATGAGAGGACCATTTCCAGTTTTTTTGTTCTAGTTAAGGTGATAGGGCTTATTTATGAGTAAGTACTGAAATAGCATTTACTAATTAAAAGTATTGATCAGTTTCAGACAACACATGTGTTGATAAGTGTATATTTAATCATCTGAATAACACAACCATTTATTCGTATTGTTCTACACGCAGGTGTAATTATAAGTAAACCCTCAGTTAAGTTATTTAAAGTAACATGGGTATAAATACTTTCGAAACACTTATATATATATATAATTAACATCAATGCCAACATATTATTAATCGCTTTTATCGGGTTGTTTTTACATTTGATTAATTTGGGTGACCTGTGACAGAAGAGACAATCTGCGTTGGGACGGCGGGATCCATAGGGATAATCAACTTTGAATGATGCAAAATTTGCCAAAAGGACACTTAGACAGCAATTCAAGTTATATCAGTTATTGCATTGAATGCTGCTATTGAGAAATGGCAAGATCGTATTGCAAAGCAATTAGAAACATATTTTGTTGTCAGATGTATTGGAACACAATTCTGTGATGTGGCACGGGGAGTGCAGACGTAGACGACATACCCTGCAGAAGAGCTGTGATTTGGCTGCCAATAAACGGATGACTGGTATGCCTCCAGAAACCCAGGACAATGACGAACATGATAAGGTCTCCGTGGCCGCGCTTGAATACTTAACAAGATCACAGAGGAGTATTTTTGACTACATGACTCAGTGGATTATTTGTCAAAAGCCATTCACAAAGCACAAAAGAGCTAGCGTTGCAATGACCTAAAGTTGTGGGCAGTCATTAAAACGAAAAGCAGAAGAATTACATGAAAGAGGCACACTTGATAGAATACAATCTTATTCTGGTGTGGATGTTGATATAGCTGCAATTGGTGTACGATATTATATGTCATGCATCGCTGCGAATATAAAAAAGGTGTAAACGGCAATCTACCAACAGTAATGTGAAAGACGGGGATGATGCTTTCCTTTCTCTCACTGAAGAATTGCATACTCAGCTGATTGACAATAAATGTGTTGTGTCTTCAAGCTACAAGTGACAGCTGTAGGATCATGCTACAAGAGAACACAGCTATAAGATCATGCCACAAGAGAAGACAGCTATAGGATCATGCTACAAGAGACGACAGCTATAGGATCATGCTAAAAGAGAAGACAGCTATAGGATCATGCTACAAGAGAAGACGGGTGTAGGATCATGCCACAAGAGACGACAACTATAGGATCATGCTACAAGAGAAGACAGCTATAGGATCATGCCACAAGAGAAGACAGCTATAGGATCATGCTACAAGAGAAGACAGTTATAGGATCATGCCACAAGAGAAGACAGGTATAGGATCATGCTACAAGAGAAGACAGGTATAGGATCATGCCACAAGAGAAGACAGCTATAGGTTCATGCTACAAGAGAAAACAGCTATAGCATCATGCTACAAGAGAAGACAGCTGTAGGATCATGCCACAAGAGAAGACAGCTACAGGATCATGCCACAAGAGAAGACAGCTATAGGATCATGCTACAAGAGAACACAGCTATAGGATCATGTTACAAGAGAAGACAGCTATATGATCATGCTACAAGAGAAGACAGCTATACGATCATGCCACAAGAGAAGAGAGGTGTAGGATCATGTTACAAGAGAAGACAGCTGTAGGATCATGCCACAAGAGAAGACAGCTATAGGATCATGCCACAAGAGAAGACAGCTATAGGATCATGCTACAAGAGACGACAGCTGTAGGATCATGCTACAAGAGAAGACAGCTATAGGATCGTGCTACAACAGAAGACAGGTGTAGGACTATGTTACAAGAGAAGACAGGTGTAGGATCATGCCACAAGAGAAGACAGCTATAGGATCATGCCACAAGAGAAGACAGCTATAGGGTCATGCTACAAGAGAAGACAGCTATAGGGTCATGCTACAAGAGAAGGGCTTCAAAGGAGGCGATATGTACAGAACGACGCAGCTGAAAAACAACTACAAGCACACTTGGGGGACGAGTTATCCTTACTGGAAGTGACTATGTATGTTCCTCGTTTATTGCAGTCGGCGATGCTTCCAAAATGATAGAGTTGAAACATCAGTTGCTCTATTGTGATACTGATGCTTCAGTCATCCACGAAGCTGTCAATCCCTTACACAGAGAGGCAAAATCTTGCAAACTTGACCAACTTAACAAACGACAAGATGGCGATAGTCACTCAATCAAGCATCATCTATGATTATATGTCTCCAGTCTGGCCAGGATCTCATAGTAGGGCATGGAGGAAAAGTTTGCTTTGAAGAAGAACTTGAAGAAAAAGCAATTCATCTATCCCAGCATCTTCTGTAAGCCACGTGTAAACTTTTAACGTCACCCATTCTAAGAAGTGCATTCTACATCTACAATGACACACGCAGCAAGAATCTAATCACCCTGTTAAACCGTATGACTGAAAGTGTCAGTTATGCCACCTGCAGCGCTATCTTACATCTATTTGTGAGCAAATGATGGAAGAGGACCGAGAGGAACGAGACTTTCCCCACCTGCGATATGAAGGTGTGAATTCACACATTTTGACTTCACCAACACAGTTTGGCATGACATGACACCAGATGGGTCACACATCCATTCTATGACAACCAACGTGTATGGCTATAAACAGAACAGAACACTACCGAATATATATTACATGAGATGTTTGATCAGAAAGATGGAACAGGTGTCAGTGATGTCACAGTTGATATGGAAATGACAAAAATCAAGCGACGACAGATGTGCTTGACTTTGTTGTTGAGGGCACAACACAAGACGCAAATTGTGACCTAACAGCATGTCACCAAGATAAGAATAGCAAACATGACAATGTGTGCCGTTCATCACTTAGTTGTGCACGTAAAGAGAAATGTTGTGACATTCCAAGACCGACAACAACAAGTGAATCAAAACGATCACTGCGTGTCACCCCTTCTCCAATCGAGCCACACTACATCTCTCTGTGTGAAAGGCCTAAAGCCAGATCACTTGAAACAATGACACTTGCTGATTTGCAATCTCCATGTAATCCATACTTTTATTTGAACGTTTCTCGCCTACAAAATTAGTAGAGCTCGAAAGCAATTATTGCCCAATTTGGAATACTTTCTTCATGAAGTTGACGCCAACAGTGCTAACCACATGCATCCCTTCTGATCCAACAGATCCTAGCTAGCTGCTTGGAATAAGCAGTAAAGTTGGCCAACACGTTTGGGGTGAAATACACAGTAGCCACAGTTAACCAAGCTTTGTATGAGATTGCTATTGGATTACGAGAAAAACACCCCCTGATGATGATACTTACCGGAATCTCATTCTCATACTATAGGACAGTTTCACCTCGCTGGAAACTGCACAGGTGCAGTTGAGAAAATAATGAGGAACAGTGGTGCTGAAGATATCCTTGTAGAATCTGGACTGTGCAAATTAGAAACGGTTAACAAATCGTTGATTCAGCAGGGGATTATTACCAAAGTATGCGTGCCCACAAATTACTACGCATCCATGATGGTGCCGCCATTCCCAGATCTCACACAGTCGCTCACTTGTTGCAGACGTGTTGTAAACAAATGCACTCGTAACTGTTCTTGCACTAAATCGCAAATGTCATGTTGTGTAGCTTGCGAATGCGAAGGGAAAGAAATCAAATGTGGACGAGTAGACCACAGAAGTACTCTTGCTGAAAACAATGGCTCTGATGAGAGTGACATTAATGACTGCACGATGAAAATGTAACACGTTTGCATAATTTTTGTGATGTACGTTTGGTATCTTGTTAGTTTGGATAATACATTTTATTATAAACTATCTTATCAGGTATGTGACTATTATTTGTTGGTAGATGTTGAGTCAGTACTCATTCCTTAATCATGCTTACTACACAACGGAAAATGGAAATGACGCAAATAATGAAATCCAGTCCGATTAGCGTCATGCCACGATCACGCAACAATTACGGGGTAGGGTATATGTTTGGTTCATGAATGTGTGGTGATTAGCATTATTTTACTATTGTGTTTCGCTGTTCAGTAGGGCAATGAATGGCAATTATTTGGATATATTGATCATGGATGTCGATTATGTATTAAGGTAACTATGATACATTCTACAAGATGTCGATGGCGAAACCGGAGTGGTTTTTTCAACATAGTGTTCAATATTTTGTCTCTGGCTTCCTAAAAATAAACATTTTGATAATATAATTCTTGTTGTTATTCTTCTTATCATTCCAGATATTTTCATACCAAATATAGCTTCGTCACCCTATATCTACTATGTAAATTTGAAAATGTACTATTATGATAAAGCGGCCACTCAGAGACCCTATAGGCATGATTATAAATCTAATTTTGTGTGTGATGCCAACGCGCGCGCGCGCGCGCGTGTGTGTGCGTGTGCGTGTTTGTGCGTGTTTGTGCGTGTTTGTGCGTGTTTGTGCGTGTTTGTGCGTGTTTGTGCGTGTTTGTGCGTGTTTGTGCGCGTGTGTGTGGTGTGCGTGTTTGTGTGTGTGTATGTGATTGTGTGTGTTTGTGTGTGCGTGTGTGTGTGTGTGTGTGTGTGTGTGTGTGTGTGTGTGTGTGTGTGTGTGTGTGTGTGTGTGTGTGTGTGTGTGTGTGTGTGTGTGTGTGTGTGTGTGTGTGTGTGTGTGTGTGTGTGTGTGTGTGTGTGTGTGTGTGTGTGTGTGTGTGTGTGTGTGTGATTGTGTGTGTGCGTGCGTCAGGCTTGGGTGTTATTACAAGCTATTGTTATTACTATAACTTCTTAATATTTCTATCACTGTTACATTAAAGTGGGTTTACCAATATATCACCGGGATATATGCATATATATATATATATATATATATATTACTATTTCACTATTGCTGCCATACTAAATTAGGGAAATTATCTTTACATTTAATGAGCGCAGACAGTTGCATGCGGGTTAAATAATGCCTATCTGATGGTAGCCATACGAGGCTGATTTCAACGACTATACGGCCTCAAATCTTCATCGTGGGCCTCGGATGCCGGGCAGAATGCCTGCTGTGTGTGTGTGTGTGTGTGTGTGTGTGTGTGTGTGTGTGTGTGTGTGTGTGTGTGTGTGTGTGTGTGTGTGTGTGTGTGTGTGTGTGTGTGTGTGTGTGTGTGTGTGCATTCATTGCGTGCATGCGTGAGTGCTAATAATTGTAATCACCACTTATAAACTAATACCATCATAAAGTAAGTTAAAATAAAAGGGCAGACCCGCACCCGGAAGTATGTAGTTAACTAGGATATGTCCTTCCACAACACTGAGACATTTCCATTGAACCACGTGCCACCAACACCTGTAGTCGCAGGTCACCAGAAGTGCGGCTGATCACATCAATGGACGTTTTCAAAGAAGCACGCCTCAAATCGCACTATTTTAAACTCGCTTCTAATGTGTAATATGTTGTTCTAAGGGTATCTATTTTCCTATTCATTGCACAATCTATTTTAATTGAGTTTTAATTTGGTTTACAACTTTACTCTCTTAGTCTCACTTTTAATAAATACGTAGTCTTTTCTTTCTTTTATATATATATATATATATAATTTATAGCCATAATGTTTATTTTAATGATGCTATTTTAAAATAAGCATCAGACTAAATTTATGTTTACACCACTAAGTCTTATGTATGTATATTGCTTTATTTTAGCGACTCTGTACACGCTATTGA
The DNA here is from genome assembly GCA_963995525.1 of Escarpia spicata. Taxonomy (NCBI): domain Eukaryota; kingdom Metazoa; phylum Annelida; class Polychaeta; order Sabellida; family Siboglinidae; genus Escarpia; species Escarpia spicata. The sequence continues at coordinate 33,262,550 of OZ023209.1, forward strand.
ACAGAGTCGTACTCTGGAGACTAGTGTATAAATAAAGTTAATTATTATTATGAAAATGAAGACTATGATGATGATTATTATGGCAGTGATTGTGATGACGTGAAACCATTGTTACAGTCAGCTATCTAACAGCCACTCACAACTCTCTACCTACTGTCTGTTCAATGCTCAATATACGATGTTTTCAATCCATCCCGTTTTGCTTCTACTACTTCGGTTGTTTCCTAATGGTGTTCCGTCATTTCAACGCTGTACTAGATTCTTGATTGCGCATGAAATGTTTTCTTCTTTCTTAATCCTTCTCTCAATTGGTCCCATACATTTTTCTCTGCAACCACATTATCTTCAGCATTATTCACCATTAGCACATATTGAATGCGTGAATGAATTAAGTCTACCTTTCCTCCTACTTCAGGCAGTGTCCAGGACTACTGACTGCCCTACTGGGCAATGCTAGAACCTAGAGAGTACACAAGTCTCTTCAGGAAGCTTATATTTGTTTCATCGTCTTTCCGGATATTAGCAATGTTCCTTGTAATGCAGCAGTTCATAAAACTTTTAAATTGCTTCACACAAATGTCACATAAAAATATATATTTGCTACCAATATATAAAATCCCATGAATTTACAAGTTTTGCATTCGGGTCAAAACAACAGGCTGTACGCATACTAAACCCGCTTTTGTTTTTCCTTGCCTTAGAACGCTAGCCCATGCGCTAATCGCAATGTGATGCTATCGAAGCCGATTATGCAGCAACCTCAGTTGTGTGTCCCGGTCTCACACCCATGGGTGCCGGTTCAGCCGGTCATTGGAGCGATGCACCCCGTTTACATGCCAAACGCCATACAATCTCCGATTACCGCTGCTGGGCAACAGATTGCCACAGCGCCACCGCAACAGCCAGCACGGCAACCGTTCGTGTTCCCGCAGCAACAGCCGCCACCGCCATCAGCCTTGTTCGCGCACCAACCGATGTTCATGACGCAACAACTGGGTACAGCCCAGCCGCCGCCCATGGCGTGGATATTGCAGCAGGTTAAAGCACAAGAGATACCGCAACCTCAGGTGCTATAATCTTTCTGTGCCTTCCCATTTCTCTCTAAGTGAACTATAGTTCCTTTGGTGTTTCGTATCACTATCATAGCAAGGAGATCACAGTTACATACCTTTTAAGTTGGCACAAGCAACTAGCCCCAACAACTATTTGTAATTGTATTTTGTATTTGTAATTTGACATTAATGAAATGAAAGTATTTTTTATTTAAATACTTCCATACAGTATTAAATTTTTTCTCTATACTATTTCAAATACTTTGGGCATGGGTATCAATAAATGGCAAGTTATATTTTGTGTTTGCCTGGCTTGTTTAACTTCTTGTGAGTCAAACAATTATTTGTTATTGTGCCATTTAACAACTGGCCACCTTTTCAGTCAGAAACATGGCCATTACGTGGAAAGTTGAGATCAGTATGAGAGCATACGGGAGAAGCCAACATGAACTTATCTGTTTGTTGTCACCACAATGCAATCAGCAACAACAAGACTAACACTGCTAGCGGTTAAGGTTTACTATTGTGTCAGTGCTTGTGTGAGCTGACAGTTTTTATATTTGACTATATAATAACTCAATATATTTGACTCCATATGTGCTTTCCGTATGTCTGTCTGTCTGTCTTCCTCCCTCCCTATTTCTTTCTCCCCCTCTCCACCCCTACACCCCCCCTCCTTCCCTCTCCCCCCTCTCTTTTGATGTAGTCTCCCCATTAAATAATAGGCCCTGCCGTGAGTCGTCGGCGAGATCAACCTTGATTGTACAGCGAGTTGATGGTTCACGCTAATGTGTAATGATTTACCATTTCTGGTTTTCTGGTATGTAATAAACACTGTTTAGTATAGTTGTTGCATCTCATTCAATATAAGCTTTAACATGGCGCAGTCGGCAAAAAGGCCTCGAGCTCGAACTAAGACTGTAAATGGTCGGTTTGTCTGTCAACGGTAACTGCAAAATGGAGAGAAAATCCCGCGCCACAAGTAAACACGGCGCCTCGGAGCTTTCAAAAGATCCGCAAGAGCCCGCTATAAGCGTTGACATTAACCAAACTCTGCACTTTGGCGACACAACCGCACCAAACTGGCTTGCCACATTCCTGTCTAAGCAAGAAGAACGCGACTATAAACGTAAACAACGAGAACAGGAACGGAAGCGCGCACGCGATGAAAGACATCAACTATCGATGCGTCTCTTCTGCGAGACCCTCGACAGATGCGTCCGAAATAATTCACCACCGCGCGCACTCAGCAAAGGCGCCAATGATGAGTCTAGTGGTCCACAGACTCAACACGCAGACACCGAGACCAACGTCCGGCGCACCTTTACCGGCCCACCCGCTAAAACTAGACCGCCGGAGAAAATGGCAGCAAACATAACACTAAGAGAACTAGCAGCATGAAGGAGATCGATCATGAGAAGATTTCGTGGAGTTAGAATAGGTCAACCGTCTCCCAGCACGCCAACAGAGAGCCATGTTGCGCACTAGCCTGCCTATTGAAATGCGTGCTAAATTGCAATTAACCATCAACATACACAATGGTGGCAATATAACCGTCACAGCGACCTTACACCGAATCCAAGAACACATTCGAGCTAAACGAAATGTTACACTGGGCAGGGTAGAAGAACGCAAACAAGAAGAAGGCGAACCGTTCGACCTCTTCTACATGGAGTTATGGGAAATTGCCAACAACGCAGATCTTTGCCAGCAGTGCATAGACGATCGTCTTACTACGCGAATTATGTCGGGAATTCGTGACCCAGAAACAAGACGAAACAACCACGCCTCTCCCTTCTCTGCTGACATTGTGACAACAGTGGATATCTGCAGGAGTGAAGCATCAGCAAGGAATTATAAAGTTGCACTTGTAAGCAATGATAAAGGCCATACGAAGATAGACCAAATGGGCAAGAAAACCTGGCAACGTAGTAAAACCATAAATAACATGTTTCAAAACATAACCACAGGTGTTTTTATTATGATAAATCATAAAACGCGAGATGAATGCTCTGCACGACACAGTATATGTTCCGTTCCGAACAATCTACAGAATAAGAGCAAAAGTCGATCGACCTGGTCATGAGTCAGACTCGTGTACTGAACATTCTGGGGGAAAAACACCGTCGTGCTCCGTGCATCAAGGTGCAACTTCACCATAATGCGGATGATAGCTTCATCACAACAGCACAGGCAATACCAGATACAGGGGCCGAAGCCACATTTGCAAGGCTTGATATCCTAAGACAAATAGGATTATACATCGGAAATACATGTCCCCGTCCGAAGACACAATCGTTGCTCCCAACTGTACATCACTCGAATGCGTTGACACAGTATACCTTCACATCCATGCAGCAGTCGAATGTACGAAAGAGACGGTTTTTATCTGCAAACAGCAAAAAGGACTTCTGCTGGCGTGGCATGTTTGCCGAGACTTAGGAATCATGCCGAATGATTACCCCAAACCAATTCGTGCCATAACACGGTCATGCGCAACAAAAACGTCAAGGACTGTTGCTACAGAACAAGAGTCATCCGACACGCGAAGACGCAAGCGCAGCGACTTGCTTGAAGAATTCAAAGACGTGTTCGACACAAGAGACCAAATGAAGACAATGTTTTGAACCAATGAAAATCCACTTGAACGAGAACGTTGAGACTTGCAATATCTGCCCCTCGCCCCATTCCTTTGATGATGAAATCAAAGCATACCTCGACTAGATGACAAGACAAGGCATTGTTAAACCATTATGGGATGTTCCCACCAGATGGTGTCATCCGCTCGTGGTAGAGCGAAAACCACGAGGCGGTGTATGTCGTTTTGTGGGCCTCACACGCCTCAACAAATTCGTTCGTCGACCAATTCATCCTATGATGACACCGAAAGAAGCTGTCTCCAACATAAAACCAGGGTCAATATGGGTGCTTCCCACAGAAATCGAGCTGGTGTTCGATTGAACAGGTCTAACAGGGAGTAAAGTGTAAAGAGCTTTGAGTTACCTGAGGTCTGGATACAGCGCTATATAGGAACTATAAGAATTATAAGAAGATACTTCACGACGCTAGATGCCAAACAAGGGTACTGGAAAATACCCCTCGTCTGAATGCCAAGAACTCACGACTTTCTTGACTCCTTGGGAACATTATCTCTTCTTGAGAAGTCCCATCGGATTGCCCTCAGCCGGCGATGAATATTGCAGACGCGGCGACATATCGATCGCCGGCTTTAAAATGTCAAAGATGACATTATTGTACACGATGAAGACTTTGAGCAGCACGTCGAAAGAATTCGCTCAGTGTTGCTCCGTTGTCGTGAGCACGGCATCACACTGGATCCCGACAAGTTCAAGTTTGCGGATAATGAGATGAATTACGTTGGCGTAAGATCAACGCAGAAGGGGCAGCAGAGATCCGGAAAAGCTGAAAGCAATCGCTGAATTCCCTACACCAACCTGCTTGACAGAACTAGGATCTTTTATGAGCCTTATCAACCAGTTTGGTGACTTCACGACAGCGGTCAGTACAACTGCTGATCCATTGAAACATACACCAAAGCCTTTCAAGCCACCAAGAAAGCGTTGGTATCTGCACCTACGCTGGCACACTTTGATCCATAAAACACATCAACACACAGATGCTTCGCGACGCAAAGATCTGGGCTATGCTCTTTTGCAGCAACAAATGACGACTGATTCAATGCGGATCGCGCTTTCTTATAGATACGAAAGTCGTGATGGAATCATAGCAACTGGCAGCCACCGGGGAAATGAAGAAGTGTCGCATTCAACCACTCGGACTGTCACATTTCGAGTTGGTCGTCGCCTTGACGATATCAACAACACGCGTCTTCAACGTCTCAAAGAAGACTCTTCTCGTTTATGACACGCTGAATAAAGGGCAAAGATCATTGCATCCCGGGGACGGTTTGTTATGTGCACCTGCGTCGGATCCATCAGAGGACCACCGATAAGCAAACGAAAAAGTCGAACACCTCATTCACGCGGTACCCATCAATGCATCCAAAATAATATATGAAGACGACCAAGATGAACAGCAAGATCACCCGTGTGACTCGATATTAGATCGAATTCAAACAGTCGCTATACAAGACGAAAACTACAAAGATCTGATCGACAACGTCCAGAATGGCTTCCCTCCCAGTCTCTCTCTCTGCATGCCTCCCTAACTCGCTCCCTCCCCTCCCCCTCGCTAGCTCCCTCCCTCCATCCCCCTCTCTCTCCCTCCTCACTCTCCTTCACCCCTCTCTATCTCCCTTACACACTCCCTCACCCTCCGTCCCTTCTTCCCTCTCTCCAATCCTCCCTCTCACCTATTTCTTTCTTTCGTTCTCTCATCACTATTGTGCGTTGATAATAGACTGGTGTGACACGTGAACTGATTATCTTTCAACTGAACTTCAGAAACATCGTTGCACTGTTCTCTATATCGCTTATAATTTTGGAATGTCAATATCCGAAGCGTTGCCAGGATGATATGTAAGTTATTGTTATTGTTGCAGCTCACGCAACAGCTACACCCACCAACGACGTATGCGACGCTCGTGCACCCCAACCACCACATTCCCTCCCAGCCGAATCCTCCTCGAGCGGCGCCGTCCCAATCACCGCTACAGAAAGAACGGGGCTCATCCAACACAGATATATTCGAATCTGAGAACATCTCGGCGAATAATAACAGAAGAAAAAAGAGATTGCGGCGCGCCGATCGGCCACAGCCAAGTACGTCTTCGCGTTCCTCTCAGACCATCAGCATTCCCCGCTGTAGCAAGAAGAAGGTGCGACCAATTGGCAGTCGGTCCCGTTTCTCGCGTACCGGCGTTCGTGATTACCTGCGACTTCGGGAAAACACCCAATACAACAAAGCACGGCGTTTTGTGCCTCTTCTCTTCCGGTAACGATCGCCTTCCTCTCTAGCTGCAGCCAACGCCGAAAATGCGAACGCGACAGTCTGCGCGAAATGCCGACACGTGACTAGTAGCCTAAATCGTGTTTATTTTTAAATGTGACGTCATACGGTAGTCGCGAATGTGGCCCATCAAGTTATGCTTGAACTGCAGCATAGCAATAAAAGGTACAAGTGACTGCAATTTCAAACATTGCGTTTATTGTTGAATTCCACTGGGTGAGCAATAAATTAAAAGCGATTGGCCTACTAGTCAAAACAAGAAACGCAAGTTGTTTTGTTGGTCAAGAAATGTTTTATTTGTTAAATATATCTATGTCGGCTATGCTAATGAACTAGAAACAATTTAATGATCAACAAGAGGTCATCGTTCAGAAACGAAGTCTACGCATCATCAATTTTCGATAATCGACTAATTATGTAATTTAGTAGAGTAGGCTTACCGATTATAATAATAAGTCTGCCAGTGAGTAAAGTGTAATAATAATAATAATAAGATAACTTCTACTGCGCCTAAATCCTTGGAAACCAAGCACAGAGGCGCATCAAAATAACAGGATTGGTGAATCTCAAAATCCATAAGCAGGGAGCTATGGTGGAAAAGCAAGGTTGTAAAGATAAGTTTTTAAATGTCGACAGAATTTTGTAATATTGTCAACTGATTTAACACTAAGAAGGAGCATATTCCAAAGTGTGCAGCAGCAGCAACAGAAAAAGCCCTAGTTCCAATGTTAGTGTTGACAACAATTAGTCCAGAACTAGATGATCGAAGCTGGATAGGTTTTCTTACAGAAGTAAGCAGTGAATGCAAATAAGATGGTTGCTTACTGGACAGTGCCTGGTATGTATTGGTACATATCTAAAATATTATATATATATATATATATATATGTATATATATATGGTCGATTCTCACGAAAGGTCGGTTTTTTCGAATAATTTTTTAAAACGTGAGTATTATGTTTAATAATAGACTGGCATACCTTCTCAAAACTGATTATGAAGTACGATATTTTTAGTTACAACAACCGTAAACGTTGTTTGGCTAGGCTCAAAAGCAGTGTGTACATATTGTTTTTTTGTAATGTAAAAATATACAATATCCATTCAGAATGCAATTTGTATGCTAGGATTACTTACAATACATACATGTATATATAAAAGTAGACTTGATTACACCTGACACATTCCACTTGATCTTATGAAAGACAATTGGCAATGGAGACATTATTGTTGGGACGATAACTCCGCGAATGGGTAACATATCATACATTTTATAAAATGGTATAAAAATGCGTATCCATACAACTACTCTTAAAATATCAACATTGTCAACAGTTACGTAGATTAGAGAAACATATTCAGTAGACATATAGTATAAGGTATAAGGTAGATGGACATGTATTGTTTTTCTTGGTATTGGGTGGTTCGGTCGATGTACAACCACTCGAATGTGTTCCCATATCCATACGAATAGTATCCATACAACATGCACGGTGTTAAAATGTGAATGAGCAATAGTGATTCCATGTGGTGTTGTTGACTTGTACTACATTGGTACAGTGGTTAGAGACTCTCTGCGATTCGAACGAAATCGACCAGTACGAAGTACGTTTTTAAAATTTTCTGACAACTTTTATAATTTTGACAGGTATTACTTATAGGTAATGCGGGTTTATAAAATACAAAGCGTTTAGGCGTTAATCGCATGCAGCCTTGTTGTATGGATACTCGGTTGTGCAAAAACGTTGCAACGATGTGCCTCATAATGCCTTTGTGTAACATGTAAAGGTATTATATTAATGATAATTACGTATGGGGGTTTATATTTAGTGGGATATGTTCAATTATAATTTATTTGAATTTGGGAATTTTGCGTAAACAGCGCAAATGTTACGTGTTATTTTGAGTTACTCAAACATGTTGTCTTTTCTATGGCAGTTGTTTGCATGTATTATTGCATACATTCTACAAGTTATACATAATACGTGTGGCTAGAATTATTAATTTGTGTGTGAAATTTATTTACTCCTTTTGTATGGAGACTTGATATCACATCTTGTCGTATGGATGCAAGCTAATTTTCTGGAGTTGTCTTTGTGCCTCCTGTATTTCTGGTCGGATTGAAGTCAAGTTGTTATAGTTCATATTGTTAAGCATTTCCCACAATTGTTTCTGTATTGGTGCAAAATTAATAAGAAACAGTGTGTTTAGATGATGAAGAAAATACATATTTCCTAATGCCCTCAATTCCAAGCGTCGAAGACAACAAGTCATTCCATACCAAGTATTGTGCGCAGCCTCAAACGTAAACTTAAACAGACCCAAGAAAAGCGATATCAGTTGCTGGAGGCGGGCCACGGAAAAGGACCCTGTGATGGCGTCGGCGGTGCGGTAAAAAGATGGCAGAAAACGTAGTGAAGAAAGGTACCGTAATATCGGAAGCAGACTCCTTCTGTAATTACTTTCGGATGGATGAATACAAAATGGAATTCATTTGTATGACGTCAGCGCATGTCACAGAGTGTCGTGACATAATCGGCTCATGGAAAATAACACCAGTAGATGGGCTCATGTCATCACACGCGATGATCGTTATTGGTCGTCAGTTATGGACGAGGAAGACATCCTGCTTCAAGGATTGCTGTTTTAAAGATGACCAGTTCTCCGCTACGTGTCCAGGATGGATACAGACAAAGGTGTCCGTCACTGCAACTAGTCATCAGTCAATAACAGCAAACATTGACGACACACCCGCTGAGTCACTATCAATGACTCAGAATGAGGATGACGAAGTCCCCCTCATTATGCCATCACCCGGGGACTACATGGCCATTGCGTACTGCAAGAAATAGTACGTGTCCAAGGTCATTAAGAAAGAGGATGACGAATTCTTCATCACCAGTCTTACTCCAACACGTGGCAAGTGGCGCTGGGGGAAGATCGATGAGATATACATTGGCAAGGAGGACATCCTATATAAAGTGTATGTCAACAAGACATTCATGGACATTTGCCCATCTAGCAAAGGTTGAACGTGTATTTGAACGTTTAGTGCAGTCTAGTGCTTCATCGATTATGTCCATTGTTTCTTAGGTATTCATGTTTTGGTGACGTCATATAATTGATGAACTGTACAACAGCAACTGCTAATTCCAAAGTGTAATCTTCCATTACTTGCTAGTTTGTGTTGTTTATTAATTACTGTGTAATTGTTGGTTTTAACTTCAGTTACATGTCCTGATATGCCTCGTAATATGCTGATCATGTTCTATGTACTCTAGACAAGTTTGCAGGTGAGAATAGCCCATACATTAGCTTCAGTAGATGACATGGTATCCATATAACATTGTGTATCCATACAACAAACGCCTCTTATTGGACTAGTCCATTAATACAGCCGCTTGCACAATGTTTCCAATTGCATTACGTTAAATTAATGGTGCTATTTGTTTATTACGCACACATCTTGTTTGATAAGGTGTCGCTGCTGTGCGATCTGTGTGACCTTGAATAATTCAAGTTTGGCATAAGCGTAAAGAATAATACTGATTTGTATGCTCACTATGAAGTGTTGATATGTTTACGTTGTGTTCGTTATGGGTTAAGCTAGTTATGCGAGTATTGATGCAGTAGAACGTCGGGTATCCAGTGTGCGGGTTTACAGTATCCATACAAAACCATAGTATCCATACAACATTCACTGTTCTCAGACGTATTTAGGCATTTTCGCAACTTGTTGACGTTTTTTGTTTCGGTACATATGACGATATTTGGTGTGCCAAGTCATAGATTTATGTATGGTTTACATTAAATGTGTTTGCTTTAACAATGACGTAACATTGGACAGTGACATGTACTTTCTTTGTAACTGTCAACTGACAAGCAAAATAAATAGTTGTTTTAAAACGATATATGATGTTTATTATACAGAAATGAATAATTAACTATAAATTATCTATACCAAATATTCCTAGAAAGTGTTGTTAGTTTACCAGGCCCTGTTCTTAACTATGACGTTCATTCAACCAAAGCAGATGTTGACTGTACAACATACGTCTATCTAGTGATATAACACACACATTCAGTCATTAGTAAATTGTAGCAGTGTGCCACTGGTATATACAACATCTCCACTAAAACATGAGCTAAATATTTAGTTAATGACGGCTTCTTCTTTTAAACTGCATTTATTGATGTGTTATCATGTATAAATAAAACGTGAAAAAAGGAAAATGTAACAATGCCTCTCGTGCTTTAGCGTATCGGTCATATTTATCAACCAAAATAATATATGATATAGAATAAGTTACACGACACGTCGGTGTTATCTCATGCAAACCTGCTTGCATTTGTATGGATACATTTCACTATTTCACCAAAATCTGACATGCTACTGTGGCCACAGGCATAGCTATTAAGGTGTCCCATTTTGTTTTTTTCTAATATCCGATATGTCTATTTTCTTGAGACAAAAGTTGGAAGAGATACTTATTCAACCATGTGCGGAATCGACCATATATATATATATATATATATATATATATATATGTACATATATATATATATATATATATATATATCGTACAGGAAGCCAATGCAGACTTCAAAAGTGGTACAGAGCGAACAAAACGAGACCTTGTAACTACACTAGCTAGACAATTTTGGACGCTCTGAAGTTTTGTGATATCCTTGCTAGCGATATTATAAAGGACGGAAGTGCAATAGTCAAGTATGCTGCTAACAAGCGCTGTTGCAATAGTTTTAGCAACAGAAAATGACATATACCGGCGAATACGGCGAAGATCACGAATATGATAAAAACAGCGTCACGTTTTAGATGTGTTGTCGGAAATTACTATCAAAGACCACTCCTAGATTCCGCGTCGAGGTTGCTTGCGTGATATACTGATTCAACATACGCGTAGCGAAAAAATTCATCAAGTTTACTACGCTGCATTGGAGTACCAATAATGATTAATTCAGTTTTATTTGCATTTAATTTCAACTTGCTGTCAGTCATCCAGTGGAAGATAACTTGAAGGCAATCACTAAGTTGGTTAAGGGAGCGATTTGTATCCGGGCCAGCCTACGAAATGTAGATCTGAGTATCGTCAGCATAATGATGATGATCCAAGTTATGTATTTGTATAACAGAGCTTAGTGGCGTAGTGTAAAGAGTAAGAAGCAAATACCTGAACCGAGGGTAGTCTCTATTGAATGAAACAGTCTAAGAAGCAAATACCTGAACCTCCGAGGGCAGTCTCTATTGAATGAAACAGTCTAAGAAGCAAATACCTGAACCTCCGAGGGCAGTCTCTATTGAATGAAACAGTCTAAGAAGCAAATACCTGAACCTCCGAGGGCAGTCTCTATTGAATGAAACAGTCTAAGAGGCAAATACCTGAACCTCCGAGGGCAGTCTCTGTTGAATGAAACAGTCTAAGAAGCAAATACCTGAACCTCCGAGGGCAGTCTCTATTGAATGAAACAGTCTAAGAAGCAAATACCTGAACCTCCGAGGGCAGTCTCTGTTGAATGAAACAGTCTAAGAAGCAAATACCTGAACCTCCGAGGGCAGTCTCTATTGAATGAAACAGTCTAAGAAGCAAATACCTGAACCTCCGAGGGCAGTCTCTATTGAATGAAACAGTCTAAGAAGCAAATACCTGAACCTCCGAGGGCAGTCTCTGTTGAATGAAACAGTCTAAGAAGCAAATACCTGAACCTCCGAGGGCAGTCTCTATTGAATGAAACAGTCTAAGAAGCAAATACCTGAACCTCCGAGGGCAGTCTCTATTGAATGAAACAGTCTACATGCTGATTGTGGCACATTAGACAGTTGTGCTAATGTGATACCTTAGACGACTTGCTACAAACTGTTCTAGTATTTTCGAGGGATCACCAGTAGATATCCCTCTATAGATTCTTTAACATATAAAATAACTCCACGTCCCCTTCTTCCTAGTCTATCTTTCTTGAACATTACATAGCATGTTAGTCGCAAATCGGCATCTGATATACCAGAGGTGGCCCATGATTCGGTTATACCTATTATGTGAGGGTCAATATCTTCTACCATAATGTTTAGTTCACTTCTTTTGTTTTCTATGCTCCTTGCATTTAAACAAACGCATTTATATCCTGATTCAGAACAGTTTTCCAGGCTGTTCTTTGCCGATTTATTTCTGCTGTTTTTATGTATGCCTCCAATTTCAGGCTTCTTTGTTGACCCCCCTGCGAATCTAGTTTAAATAGATGCATCCTGTCCCACTGTCAACAGATTGCAGCAAGTTCTCTGAGAAAACTGCTGCCCCCTTTCCACTTAGATGGAGGCCATCTCTCGTGTACATGTCTTCCCTCCCAACATAGTATCCCCATAAATCTACGAATCCCACACCCTCTTCTTTACACATCTGCTCAACTAGTGCGTTGATCGCCATCCTCTTGCAGTTTCTATATGTTGGCCCCTTCCTCCTATTACTGGCAACATTCCTGAGAGGATAATCTGTTCGACTCTTGTCTTCTTTAACGTCCTCAATAACTGTCTGTACTTCTGCACTATTCCAGTTGTTCCCTCCCTGTCAGCATTATTTGTCCCTACGTGTACTAGTATAGACTCTCCATTGCCATGCCCCAGTACCATCTCTACCCTTTCAGTCACATGTTCTATCCTAGCCCCTGGCAAACAAACAACGACGTCCTCCCCTTTGCTTAGTGTCTTATCCGTCTTTCTCAGAATAGAGTCCGGCTCTGTGTTCGGCTGTCACATTGTACTTCATTAGCCGCATCACCAATCGCTGGCATCTGAGTGGGCTTCTGTCAAGATCCTTCTTGTTGATGATCGGTATCAGTGGTTTGTGGTCGGTCAACACACTACCACTCTTGGTAGTCCACGCAGACAGCAGTCAAACCGCTCACAATCCCACACCACTGCTAAGCATTCTTTCTCTATCTGGTCATAACGCTTCTCACTCTCTGTGAGTGTTCGTGAACAGAATGCGACTGGCTTCCACTGCAAATGTTCCGTTTGCTGGAGCAGGACACCACCAATGCCGTAACTGCTTGCATCGGCACTAACAGTAGTTGGCTTCTTTGGGTCGTAGAATGTCAGACATGGAGCATCTGCAATCAGTTCCTTGCTTTTGTCAAACGCTTGCTGCTGAGCAACATTCCAGTTCCACTCAGTGTCCATCTTTAGTAGTTCGTTGAATGGACGTAGCACGGTGCTGAGGTTCAGTGCATATCGGCCCAGGTAATTTGTCATTCCCAGGAATCTCCTCATTTCAGTAACGCATGTTGGAACAGGCATCTCAACAATAGCGGCAATTGTTGCACTATCAGGCGGCATGCCGTGCTTGGATATCTTATGTCCCAGAAAGATCTTCTCACTTTGTCTGAATTCGCATTTCTTTCTATTCAGTTTCAACCCTGCCGCCGAGATCCTGTTCAGAACACTGTCGAGTCTCTTGTCGTGTTCTTTCATGGTCGCACTATAGACCAGTATATCGTGTATGTACACTAGTACACTGTCCAAGCCTTCCAACATTTCCTGCATTTTGCGCTGAAAAATTTCAGGCGCTAATGAGATCCCAAACGGCAGTTTCTGAAAACAGTATCTACCACACACTGGCGTAATGAAGGTGGTCAGCTTCTGGCTTTCCTCGTATAAAGGTATTTGCCAGAAGCCGCTGCTGGCGTCTAGGCGACTGAAGATTGTGCCTTCGCGCAGTTTATGCGTCATGTCTTCAATGGTGGAAATTCACGGACTCACCAGAACGGTTATACTGGCGGGGTGCTAGCAAAGGCTCCTTCAAGCCATCAACAAATGGACGCCGAACACGTGTAGCGTTTATAGATTCCGTCTTATATTTAGTTGAAATTCTGGCCACAAAAATATTTAGTTATGAAACAAAAACATAAGGCAAATATTTTAAAATGACAACTATATGCGGGAATGTTTGGTTTATGAGATGTCATGCAGCAATACTACAAAACGCAAAAAAGTGTACAATTGAGGTTTTAGTTTTGGTCAAAAATAAAAATTCTTTGATTCATTCCAAATTTAGCATGTGGATAGAAGACTTATTGTAGGGTAAAGAGACCAAATATCTTCACATACGGATCGTTTTCTCAGATTGTATGCTACATTGGATACCGGGTCCAATTTATTAGCATCATCTCCATATATCTTCACCGAGCTGGAACGAAACTAAATGTAGCGTTATCTGACCAAGTAATTTTCTACAGAGCTTATGTGTAGTAAATGACAACAACTATTATTTTGTATGATATTTAATGTGCAATCCTTCCTAAATGACTTACATGTTGAATGCTTTACTCATTTTATTTGATATTGCACAGCGTGTAGGTCCTATGTATTGTATAAATCCAACTATACACAATTAACGGGTCACATTGACGCTATTTTTAATTTTAATCATCATCTGAACTAGTATACATAATTGTAGACTGCCTGTTGCTTACAACTATACTTTCAATACTACGTTAGCCCACACACAACGAAGTAGATAATGGTTTGCATAACGGAGAAATATCAGTGTAATAAAAAATATTTATAATATTTGCCATTTTCTAGTACAATTGAAACAATAATAACATTTTCAGAGATTCTGAAAATGCTTGAATGTCTCGCTAATTAATAACACTTGTGTGAAAGTACCATGATTTATGTATATATATATATATATATATATATATATATATATATATATATATTGTTGGCGTAACACAGAAGTGGTAGGTACCTTCAAATGATATCGATGATTTCATTGTAAATTAAATAACATAACAACACTGCATTTGTATAGCTAATTGTCACTTTCCATTTACCACATGCAGTTACGACTACTAGTTAAGATCAATAATGGGCAGCTGGTTTAGGCCGGTGAAAGTACTGGTCTTCTGGTTATCTGAAGATTACACGTTACGGAGATTACAAAGAACACGCTATCCGCAATTGTGCGTTATTGCCTTAACATGCCACATGGTCGAGTTTCCTAGGATGAATAAAGTATCCAAAAGCCAAGTAAAACAGATATATTGTTCCTTCAGAAAATAGCCTGAATGACAAGTGTAATCTCAGTTAAGGGTTTTTGCTACAATTTTCAAAGTGAACTTTAATGAAGTCTACATAAATAACTGCTGTACTTAGGATAATATATTTGTTTTAATTAAAGCTGTAATACATCTCAATTGCTATGGAATAGTATTCTGTTTATTCACGTAAAGGGTTTTTCCTGTCATATGTGGTTCAAAAACATTACGAAGATTACACCAATCTGTACCACCATTTGAACCAACACAGTGAAACACGAAGCATACCTACTGAAGTACTTAATATTTGCCACACAGTTGCGTCATTATGACTATGCTAGAGAAAAACTTTCATTATTACATGATCTGTCGTATTTATTCTTGGGCAATAGTTGCAAGAACATAAATATGGATGGGACACGCCATTTTGTAATTTTTCGTAAATTAACTGTATATATCTCACAAAATATGCTTGCCATATATGCAAAACTCGAATGTTCTAGGTAGGTAATCACAAGGGCTACTCAAAACATTTTGCAAAACTACCGACGATACAGAAGACGCTATATCACGGGGACCGAATATTTGTAATTGTACACTTTTTCGCGTTTTTACTGAATAATATAATTCACGTATATATGCATTTAACCGTTACCAACATTGCCATTGGTGGCAAAGGAAACACTTGACGGAATTCACGGCCCTCTGTTATCTACGCAAATTAATTTATTAACAAACGGGAATTCGTTTTAATAACATTATTATGGATTTTTTATTTTTATGGTGGCGGCCAGGTTAAATTTGGGAAACTTATCTTGCTTAGACAAATTGCCACACCTATTTTTAAACCATTGCCTCTATAATAAGAAGCAAGTGAAAATTTGCTTTTAACAAACATTCTGCAACAAATTACAGAAGGATCTACACGTTCTAAATAGCTCGCAATAGTTTTGTCTGCCTTTCGCCATCTGCGGATGACTAAACAATGACTGGTCCTAACCAATTTACTCTTTTGCTTTCTTTCCGGATCTGGAAGCTGACGCTACAACGCAAACATTATATAGTTATGTTAAGCAGCTAAACTGAGTGGTTCACAGGAATCCTTCAATGTGACCACTGCTTTAGCGTAAAAACTGACATGCTTCTTCAGGTATGTAATTGTTTCCCTAGTAGTTTCCTTCGAAGTCTTACTGGGGCCCAAATACCACTGCTAATTGCCTAAACGTGATGAGTTATCGCCTATTCTGCGTTCGCGAACAGCCGAGGCTGGTGCAATTTGGGCCACCAAACTGCCCCCAAATACACTATTTGATAATCATTTCCATTTTTTTATTTTCCAGCGTTGCAGCAAGATAATATGAAAATTTTAAGATACTCTTAGCGGCTAAATTGACGGAAATACTACAGTACATTGGCATTGCGATTGCCTATGCTATGCCTAAGGCTAAGGCTAAGCTAAGCCATGGACAATTAAATTTAAAAGAGCACTGTATAGATTGCGCTATTCCGCGGCAGAAGTATTTTGTCGGCCGACGCTTGGCGCCTGCAGGTGTTTATAGAACAGTCTGGTGCAGGCAATATGTTTGCCGTCGTTAGTTCTCGGGAATTCAACACAAGCGTGCGCTGCATCTAATGATTGTGTTGTTGATAAGGATTTATTTATTTATAGTGTTGTTAGTTTTCAACAGTATATATATCATAAATAAATCCTTGTCAACAACACAATTACTAGATTCATCGCACGCTTGTCTTGTGATCCCGCGAACTAACGACGGCAAACATATCGCCTGCACGAGTCTGTTTTATAAATAGCCGCAGACGCCAAGCATCGGCCGACAAAATACTTCTGTCGTGGAATAGCACAATCTATGCATGGCCCCTTTAAACAACGAACTAAAGCTAATAAGAACAATAATGCCATGAGTATGTGTTTCAATGGCCATGTATTTCCCTCAATCCAATTGGCCTACATGTCCAATGATGATAACATTCCTCAGGTAAAATTTAGATTTTGTATGATTTTATCATGTCGAACCTTGGGCAAGTTCGTTCACTCTACATTGCTCCAGTTCACTCAGCTGTAGGAATGAGTAACCTTCATATATTTAACAAGATTGCCATCCAGAAAATTAACTCTAATGGCAGGTGGACAAGGAAGCCTTTTGGCTTATCGATAGTCCAATACTTTTTATCTACGTGTATCCCGCCCTTTTAAGGTATGTGTCAATTTTATTTTTAAACATATTCACGCTACTAGCACCGAAACAATCAGGAGATAATCTGTTCCATTCATTTACAGTCCTTTGTAAAAATGAGAACTTTCTTATATCTAATCTACACTGCTCCTTTACTAATGTAACTTCATGTCCTCTGGTCCTTCTATCTTTCTTAACTGAGAACAAATATTTCTATCAGTATTTTCATAACCATTCACTATTTTAAACACTTCTATCTGATCTCCTCTCAATTTCCTGGTCTCTAGTCTTGTTAAGCCACGTTCTTTTAGGCGTATTTCGTAACTAAGATGCCTCAGTTTTGGTATACTTTTAGTTGCACTCTCTCCTCTGTACTCTTTCTAGCATATCTATGTCCTTCCTGTGATATGGCCTCCACGCTTGAATACAATATTCGAAATGAGGCCTAACTATTGTTTTCTACAGCGGTATTAATAGCTCTTTTTCGTTATACGTTAAGTTTCGCCTAATTAATCCATGCCTTTGATTTCCCTTTGAAGTGGCAATACCGCACTGCTCTGAAACCTTCATATCAGCACTAATGGTTAACCCTAAGTCCTTTTCTTTTACAGTGGTACTTTGTACAGAACCTCCCATTGTATATTGTACATCTTTGTTCCCATGTTTTGTGTGGAGGCATTTACATTTCCCAAAATTGAACAACATTTGCCATTTTTGAGACCATTTTATCAATCTGTCAACATCATCTTGTAAATGCTGTCTATCTCCATCACGAATAATCTTTCTAAAAAAGTTGTATCATCTGCAAATTTCAACACCTTGCTTGTTATATCATCGTCCAAATCGTAGATATATATTAAGAATAATATAGGTCCCAATATTGATCCCTGTGGTACCCCACTCAAAACTGATTTCCAGTTTGAAGCCTCCCAAACAAGTCCTGCCTGTTGTCTTCTGTCAATTAGCCATTTGTCTATCCAGTTAATTAAACCATTTCCAGTGCCATGGGCCTTTAGTTTAAGCAGTAACCTTTGATGTGGCACTTTGTCAAAATGTCTGAAAATCTAAGTACATGATAGCTACTGGTGATCCCTCGTCTACCCACTTAGTTATATCTTCAAAAAAACATAACACATATTTGTTAAGCATGACCTTGTTTTTAGAAACCCATGTTGAGATGGGTTTAACAAGTTATGTTTAACAAGAAAATCCACCATGTGATCTTTAATTAGTCTTTTTAATAATTTGCATATCACTGACGTTAAACTCACTGGTCTGTACTTCTCTGAATTGTTTCTGGAACCTTTTTTAAATAACAGTATAATGTCTGCTTCTTTCCATTCTAAAGGAACCACTCCCTCTCCTAATGAGTCATAATGACAAGTTGAAAACAGTTGCATGTGGTATACTATTTCCAATAGTAGTTTGAGTGGAATCCCATCCACACCAGGTTATTTATTATCCTTCTTAGCCCTAATTTTTTTAACTACCATTTCCGGGGTTACAATTAACTGTCCCAAATGGGCTGATTCTGCCCCCTTGCACTTAGCCTCTGGTACTGGCAGTGAACTAATATCTTCCCTGGTAAAGACTGAACTAAAATACTCATTCAGGTCTTCTGCCATTAAGAATCCCTCTGATATTACATTTCCAGCACTATCTTCTAGAGGACCGACCTTATCCTGAACTTTCTGTTTGCTCCGAACATATGCATAAAAACTAATTTTTTTTCGTAGCTTCTCTTCGAATTTCTAATTTCAGTTGTAGCTTGATTTATTGCTTTATAAATGTTGTAGTCTTTGTTATTTCCAGTACGTCTATATGACTTCCACATCATTTGTTTGTACTTTTTCTAATGGCTTCTTTCGAATAGTACTTCTTTCTGGACCTATTCCCATGTTTTTTCAAGGGAACACATTTATTGACGATGCGCTCTATTTCACTCTTTAATATATTCCAGCATTCTGTTGCTGTCATATTCTTCAGTGTGTTGTTCCAGTCTATCTTTGCTAAATATTTCCTCATTTCCTTATATCTTCCTTTGTGGAAATTTCTCCTGAACTGCTTTATAGTATTTCTTTCTGATTTTACTTTGATGGTAAAATGTATCTGGTTGTGATCACTACTTCCCAATGGCTCACACAATTTGACATTGTCAACTAAGTCATTCTGTGAGGACAAAACTATGTCTAACACATTCTCATCCTTGGTTGGCTCTAGCACATGTTGAGAAAGGAAACTGTCTTGTACTAAAACTAAAAACTTGTGGTCCACACTCCCCATAGTCTGTAGAGATTTCCATTGTATATGACCATGGTTAAAATCTCCTATAATAATACAGACCCCTTTGCTAACTTCCCTTATAGCGTTTTGTACTTTCTCGTTCTCTTATATGCTTATGTTTGGACTTCCATAAACTAACCCCACTGTTAACGTTGAGTTTCCTGCTACTATGTTACACCAAACAGCTTCTTCGCAATCTGCTTCTCTTTCTAATTTTATTTCATAAGACTGTTTAGATTCTTTAACATATAAAATAACTCCACCCCCTTCTTCCTATTCTATCTTTCCAAAACTTTACATAGCCTGTTAGTCCCAATTCGGCATCTGATATATCAGTGGTTGCCCATGGTTTGGTTATACCTATTATGTGAGGGTCAATATCTTCTACCATAATATTTAGTTCACTTCTTTTGTTTACTATGCTCCTTGCATTTAAACAAATGCATTTATATCCTGATTCAGAACAGTTTTCCAGGCTGTTCTTTGCTGATTTATGTCTGCTGTCTAAAGTTATCTATGCCTCCAGTTTCAGATTTCTCTGTAAATCCCTTTGCGAATCTAGTTTAACTAGATGCAGCCTGTCCCACTGTCAACAGATTGCAGCAATTAGTTCTCTGGGAAAACTGCTGCCCCTTTTCCACTTAGATGGAAGTCATCTCTCATGTACATATCTTCCCTCCCAACAAAGGATCCCCATAAATCTACGAATCCCATCCCCTTTTCTTTACACATCTGCTCAACTAGTGCATTGATCACCATCCTCTTGCAGTTTCTATATGTTGGCCCCCTTCCTCCCATTATGGGCAAAATTCCTGAGAGAATAATCTGTTCGACTCTTGTCTTCTTTAACTTCCTCACTAACTGTTTGTACTTCTGTACTATCCCAGTTGTTCCCTCCCGTCTGCATTATTTGTCCCTACGTGTACTGGTATAGACCCTAACATGCCATGCCCCAATACCTTGTCTACCCTTTCAGTCACATGTTCTATCCTAGCCCCTGGCAAACAAACAACGACGTCCTCCCCTTCCCATAGTGTCTTAGTGTCTGGTTGTAGTCTTGTTCCCCTGTCTCCTGCCACAATCTTTTCCGTTCCATTCTTTCCTGACGCTGTTTCTATTGTCACCTTTCCTCCTGTCATCGTACCTCCCAACTTCTCTTCTGTCACATTTACTCTCACTTCCTTTCTTCCCATCATCTTTACTCCCGTTGCGTTTCCTTCTCTCCTCTCACGTATCTTTTTCGCTCCTCCCTCTTTGTCTACGATCACTTTCTCTCCTGTCACCTTCACGCCTGTCACATTTCCTGCCGTCGATCCTCCAATTTCTTCCCCTCCGATCACCTTCCCTCCTCTTAGTTTCCTTTCCTCAGTCTTCTTGCCACTACTCTGCTCCTTCAGTCTCACAGTATTCCCAACTCTCCCTGTCGTCTCTCTCCATTCCACCTGTCTCCTTGTTGATTCTCATCTCCATCCCCTTCACAATACAGTCGCGCCTCGTTATAACGCGGTCGGTCGTGGACCCCGAATTTCTGCCGCCAAGGGGGAAATGGGCGCTATGACAAACTATATTAACACGGTAATAACTGTCAATTGTTTTGTGTGAAGTTATCCCCGTCTTTGTTCACGACATGTGTATATTGAACGACTAGTTGGCGGACAATAAATTTAACGTTGACGTACAACTGCAGCGAATCAAATGTGACGCGCGTCACTACATTGCCGTTGTTTATTCTGCACTGCCAATGCTATCAAAGGTATAAGTTTCTTTGACTATAATTATGGTCAATTTTAACCGTAGGAACAGTAAATTTGGAGCGAGGTATTGTTTGTTTCGCGCCGACATCAAACGAATCATTTCCAATCTGCTAGTCATGCTCATGGCTTCCGCGGATCGCGTGTTCGCCTGATTTCAGCGCCGCCACCGGGCGGCTTGTAAAGTGCAATTGAAATTCACAAATACGCGCTTTGCTTAAGAATGGGTTAAATACGTTTTAATACAGCTTAGTAGGCAAGATCAGTAAGCTAACATTGCGTAACAAATATTAGCTTTTCGCTGCGATGAACGCAAAGCTACTGCCTGTACTGGTGTGCCAAAATATTAATTCGCCAACCGCATATGGATTGGTGAATCGTAATATTGTTAGGCACGGTAATTGTGCTTTCTCAACTGGTATTTTGATTGAAAGACGAAGTTAAGCCAATTGTGAACGTACTTATAGCTTTAAATCCTTAATCAACTCTAACACAGCGTTTGTCAAATCATTTGCGTATTCGGCTGCCGAGTGCCAGGTCATTATTTTAGATCTTACGTTAGCGGTACCATATTATCGTTCAGTTGACCGTGGCTTGTTGATCCGTTGTTTATTTAAAAACGATACCCAATTCATGAATTTTATTCAGTTCAACATTCAACAATGTCCAACAGTGTATGACAGTTAAACAGAATACACATTGACGTTGGCTGGCAGTTTAATAAGCTTCATAAACTGCGCGACGTGCACACTTTGCCGTTGGCTTCGATGGCGTTCTTCGTGCAGCAGCGGTGTCGGCCGTCAACGTAGCGCCCCTGACGGCAGATACGGGAACGCGCCACGTTTATAACGCGGATTCATTTCGTGGACCCCGCTACCGCGTTATAACGAGGCGCGACTGTATCTACCAACCTAGCTACCTCCTTCTCCAGACATTCCACTTTCCAACACCCCACTCACTGAAAGGTGAATTCCTCTTCTTGGTCTCTGCCCATGACTTCACACAGCTGGATAGTTCAAAATCCACCCAACTGTGGTAGTCGTCGCACACCAAGTGTCTCTTTGCTTTGGCTTGCCACTTGCAAGGCGCCATATCAGAATTTATTTAGTAATAATAATCTAATTAGCTATTTAAAATAGTTTAGTCAACTGTGTTTACACTATTCACTGTCTATAATATAGTCTTTAAGAAGACTGTTTACTGTGCACAAATGTTACACTTCACGTAAGTTTGCCTTGTTTATTTTGGTTACAGATTTTGGTTATAGTCACGTATAGCTGCATGACTATCTATCCTATCAGAAATGCGTATTCTGCTTGAAAGACCACAGAAACATTTTTATTCTAAGTTATTCATATTTTTATCTTGATCTTCTTAACAGCAGAAAGAACGTTTTAACTACTTACTTTACCATGATAATTGTTTTCTTTTTAATCTATTGATGCTTACACGGCATTACTATCTTAATTGTTTTTACTTTTATATTTAATTTGTTTAATGTTTACTATTGATATTTTAATTTTATGTAAAGCGCTATGAACGCTATGGATATGGCGCTATATAAAATAAAGATTATTATTATTATTATAAATGCTAACGTTACCGGTAGTTACCTAATTTAAATACAATCAATTACTTTACCCTAGACTGTCTTATTTATAAGAATAACCACTTCGTGTTTATTTAGGTTAATTATTATACCGCGCCCTAGTGAATACGTGTGACACTATCTACAAAAACAAACTTAGTTTGCCCGGTTATCGCAAATGCCTAATTTTAGCAACAATGCTACCTAATCAAAATGTCTAGCAGGTACTGGCTTACACAGATATTATCTTATGTAAGTAGTTTTCTGTTTGTTACTGTATCACCTATATATTCTACCATCATTGTTTAATCTTGTTTACAAACTTATCGTAGGCTAACTTACCCTATTATCACTCACTAGATTAAAATGTTCTAAAATACTTCATCTAACTAAATTTAAGCATAACTGCTACTCAATATATATTTACAGCAACTTTATGAATGGTATTAATGAACATTTAAGTAATTTATTAAGACAAATTTCAAATGAACGAAAAAAATGCATATTATCAGTCAAACAATTGACTTTGCACATTGTCACGGATTAGCGAGGTCTCCGTACACTAGATGGCTCTGTCTAGTAGGGTTCTTATATATCAAGGTCAACGCATATGAGAAAGAACGGTTTTCGTGAACAAGCAACAAAGAACGAGGAAAATTTAATAACTTTATTACAAGATATCCTTCTTTTGGTAAATATCTCGATTAACAAAATAAACAGAATAATGAAATCCCGTAACCAAAACTTAATAGAACATAATAAACAATAACACTGAATCTTTCAATTATCAAATTCCACTCCCTTTCTAAGGTGGATTATACCGCTACACGACCATACACTAGGCGCCAAGTGTTATCTAAGAATAACTCCCTTAATATAAATACACAGTATAAGCTAGTCCTCGCGGACTCTCATTACAGTAATCTGTTACAACACACACATATATATACATATATATGTGAATACTACAAGGGTAAAAATACCTCACTTCAAACACAGATAACTACCAATCATAATACAGCAAATAATAGATGCGTTCAATCAGAAAACAGACATTGATACTGGGCTAATCCCATCTCGAATATATACGAACGTTTGTTGAAGTCAACACGCCGAGCTCCGAACACAATTAGAACGGGGTATATCGGCCGCACGAGTGATGTGCCGGGCACTTGACGATTGCCGTCGTACGCCGTGAATTCTCGAGTCGCGTACGTTCAATGATCGCACGGTCGCAAACGATTGCGAAGTCAGTTGAATACGTTCAACTGGAAGACGAAGCCGGGCAGTAGACGCTTACCGCCGGCCGCTACGAATTCGATCGAGAGGTCTTGCCCTGTTGCGAACGATCGAGAAGTCGAATGAACGGTTTCGCGCAAATGACGACGCCTGGCAGTATACGTTTACCGCCGGCCGCTGCGAGTCGCATTCGGTCAATCTTTCTGACGTTGTCGCTGTGAGACCGCTGTTCGAGGATGGCCCGTGCTGGGTGAGCGCGTCGCGATTATCGCTCAACGACGCAAATACGTTGGGGCCAACCGGAACGTTGTCTCAATATACCGCTGACGTGGCGGCATGGCTTCTTCGAAGCTCGATCAAACAGTCACTCTGGACACTAAATATTACACACACACAAAAGCTTGGGAACGTAACCCACGTTAACGATTCCCACCACGCTTTACGACTTGTCTAGCCATTCTCTTGGCAGCAGGGCAACCTGTCTCGTATAACCCTGGATCTGTCCCAGTACTTCGCCAGCGCCCAGATGGCGAAATGCGTACAATAAACGTTTATATAAGCGGACCTAATTACACATCATATGACCGGTTTCCATCATTTCTATTGGCTAAAGCAGTATACAATTCAAACTAAACATTGTGGAACACCCTCTAAGATTACAGTGAAACCACCTGCTGGCAATGCTAGCAACAGAATACCACGCTCCACTGAGCGCATCTGCAACCGAGTTGCCGTAATTACGTAACCAAGGCGGTTGGTCAACAATATGTCTATCTACTGGCTTGACCTTCCTCATTTCCTAAATTAAACCTCAGGCAAGTAGATTTAACCATCTAGAAATAGCAGAAATGCTACACACATAACATGTTTGCTAGTGTGTTCTAACCAACAATTAGTAAACCAACAAGTGTCACACAACGAACAGCCACACTCGTAGATAACCAACATTCCTGAATGTTCCATTACATCCGGAATTTTATACAATGACGTATCAGAACTTTTTCCAGTATTTATTTTTTACACCATCGGAACAAGATCATGCACACAAAAAATACATAACTATTTACAAATGTATGGCTAATAGAGAAAATATTAAGAAATGAAATACGCAGTTACAAAATACAAACTCGGAAGAGGTGTACAATGATCCACATCCTTGCACTGCATATGATACTTTTCTCGAAATTCTTGGCACAAAAATTTAGGTAAAAACATACAAAAATGAGTGGCTCTCGAAAGGAATATTGATATCATGCAGTCAAAAAAATAAGTTATATATATAAGTTATCAGTTTCTTACAACATTATGAAAAATCGCAAGGAAAATATTCCTAACTGTTAGTCTCATTCCTATCATAATCGTTGTAATATTTATATTGCCAGTGTAAGTACACATTTCCACTTCTTCACCATCTCTAAAAATATTTGTTGAAACATCATATGATACGTATCCTTTTAATGTTCGTGATTAAAAACATTGTTAATCACTTAATGGCATGGGAAATATTTGCATTTAAACGAGTATTAAAAAAATACATTTGAGATCAGATTGTACCCAACAGCAAGAAAATTGCTTAAAATTAAATAATTTCTTAACGTTTTTTTCAAAGCTTCGATTCACTGCGACAATTACTCGGATAAGTGAAAATTTGGCGGACAAGTAGATTTTAAAACTAACTTGCCCGGTGGACAAGTGGAAATTGTGGCTTATATCTATCGCTGTGTGTGTGTGTGTGTGTGTGTGTGTGTGTGTGTGTGTGTGTGTGTGTGTGTGTGTGTGTGTGTGTGTGTGTGTGTGTGTGTGTGTGTGTGTGTGTGTGTGTGTGTGTGTGTGTGTGTGTGTGTGTGTGTGTGTGTGTGTGTGTGTGTGTGTGTGTGTGTTGTTTTGTGTGTGTGTGGTGGCAAATTAATTTAGACAGTAGCATATGCAAGAATCATAATCACATAAATAAACAAACGACACAAACCATTCTGAACGTTGTTATTATGAACATTGTAGAAGACACTGACCCTCACATAATAGGTTAGGTATAATTGAAATATGAATGAAGGGTTAATAAAGACAAAATGGCAGGCTGCGGCTGTATAACGTTTACGAAAGACATATTATGCCGAAGGGGAGGAAGAGGCAGTTTGGTACCTACAACGTTGTTCTCCTCGTCGTTCCCTTTCTTCAGGGGTGAGGCTGGCTTGGATACATCGACAGTTTTTTTCTCTTCCTTCTCATTGCACTTGCACTACTTTTTCTACCACCCATCTCCATTCTCCTCGGTCTTTTGCTCTTTTCCTCTGTCACGAAGTGGTTTGTATAGAATTTAATCAGGCTTTAGAATAGTGGTTTCGTTTACAAAAGTATTGTTGACGGGATGGTGCTACCATTTCTGGTATGTTTTGTCGCTGAGGTATGTGCTGGCGCCCTCTGGCGATTAAGGTAACGTTTTAACTACCAACGAGTTAGATTTAACTAATTTAATTTGTAGCGTTCACCACTAATCTTACGGTTAGGTATACCAAATTTGGTATCAGTAGAAATTATTTAACGTGACTGATAATATGGTGACCTTGCAAACTACTTATCTTGTGGTTATAAGAAGACTATATTATGAACGTATAATATATGTTTACAGAAATGTAGGTGTAAAAAATACTGGTGTAACACTTAGCTTATGAATAGAGTGTTTTATTAAAATTATGGATTAATTCGTGAATGTTGGAATACACGATTAACATTATGGTTTCCGGCTCGATACAGGGAATCCAGTGATATTACTTTTATAAATAAGTCACGTAAGTTAAATATTATATGTGCACCGATATAGCGTTTAGCTAGCAAAATCTATTTTAAACTCGGCAAGTTGAATGGATTGGTTCGAAGTGTGAAAGGTTTCGGGAGCCGATTTCTAGGACGACTTTGCTTTGTGTCAAGTGTCGTGGTTGGTCAGACTGACTTCCGGCCATAGGGCTATATAGGGAACGAACGGCCTTTTGAGGCCAGACGAACATTGAGCAGAAGAAAGTATTGCAGAGTCTTTAGTCTCCAGGAATTGGGCCGAAATGTGTGTCCGCCCAACGCCTGAGGTAAATACTTTTACGATTTGAATAGTACTGATTGTCGCAGCACTTCTCACTTGTTGAAGAAGACTGAGCGATAATCGTCTGCAACTCCGTTTTGACGTGATCTTCGAATGCGAAGTCACCACCGTTTCGTCTGCCAGCGACTGTCAACGAGACATAGCCATTTCGCCGGGCTATAGCTCATCTGACGTAACTCGGACTCCGTGACAGACCTTCTCGACATCGCCGACGTCGTGACATCATTTCCGTGTTGTTGCCTGGTGTTTCGCGTGGGATCGACAAGGCAAATCTACTGTTTACTCTATCGCCCGAGTCGCCTGCTTTCGTCTACGTGAATTCGTTCGCCGAACGCCGTGCGACTTTCGTCCTGACATCTCGCCGAACGCGGCCGAACGCTGACATTCGCACATCACGAGACATTGGCTACAGCTAATTGACTTTACAACGGGGGTGTATACCCATGTTCATGTAAGTGATCAGCTGTGTAATTGTCTCCCATGTAAATCCGTGTTTGGATGCGTACTTGTCGAGCTCAATGTATGGTGTTATAATGACATAGCAGAGTAACGGTTGGCCAACTATCATTGAACCAAATATGTTTATGTTGTATTAAATGGGAACGCCAGTTGGCTTCTCGTACATACATATCTGGTGTTACGTTTTGCTATTCGTTCACTCCGAATCTTAGTGCACCTGAACCTATAACTTGCCATGTCAAGTCGGGTACAGCCAATTTATTAATTTATTAATACTTGCACTCGATTTTGTGACATCCTCCATTCCCCTTTCCATTCCTCCAGGTCTCTCTTCACGCAATCCTCCCACCTAAGTCTCATCCGCCCTCGTCTTCTTTTTTCCTCCATTCTCCGGGCATCTGCTTTCTTTGCCATCCGTTCTTCTCCCATTCGCACCACGTGTCCTGCCCAGTTCAACCGACTTCTCACTAACTTCTTCTTGACATTTTCTTTCACACCAACATCCTCCCTCAGCTCTTCCACTCTTCACTTATCTATTCTCGTTACCCCCGAAATTCTCCAAACCCAGTTGTTTTCGGACACTTGTACCCTCTTCTGTTGTTTCTCTGTCATTGCTATAGTTTCTAGGCCATACAGGGAGGCTGGTGTCACACATGCGCATAGTACCATTCCTTTGAATTTTCGCGATATGTGCCAGACTCTGAGGAGCCATCTCCACATACTGGTCCGCCTAGGTATACACAACGGTCTCTTTGTTTTAGTTTCTTCCCCTCCAGGTGTATTTCCAGTTCTTTACTTTGTTGCCCAACCCACAGCATAGTCTTCTCCAGATTCACTTTCAGTCCGTGTTTGCTGAAGATATCCTTCCGCTCTATCAGTTGTTCCTATAACTCCGTTTCCCCGTCTGTTACCACCGCTAGATCGTCTGCATACATTAATTTCTGGAGAATATCTTTCGTACTGGTCTTTCAACTTATCAGTTCCATCACTGCGATAAACATACACTTTAAATTCTTCCGCGATTCCAGGTCCACACACCAATCTGCCCTTCGTTTCTTCATATGTCCCTTCCACCACCCTGACCTCTGCCTCTGGGACCCTCATCCATCTCAATTTCGCCATTGCCATCTTTCTCGGTACCGTGTCATAATTTTTCTCCAAGTCTATAAAACCCACAGCCATACTCTCCAGTCCATCTAACTTCTTTTCGATCAGCTGTCTCAGCGCAAACATTCCATCAGCTGTACCTCTTTTGAAGCCCTGTTATTCTCCGATTTCTCCTTCCACTATTGTTCTTATCCTTCCATCGAGGATTCTCTCCAACATCTTTATCATGTGGCTCAACAATGTGATGTCTCTGTATTACCGTGGGTCATGTACATCTCCCGTTCTTTTCCATATCGGAACCATTATCCCTGTTCCCCACTCCTCTGGGATCTTTCCCTCTCTCGTGCAGGTATTCAACAATCTTTTTGTCCACCAGATTCCCACGCGTTCGGCTACCACCAGCATTTCCATTCGTATTTCATCCATACCAGTCGCACGCCATTTCTTCATCGTCTTCATTGCTGTCTCTACCTCTTCATTCACAATCTCCTTTACCTTTACTTCTCCTTCTACTGCACTTGGCAGATATGGTTCTTTGCTTTCTTGTTGGTTAGTAGTAAGGGAAAATTAAATGTTGCCTGTTGAATTAGTTTACAACTACTTTTGCAGAAGTCCAAACATAAGCAGAGAAGAACAACAACATTCAAAATGCAATCATGGAAATGATTCAGTTTGCGTGTACTATAATGGGGGATTTTAACCTTGGGTATATACAATGGAAATGTAAAGATGATAAAGGCAGTGCGGATCAAAAAGTGTTTTAATACAAGACGAAACGATGCGACTGGGGTTTAGTGTCTTAGACGCGTCTGCGAAGATTTGTCGTGACCTGTATGCCCCACTTTCGACTCGACGCTTATCTTGAAGGCATTCTTTATTCAGCTTTTTTCGCGTAGTAGAATATCAAATATATTTCACTTTCAACACAAATCGTTGCAGACAAATTGTCACGTCATGACGTGTATGCCGATAAAACAAATCATCGCAAACAAAAATAGTCGCCTGTGAGCCGCGTCGTGACGTAAATGCCGGTACGAACTGCATCAGCGACACATCGGCGACGTGTTTTTTTTGCATTCCGAAAGTTTAAGGCACAAACAATCAGGAGCTTCTCGGAAGTCATGGGATTGTCCCTAAAACACCGAGAAAATGTCGCACGTGACAAACATTGTTTGGAATTAGAATTAGAAGTTTGGATTAAAGGAGAAATTGACAGACCACTGGCGGGATAGGTCACGCTTGTCTGACGCGACTTCCAATTAAGGAATATGGCACCAGAGACAAGAAGGCGATTTCCTGAGAGGAAGTGGCAAGTGGGCTCGTCCATGTCCGATTCCTGTTGCGACCGAGATGACATGGACATTATGTAGAAAATAAAATAATGTCACTTAGCTAAAAATAAAGGTAATTTTCGAATAGTTCGAAAGGATTCCAGTCGCTACCAACATGAGTACATGCACCAACCTGTCGCTTCCACCAGACGCGTCGTGTGTCACGACGCGATAAATCGTCGCAGACAAATTGTCGCGCCGTGGCGTGTATACCGGGCTTTTCTAAAAACTATTTAACAAATGAGCCAGAGGTTAGCAGTGGTCTTAAAATACATTTTAATATCAAAGTAAAACCAGAAATTACAAATTTAAATAAATACAGGAATAACATCCATACATTTAAATAACATGATGAGCAAACATTTAGCAAAGAGTAGAATACTACTCTAAATAATAAGACTATAATGCTGGAATAATTATTTTAAACGTGAATATGAGACCTTAAAACAAAGGTATCGGTTTAGAAAGAAACACATAAAATAATTTATATGAACATTTTATTATAAACAGATTGCAGAGGCAGATATGTATAAAATAGACTTACTGGAAAGTTGTGATGAAGAGTACCTCAACAATTACAACTAGGTCCTTTTTCCGGCAACAACGGAAATTGTAAATTCAACAGATGCTATAACCATAAATTAACTTGTAACATAACAAATGACATATATAATGTTGTTTACATAATATCATGTCAGGATTAAACAGAGTTCGCGTCAAAAATTGACCATTTACAAACCAGTGGTGGAAATATAATATGATAGTTGTTCTAGCTTAAAGGCATACGAGCTAAATAGGACTTGTGTTCAGCGTTTACCAAGGAAAATTAAACTTGTTTCCAGTACCAGATGCAATATTTCAGGAGGGAAAACCAGAAAATAAAATTTATGGCAGTTAATTGCAACTTCGGAAATGGTTGCTAAGATAAATAAAGGCAATTAATTACATGGATTGGATGAGATTCCACACAAACAACTTGTTGCATATATTCTCTCAATTCATTATACTATATTATAGGTCATTGGATATAACAGATTAGGGAAGCTTAAAAGTCAAATAAACGACACAGGTTTTATAAGAAATATTTGCATATCTGAACCATCTGATACGTGATACGGTTGCATTGGGATCCGGTCTATCAGAGAGGTCACGATTATTTATGTTATTGTTTGTATTATGTTATTGAGATTAATTGCCATACTGTTGGTCGGGTTTTCGTGCTATCAATTAATTATTGATACCCAGTCTACACAGTACAATTGCGTAAATGTTATATGAGTGAACTGACACTAGTTTATTACGTAGGTGTTTTTACATTTGCTCTGGATGTTCCCGCGGTATTGTGTCGTGGAAACAATATTCACAGAGGCCCGCTTAATAACTGAGACAGACTTTGGTGAACATATCCGGAACGTTACGGAGTCTGCAGATGTCACCCGAACAAAGGTATTCATCCATAAGCCACGAATACACTAAACTGTAAGAAATTGCAGTTGACCCAGAACTCTGTGACATAAATAGTGTTGGTTTTTCATACGTATTTTCTTATACAAATTACAACACTTTAATAGTGTCTGCCATAACGTTTTAGGTCTGCGAATAGTTAGTTCTGTAACTTATAGGCTGGTACATGTTCTTCAGAAAAGTTTAGCCAATATACGTATTATATTATGTGGCATATGTAACTACGGATAAAATGGCAAACTTTAAAGAATGTGCTACGTGGGATTTTTATAAGTGATTTTACTAAAAAAACATGACTTCATTTTACATACAATGTAATATAGACATCTAAGAAAAGTTTCGCCATAACATTCGTAATTTACAGTAACCACTGTTTAGGAACGAGTCAACATCAACATTGCTGGTGAAAAGTCACTCGGGCATGACACGGCTGAAGGCGAATATTCCCAGAAACACAGCACTTAATGATATATCCAAAGATATATGATTATTATACATGTATATTAATGTGTACACATTATACTATAACAATTATAGAGAGAGGGGGAGGGAGCGAGGGAGGCAGGGAGGGAGGGAGAGAAAGAGAGCTGGTCTACTACACTTAATTTATATGTTGCAGGAGATAATTCAACACAATCTAAGAGTGATTTCTGACTCGTTTGATGCCAGACGTCACTTAACTCGTGTGAGTATCGTTGCTTAATACTACGTTGTGATTGTGACACAGATTGTGATTTTATCGCTCGTGGTCTATGTAGTGACTATGTTATTGTTAAGTTTGTTTAATAGCTGTTCCTAGTAACCCACGTTAATTAGCCATTATATAACGGGTATCACACAATTACCGTTGTCATGACATCTAGCACATAATCGGTACGATGAGTATGGCACAGTTTTTGTTCTCATAACATTTAGCACATCATTGGTACAATGATATCACACAGTTATTGTTGTCGTGACATTTGCACATCATTGATACGATGATATCGTACAGCTATTGTCAGAGGTCAAGTCAAAAGCGTTTATTTAAACAAGTCCAACAAATTAGATGTACAAATGAAATATACAAAGCATATTGGTGAAAAGTGCGAAAGGAGAAACGTCGAATCAGAAATACGCATAAAGTCATGCATCTCCTTGGTCGACAATTTCTAGCAGCTTTTACTAAATGTTAAGTTCATTAGTGATATAGAAATGGCAATCATTACTTATGTTTTGGGTGCTTGCATTGAAACTGAACAATGTGAAATTATATCTGACTACAATATCTATCAAATGTCTGTTTTGCTGTAGTGTAACTTAAAACGGTGAAACGAGTTAATATTGATAAAACTGACATTCAACGAGTTCCACAGTTTGGTTCCGTAGACAATTAACGACACCTTCTGATGGTTGATGCACGGGAGTAGTATGTCGCGTCCCTCAGAAGGGGTCGTTGGAGCAGAACGGTGCAAGTGAAAGGTCAAAAGTAGTTCCGGTCCCATGCTAAAAGATAGGGTAGTAGTTACGTTTCCACCAACGACAGCTCCGACCTGCGCCAAGGCTCCAAAAAGCTTCCATTTCAGTAGCGTCTTGGAACATCCGGGCATTTTGTCCATGTTAAAAGATAGGGGCTAATTCCCATGTTAAAAGATAGGGAATATTCCCCATGTTAAAAGATAGGGCCTTGTCACACATGACACCGGTTAGCCCGTAAACCGAGGCTCCGCCAAGGGACAAAGCGCTTGTATGGCTGATGATGACGGGTTAACATGCAGTGTTATAATAAGACGTAATTTATAATAAAAGCATTATAAATTCAAAGGATACCTATTTATCTGAAGTATTGTATACTAAATGTAGAATACATATAGGACGAAGTTATAGCAGGACCTAAAGCCTCGTTTTTTTATCAAGGCAGCCATCTTGGAATCAGACCCTTGGTATAATTTCCGTACGGTAGTGCTTACATTCGTGCCTTTTATGTGATAACTATAAAATAAGTACTATGTTATTAAATAGGTCAATCATGTCATGACATAAGTCATTACACATACTCACAGACACGTAGATATTTTCTAAAACCTACAATACAACCTTTTCACTCTTGTCTATATCGCTTCGTTCTAATATGTCTTGCATTTCGTCGTCGAATCGTTGCAAGACACTTTCGATAGGGTTAGCATTTTTCTTTGCATGCTCCATGGTTGCCTAAGATGGAGACATCAATATCGAGTTTGACGCTGAGGCCAGAAGCGCAGGTGTCTTAGTAGCTGCTGGGAAAAGTGGATTTAGCGACGTAGCGTTTGTCGACGGTGCACTGCAACTGTGGGCATTGTACCGTTTCCAGCCATCTTTCCGTGTGAAATGTCTCTGACAATCTGGGCACTGGAAGGCCGCCTGTGATGGTGGTGTGGACTTGTTGGCAGCAGGTAGACAAGTCGATAAGCTCATGATGTTGGCGTTCAACTGTAAAGAACGGAATGGCTCTTGGAACTCGTTGGTCTAAGTTTGGTTCATGCCACTCGTTGATCTAAGTTTGGTTCGTCGAACTCGCTGGTCTAAGTTTGGTTCGTGCAACTAGCTGGTCTAAGTTTAGTTTGTGCAACTCGCTGGCCTATGTATGTGGAATTTCACGAATTCTACCTGTCTATTATGCGGAAATTGTGGAAATTTCACGAATTCTAACTGTCTGTTTTGTGGAAATTGTGGAAATTTCACGAAAATTTTGAAATTCTACCTGTCTATTTTGTGGAAATTGACTGTATCTAGGTGAATTTGGTTGTGTATCTCGCTGGATTTGGTGAGTTTGCTGAATGAAACCGTTAGTCTAAATTTGGTTCTGTCTATGTTTGGTCAATTTTGGTTAATGGACGTCTGTTGTCTCGTCCGTAGTCTCATGTGATGTCTCGTCTGTAGTCTCATGCAATGTCTATGGTTCTGTCTATGTTTGGTAAAGTTTGGTTCATGGAAGTCGTTGTTCTAAGTTTGTTTCGTGTAACTCGTTGGCCTAAGTTTGGTTCGTTCAACTCGTTGATCTAAGTTTGGTTCATGGAAGTTGTTGGTCTAAGTTTGGTTAAGTTTGGTCTATGGTACTGTTCCTGTGTCTTGCATATGATACACGAACGTGTTTTATGCAAATCGATGACTCAAATATTGACAACAATCTCTCATTAGTTGTGAAATGTAAGACAATTAGTGTAAGACAATTAGTAAATTAACATGTTTTGCACTATGCTACGAAAATATGACACAACATAAGGTTTGCACATTTGATTCGTGCAACACTAACGTATTTACAGGTCACATCCAATAACTGCAAGAACCAGAGACTAGACATTGTTTCGCCACTGCTCTGATACAGAGTCTTGCAACAAACTCTCGATATTACACAATTGTTCATATGTCATATCGGATAGTTTAAAACCTGACTATTGTAATATAAATTTAGGACTTCGAAATGTTTTCATAATTCGGACTTAGAAATATTTATAAAGTCGAGATTTAGAAATGTTTTCATAGTTGGCAGGACTTAGAAATGTTTTCATAGTTGCCAGGACTTAGATATTAAAAAAAAAATATTTTTAGAAAACAAATTACTATCCGTTTGACCAATTTACCACGCGTACTTATTTAATAACGTTACTGAATGAGGTTATTTACATACGCGCAACTTCTGAATGTCTGCTAGCCGAATCACTACCGGTTTGATCAATTTACTACTTATTTACGTACTTATTTACTGAACGTGATTATTTACAAACGCGCAATTTACCAAACATACTTATTTAATGACGTCATTGAACGAGATTATTTACATACGCGCAAGTTCCAAATGTTGGATAGCCGAATTACTTTCGGTTTGACCAATTTACCACGCGTACATATTTAATGACGTAATTGAACGAGATTATTTACATACGCGTAAGTTCCAAAGGATGGCTAGCCGAATTACAACAAGTTGAACCGAACTACCACGCGTACGTATATTTAATGTCGTCATTGAATGAGATTATTTACATAAGCGCAAGTTCCGAATGTCTGGTAACCTAATTACCACGCATACCAATTTACTACGCGTACCAATTTACTGACATCATTGAACGAGATTATTTACATACGCACAACCGAACTCGACAGTCGGCTTGATGGATGATGTAGCAGAATAGAACAGCTGTGAACTATGTAAATACGTACACCCTGTCTGGATGGTCATTGTACTCCACAACGAAGAACGATAAACATCGATAGTCAGTACCCACTAAGAGAGTTGGACACAACCGATGGAATAAAGATGGGGTCAAGCCAACGTTGCAAGATATATATAGCCGGATTAAGTCCTGTCGAGTTGTACAAGGCTCGACCCGCAACACTAGTTGCTTAAAGAAAGTCATCAATAAATACCTCTCGTTTAATGAAACCTTTCACAAGTTTATATTGTGAGGCACGCTATACAAAGAAAAAAAAGCAGAGGATACACGTAATAAAGGGATACTGTGCCAGAAAACAAGCTACTATTCGTGTCCAAGGATTGGAAACATGTATCTGACGTCGACCTATGTTCAACTGTATGTTTTGCTATAAAACATTCACTAGGAAGGACAATCGAAAAAACACTTGAAAATGGGTCGTTGTACCGGAATACAGAAAACATTAATGAGTTGCCAGTAAGTATTTTTATATACACCATGTGATGGTCTAGACTGTAGTTGTCCTAGAGGTCCACTACTTGTAGCATGCTACATATAGTACTACTCACCATTGAACACATTGTGATGAATACTATTTACACCTCACTATACATTCCTTCGTTTATTTGTAGCAGTCTCCTCTGCAAAGCCTAATAACTACCGTCAACAAACAACTATCCGATGGAACATATAATAACAAGAATGAGAAACAAGAAGTAGATTGTTGAGAGCCAGCAAACGAACCACTAGGATTTTAAAACACATGTATGGCAGAGGTACATGGAAGTGTGTCCAGTGCGACAAAAGTTTGAAGACCAAACATAGACTGAAACAACATGTAGGTCTTCACACCGGGTGCTATCCCTATTGGTGCCAATACAAACAACCAAAAAGGTCACATGGTGAAGCACACTGGCATCAAGAAATTTGTCTGCCACCATTGTAAGAAGGAGTTTAGCTATGGACGTACGCTGAAAGTACACGTGAAGAAATGTCATGATGACTATTAGTTTAAACCACTTTGAACTTGTTTGTTCAAATAAAGAAGACTAAAGAATATATAGTCGTTGTCGCTTTCATTTGTGTTAAATACAGGTGTTGAGTGCCACATGTATATATGGTCTTAGTTGTTTGTTTTGTATCGTACGTAAGCAGGAACCGAATCGTGTATTTCGTAAAACTCGCTAATAATTCTCACAATAAAAAACTCAACAGTTATTTAGTGCGAAGCGATTGTGTACGTACTTCGAAATAACGATTTAATAGATGGTTTCGCTATTACGCCCCTGGGCACGATGTATTATGTCTCCCCTCGCATGAACACCCAGCCGACATCGGATAGTTTATCCTGTTATTAAATAAATTAGTACTATATTCACGAGCGCAAGTTCCGAATGCACGCTAGTTTGTCCGAATTACTACCAGTTTGATCGATTTACCACGCGTACCTATTTAATAACGTCATTGACCAATGTTATTACATAAATTGGGACTATATACTGGTTCGCAAGTTCAGAATGTTGGCCAGCCGAATTGCTACAAGTTGGACCGAACTACCACGCATGCGTACCGATTTATTACGCGTACCGATTTAATGGCGTCATTGAACAAAACTACACACAGACGCGCACGTTCGAAATGCTGCTAACCGAATTACAACCAGTGTGACCGAATTACCACGCATACTTATTTAATGACGCCATTTCTACCGAATTCCCGCCATTTTCACAAATTTCCCGCCATTTTCCATGAATCAATAAAATCGTATTCAAGCACGTAAGGTACAAATAACTATCGTACCTACGCAAATAGCCGTCAGTTTCACTAATTTAGTAGAGAAATTCCGATTCTATAACCAATATAAGCTATACATAGGTTTTAGAAATATATACGAGTCTGTGAGTATGTATAATGACCTATTTCATAACAACAATGACTTATTTTTTATAATTCACCACACAAATGGCACGAATTTAAGCACTACCGTACGGAAATTATACCAAATATATTGTCTAATTCCAAGATGGCTGCCTTGTTAGTTTATTTTTGTACGATTGATACCTTAATTCGGTATATTTGTTTCTATTCAAAAGAAACTGTTTGCGTAATTTTTTTATTCATGCATTTTTGAGACCGCACTTGAGCCAATGGATTTTTTTTTAACACTTATTGTTATTATTAACACGGCGAAGTGAACAATGTTAATTATACAATATTGTGAAATCGTTACGAAAATCGTTGTATGCCTCATTAATATATGTGTGACTAAGCACCGTGTCTCACGAATGCGCGTTCAACGTTGATTTTAATGCATTGACATTATCAGCGCTTGTTTGACGTTGGTATTTTGCAGGGAAACTGCAACTACGTCGGTTACCGTCATACTTACAAATAGCAAACACGGGTAAATTATTGCTTATGTCAGTAACAAGTAAACCACTCATAATATCGCTATCAATTATCATTGGTAAACATATCAACATTATGAAATGTTGCCGACACATTCGAAATTCTTGTTGGCCTAGTAATTATTGGGTACTTACCAAGGCTGAACATCAAATCTAGGAAATATTTTGTACCACCGTGCGAGTCATATTTCAATAAATCTATATTGAAATCGCCACAGATGAATATAGTTTTCTTAATCGCAGATTTATTAAATAGACGGTCAATGTTGTCACAAAATAAAGTTAATTGTTTTCACAACATTTAGCTCATCATTGGTACGATGGTAGCACAGTTATTGTTGTCACGACGTTTAGCACATTATTGATTCTTGTCACGACATTTAGCACATCATTGGTACGATGTTATCACACAGTTATTGTTGTCACGACATTTAGCACATCATGACGTTGGTACGATGCTATCACATAGTTATTGTTGTCACGACATTTACCACATCATTGGTACGATGCTATCACACAGTTATTGTTGTCACGACATTTACCACATCATTGGTACGATGCTATCACACAGTTATTGTTGTCACGACATTTAGAACATAATTGGTACGATGTTATCACACAGTTATTGTTGTCACGACATTTAGCACATCATGACGTTGGTACGATGCTATCACATAGTTATTGTTGTCACGACATTTAGCACATCATTGGTACGATGTTATCACACAGTTATTGTTGTCACGACATTTAGCACATCATTGGTACGATGTTATCAATCACACATTTATTGTTGTCACGAGATTTAGTACATCATTGATACGATGCTATCACACAGTTATTGTTGTCACGAGATTTAGTACATCATTGATACGATGCTATCACACAGTTATTGTTGTCACGACATTTAGCACATCATTGGTACGATTCTATCACACAGTTATTGTTGTCACGACATTTAGCACATCATTGGTACGATGCTATCACACAGTTATTGTTGTCACGACATTTAGCACATCATTGGTACGATGTTATCACACAGTTATTGTTGTCACGACATTTAGCACATCATGACGTTGGTACGATGCTATCACATAGTTATTGTTGTCACGACATTTAGCACATCATTGGTACGATGTTATCAATCACACATTTATTGTTGTCACGAGATTTAGTACATCATTGATACGATGCTATCACACATTTATTGTTGTCACGAGATTTAGTACATCATTGATACGATACTATCAAACAGTTATTGTTGTCACGACATTTAGCACATCATTGGTACGATGCTATCAAACAGTTATTGTTATCATGTCATATTAATATAACATGTCATATGTTGCACACACACTTATTGTTATCATGACATATAGCATGATATAGGTTATTGCTGTCATGTCATATATTACGATGTCTGTTTGATGGGCGTTGTTGTCATGGCATTTAGCACGAGATGGGTATCACATAGTCGTTGATGTATAGGATGACAAACCGGTATTGTTGTAACAGGTGGCGGATGTAGTGCACGCAGCTTTTGCACACAGCTTAAGTGCTGTCAGGAATACGCGCGATGTTGTTGCAAAGACGTTCACCAATTTTGAGAAGACCACTTCCTTCAAAAAGTGCAGTGAATATTTTGGAAGAATGACGAAGAGCAAAGAACTCAATAACATTGAGGCATGTGTGTAATCTAATTATACCCAGTTAGCGTCTAACAATAAGCGAGCTAGCCTGTGCGCGTGTTTGTTGTGTGTGAATGCATATGTGTCTGTGTGTGTTTGCATGTATTTTATTTATTTATGTATGCATGTATCACAATCTGTACAAAAATCTATATCCATGCATGTTTGCTTGCTATTCCTTCTAGACGTTTTACATTTCGGGCACGAAACTGTCAGGAGTTCATCAGCGATTCCTGAAGAGCTTCGTAATGTTTTATTGTAAAAAGGGTTCATACCGGACGTTTGCCGAGTGATGACTTCGCTATGCGTGTTTTCTAAGATTGTTCTAACTATAGTGGGTGATTTAGGCAACTTTTGGCGTTCGCTGGAAAACACGCATGACATTGCGAACGACTGTCCAACGTTATTAAAATGTTCGTGAAACGTACGGTACGAATTCTGCGTGTAAACGTCCCCTCCATATCCTTGTATGTAATGTTGTTTCTGATCTAACCATCAAAACGATCACCTAGAACCGATGATAGGTTAATAAGTGTTGCTATCCTACTTGTTCCCTGTGGTACAGGGGTGAGGGTCGGGTACAGTATTGCTGAACCACTCGCTGTATTTTTTCTTTCCAACGTTTTCTGCCCATAGCTTCCTCTTTCCATATTTCATCTTCCTC
Organism: Escarpia spicata; assembly: GCA_963995525.1. Classification (NCBI taxonomy): domain Eukaryota; kingdom Metazoa; phylum Annelida; class Polychaeta; order Sabellida; family Siboglinidae; genus Escarpia; species Escarpia spicata. Next base: position 33,303,019 of record OZ023209.1, read on the forward strand.
ACGCAGTCCTCCCATCTTAGCTGTAGCCTTCCCCTTTTCCTGGGTCCTTTATGTTGTTCGGACTCACTATTTTTTCGGTATCCATCCTTGCCAAGTGGCCTGCCCATCTCATTCGGCGTCTTAGTAATCCTTCAGTTATGCTGCATTCTATCCCAACATCTTTTCTCAGATCTTACATTCTTCTTCTGTCAACCCTCTGTGTTCTTGTTATTCTTCTAACCCAGTTTTTCGGACAAGCTAGCAGCTTCTTTTCTTGTTGTACTGACAAACGTGCAGCTTCTCTTCTTGTTGTTCTGTCAGCGCCACTGTCTCCAGGCATGCCGGTGTAACACACACTCTCAGGACTTTCTCTTTCAGTGTTTTTCTAGTTTTTATTTCCATCATGATTCCCTCCACCTCTGAACCTCCATCCGCCATAGCCATTCCCCCAAGGTACACAAAGGCGTCCATGTGTTTAATAAGCTATCCCTTCGTAGATTGGTATTTTTGTTATTGTGACTAAAAAGCACTCAAGCTATATTGTATGTAAGTTTACTACATGCACCTGTCAGCAGACGATGTTAATTGGTTCGTTGTGAGACCAGGTAAATTACGAAGATATGTGCATACATTCCGTGAATGCGAAGATTAACGACAATCACAGGAGGTATGCCACAAAAGAGCTATTTGAGACGTTCAAGCGTAACCACAAAGAAGGCAACCATGTGCAATGGCAGTCATTTGCTACGGTCACTGGCATTGGACACGTTTACCCAGCGTTCTCGTTCACACATACGTACTACGAACTTACGTCCGTCAACATTGACCCGCGAATGCAGTAAGTAAGAGTCACTTCCGAAGTGGACTTGGTTGTCGACAGTTACGTCTGTAATCATGTTTGGCCTCTTTGTCATGTAGTCAATTTCGTTCTTCGTTTTTCTTTCGTTTCTCACTCCTAGGGCAGTTTGCCTGTTGCCGTTTCCAGTGTGTTTGTTCGTTCCCCTACTTGTGTATGAAAGTCTCCCATCACTATAGTATAGTGGTTTGGTTTTACTAAGGTATCATCGAAATCATTATAGAACATGTTTATGTATTCTTCTCAGTATGATGTTGTTGGTGCATATACTTGTACCATCTTCAGTTTGTAGCGCTTTGTTATGCATAGAATAAGTTCTGCTACTCTGGGGTTGATGTTATTAACATGCATTATATCGTACATTTCTTATTTGTGTGAAAGCCTTCGCCCTGAAATGGCATAGTAGGTGACCGCTTTGTAAGGTACTGACGCATTCCTATTCGTCTGACTCTGAAATGTGTGTGTTCGTGCGTGCGAGTGTGTGCGTGTGGTGTGTGTGTGGTTTGTGAGTGGTGTGTGGTTTATGTGTGGTGTGGTGTGTGTGTGTGGTTTGTGTGTGCGTGTGGTGTGACGTGTGGTGTGTGTGGCGGTGTGTGTGGTGTTGAGTGTGGCGTGTGGTGTATGTTTGGGGTGTGTGTGGTATGTGTGCGTGTGGTGTGTGTGTGTGGTGTGTGTGATGTGGTGATGTTTGTTGTGTGTGGGGGTGTGTGCTGTGGGTGTGTGTGTGTGTGTGTGTGTTGTTGAATGTGGTGTATGTGTTGGGTGTGTGGTATGTGTGCGTGTGGTGTGTGTGGTATGTGTGTGGTGTGGTGTGGTGTGGTGTGGTGGTGTATGTGTGGTGTGTGTGTGGTGTGACATGTGGTGTGGCGGTGTGCATGTTATGGTGTGTGCATGGCGTGTGTGGTGTGGTTTGTGTGTATCTGGTGTGTAATGTGTGTGGTATGATGTTGTGTGTGTGGTGTTGTGTGTGTGTGTGGTGTGATGCGTTGGGAGTGTGGTGTGGCATGTGTGTGGTCTGGTGTGTACGGTGTGGTGTGTCTTTTGGTGTGTGTGTGTGTGGTGTGATGTGTGTGTCACTGTGTGTGGTGTGTGTGTGTATGTGTGTGTGTGGTGTATTTGTTGTGTGTGGTGAGTGTATGTGTGCATGAGTGTGACACATATATCATGCATGCACACACATACGCGCGTACACACAAGTAGTAATAGAGGTGGTCTACCGCGTACGGTGTCGCGCCCCTGCGGAAATCCCATGTTAAGAGATAGGGATTTCCGCAGGGGCGCGACTTTTTGTCTCATAGACCGCGCCCGGGTTAAAGATAGGGATTTTTAACATGGGAAAGATAGGGGTTCCCCCAAATCTTGTAAACGACTTCTCACATACTGCTCCCGGGTTAAAGATAGGGATTTTTAACATGGGAGAGATAGGAATTAACCCTTTGACGTATGTTACAAAACCCGTACTCGAGACGTGTCTGGACACGTTTGTTTGTCGCAAGCACGCGCACTCTGTATGACGGCATCAAACTGCTATGCGCTTTAATTTTGTACACGAAGTGAGTTGTTCAAGCAGATAGTGCTTTGGTTAGACCTTGTGTTGAACTTGCGCGTATGTAATGTAATCCCTTCATGTGACGTCAATTAAATAAGTAATTGCGCATGCGCAATAGTGGCTATTCTTATATGTCGTAGGTTGTCGACCCTTTGATTAGGTGTAGGACGCTCCTAGTCTATACATTTACATAGGTTCAAAAACATAGATCCAAACCCGATAAAGCATAGCCATGGCATAGGCATAGCCATAGAGACTAAAGGCTATCTGGCCTTCAGCGCATAACCACGGACAAACAACTTACAAACATTGACAAACAACTTACAAACACGGATATACAACTCAAAAACACCGACATGCTATAGCGAGTGAAAAATCTCCCTGTTAATCGGTATAAACTGGTATAAAGCAAGCCTCAAGGTTCTGTGTATTTGTCCCGTGTTAACAGTTAAGGCATAGGGAATTATACGAACTTATCTGCTAAAACATTCAAACTACAAGCTATCTGTGTAATATTTTGGTCAAACTGTTTGTCGTGTAACAGTATTTGTCAGAATATCATAGTACTTTCCAACGGTCACAGTGGGTATCCTGTTTGTAAACTGTTTTGAAGGGGTATTCCCTGTTCAAGCCTCATCTATTTAAATAAACACGCTATGTGCGATGCACAATGTCGACTCGAGCGACTTGACGCCAAAGATCATATATCAATACAAGACGACGCAGTGCTCGCTACCTATATTGTTCGAGGAAAGTGAAGCGTCATGATAGTGAAGCGTTATGTTAGAACATTACAGACGCACAATAACCTCCCAGATAAGATGTACCAGTATTTATATAGTTTACCGTATTAAGGGCCAAGTGTACAAATGTCCATTAGAACGTTTTTATCTTTTTTCGGACTATAGTATTTAAATTCGTGCTTCTTCGTTAAAACCTGCCAAATTAGCTTCGGTCGTAAAACAAATAACCTGGCACGGGTAACCGAAAATGCACTCATAGATACATATACGTGGTACGAAACACACAACTGAACCGAATACGCTATTCAAATCGAACTCAGACCAACTAGTTGCGCAAACGAAACACAAACTTAACCGAATACGCTATACAAATCGAACTCAGACCAACTAGTTGCGCAAACGAAACACACAACTGAACCGAATACGCTATACAAATCGAACTCAGACCAAATAGTTGCGAAAACGAAACACTATAATTTGACCAACACGCTACACGAATCGAACTATAGACACGAGTTGTACAAAAGAAACACAAACTTAGCCGAACACGCTGCACGAATTGAACCCAGACCGATTGATAACACATCACCCGTTATGTCACGAGACTACGGATGTCACATCACGCGTTATGTCACGAGACTACGGATGACACATCACAAGTTATGTCACAAGATTACGGATGACACATCACAAGTTATGTCACAAGATTACGGATGACACATCACACGTTATGACACGAGACTACGGATGTCACATCACACGAGAGTACGGTCGAGACAAGAGATATGCCACGAGACTACGGATGACACATCACATGAGACTCAGACCAACTAGTTGCGTAAACGAAACAGAAATTTAGCCGATTACGCTACACGAATCGAACTATAGACACGAGTTGTACAAACGAAACAGAAACTTAGCCGATTACGCTACACGAATCGAACTATAGACACGAGTTGTACAAACGAAACACGAAACTTAGTCGAACACGTGACACGAATTGAACTCAGACCAACTAGTCGGACAAACGAAACACTTTAGTTTGACCAACACGCTGTACAAAGTTGTCAATTCGACGTGTTATCGCATGAGATTTGCTTCAAAAGGAAGCAAAGCAAAGCAAATAGACGTGTTATCGCGTGAGATTTGCTTCAAAAGGAAGCAAAGCTTTTAGTGCTGGTAGTACTTATAACGTTTTAGTGCTGGTAGGACTCAGAACTTTACTCACTCACGCTGTCCCTTCGTCATTTTCTAACAGTTTATCTTTTCAACATGTTACCGTGGTAACATTTTTGTAACTTTCTGACAATTCGACGGGATATCGCGTGACATCTCACCTCTTTCTGACAACTCGACGGGTTATCGCGTACAGCTCACCTCTTTCTGACAATTCGACGTGTTATTGAAACACTAAACTTAGCCGAACACGTGACACGAATTGAACACAGTAAGGACAACCACCTGACAGGACTTCATTCAAAGAGGTGACCATCAGGGTTCCCAACATCACTCAACGGATACCAATGTAATTAGTCAGAGTATTACCATCTACTGACCATGACAGATCTCTATTCGTGGACACACTTCCGGGAATACCCGAACCACAGAGGCCGCCACGACAGTCACGTAACATCCGGTGCGACATCACTTCCGACGTAGCGTCCCTAGTATAGGCTGCCATAGCAAGCGAATTTGAAAACTGCTATGCCCGAAACACTAAACTACATACACTAGTTTTCGGCGTCATCTCATTTGCATAAACAATCAGACCGAACGTACATCACGTGACTTCCCTTAACGCACACACAAAACACAAACTGTGCACGTCCATGAGAGAGGCGACATTCGACGCCACCTGTTATGTCTGTGTGTAGTTCACTATGGACGTTAGCTGGTAATGTCTGTGTGTAGTTCAGTAGAGACGTTAGCCAGTGATGTATCTGTGTAGTTCAGCACGGAGACTTTAGCCTGTTATGTATATGTGTAACAAACTTGCATGATTCTGTGACAAACGAAACACCAAACACTTAGGTCAGCGTGTGACAAGAATCAAAGTTGTCGGATAAAGAAAACACCAAACACTTATTAGGTTTCGGCGTCATCTCATTTGCATAACCAATCAGACCGAACGTGCATCACGTGACTCCCCTTAACACAAAAACTGTGCACGTCCATGAGAGAGGCTACATTCGACGCCACTCAACGGACACCAATGTAATTAGTCAGAGTATCGCCATCTACTGACCATGATAGATCTCTATTTGTGGACACACTTCCGGGAATACCCGAAGCACAGAGGCCGTCATGACAGTCAAGTAACTTCCGGTGTGACATCACTCCCGACGTAGCGTCCCCTCGACGTAGCGTCCCTAGTATAGGCTGCCATAGCAAACGAATTTGAAAACCGCTATGATCGAAACACTAAACTATATACACTAGTTTTCGGCGTCATCTCATTTGCATAACCAATCAGACCGAACGTACAGCACGTGACTTCCCTTAACACAAAAACTGCGCACGTCCATGAGAGAGGCGACATTCGACGCCACTCAACGGACACCGATGTAATTAGTCAGAGTAGCGCCATCTACTGACCATGATGACCAACGATAGCGGAAGCATAGAGGCCGCCATGACAGGTCGCCATGTCATTCAAATAACTTCCGGTACTACGTTACTTCCGGCGTAGCGTCCCTAGTAGAGGCCGCCATGACAGTCAAGTGACTTCCGGTATGACATCACATCCGGCGTAGCGCCCCCTAGTGGATAATCGGAGTACTACGTCACATGATGGCGCCATATATATATAATTAGGTATCAAGAGAAAAAAAGTTGGGGTTAACCTCGCGAAAATTTAAACAACCACCAAAGTGGTTGTATAAATTTTTGCAAGGTTAACCCCAACTTTTTTTCTCTTGCTAACCTAATTATATATTTTTACCCGCTAGATGGCGCCATCATGTGACGTAGTACTCCGATTATCCATATGTCATGGCGGCCTCTATGCTTCCGCTATCGTTGGTCATCATGGTCAGTAGATGGCGCTACTCTGACTAATTACATCGGTGTCCGTTGAGTGGCGTCGAATGTCGCCTCTCTCATGGACGTGCACAGTTTTTGTGTTAAGGGAAGTCACGTGCTGTACGTTCGGTCTGATTGGTTATGCAAATGAGATGACGCCGAAAACTAGTGTATATAGTTTAGTGTTTCGATCATAGCGGTTTTCAAATTCATTTGCTATGGCAGCCTATACTAGGGACGCTACGTCGAGGGGACGCTACGTCGGGAGTGATGTCACACCGGAAGTTACTTGACTGTCATGACGGCCTCTGTGCTTCGGGTATTCCCGGAAGTGTGTCCACGAATAGAGATCTATCATGGTCAGTAGATGGCGATACTCTGACTAATTACATTGGTGTCCGTTGAGTGGCGTCGAATGTCGCCTCTCTCATGGACGTGCACAGTTTTTGTGTTAAGGGGAGTCACGTGATGCACGTTCGGTCTGATTGGTTATGCAAATGAGATGACGCCGAAACCTAATAAGTGTTTGGTGTTTTCTTTATCCGACAACTTTGATTCTTGTCACACGCTGATCTAAGTGTTTGGTGTTTCGTTTGTCACAGAATCATGCAAGTTTGTTACACATATACATAACAGGCTAAAGTCTCCGTGCTGAACTACACAGATACATCACTGGCTAACGTCTCTACTGAACTACACACAGACATTACCAGCTAACGTCCGTAGTGAACTACACACAGACATAACAGGTGGCGTCGAATGTCGCCTCTCTCATGGACGTGCACAGTTTTTGTGTTTTGTGTGTGTGTTAAGAGAAGTCACGTGATGTACGTTCGGTCTGATTGTTTATGCAAATGAGATGACGCCGAAAACTAGTGTATGTAGTTTAGTGTTTCGGGCATAGCAGTTTTCAAATTCGCTTGCTATGGCGGCCTATACTAGGGACGCTACGTCGGAAGTGATGTCGCACCGGATGTTACTTGACTGTCGTGGCGGCCTCTGTGCTTCGGGTATTACCGGAAGTGTGTCCACGAATAGAGATCTGTCATGGTCAGTAGATGGTAATACTCTGACTAATTACATTGGTATCCGTTGAGTGATGTTGGGAACCCTGATGGTCACCTCTTTGAATGAAGTCCTGTCAGGTGGTTGTCCTTACTGTGTTCAATTCGTGTCCCGTGTTCGGCTAAGTTTAGTGTTTCAATAACACGTCGAATTGTCAGAAAGAGGTGAGCTGTACGCGATAACCCGTCGAGTTGTCAGAAAGAGGTGAGATGTCACGCGATAACCCGTCGAATTGTCAGAAAGTTACGAAAATGTTACCACGGTAACATGTTGAAAAGATAAACTGTTAGAAAACGACGAAGGGACAGCGTGAGTGAGTAAAGTTATGAGTCCTACCAGCACTAAAACGTTATAAGTCCTACCGACACTAAAAAGTTAAAAGTCCTGCCAACCCTAAAAAGTTCTAAGTCCTACCAACACTAAAAAGTTATAAGTACTACCAACCCTAAAAAGTTCTAAGTCCTACCAGCACTAAAAAGTTATAAGTACTACCAACACTAAAAAGTTCTGAGTCCTACCGACACTAAAAAGTTATAAGTCCTACCAACCCTAAAAAGTTCTAAGTCGTACCGTCACTAAAAAGTTATAAGTCGTACCGTCACTAAAAAGTTATAAGTCCTAACGACACTAAACAGTTCTGAGTCCTACCAACAATAAAAAGTTATAAGTATTACCAACACTAAAAAGTTCTGAGTCCTACCGTCACTAAAAAGTTATAAGTCCTACCGACACTAGAAAGTTCTGAATCCTACCAACACTAAAAAGTTATAAGTACTACCAACACTAAAAAGTTCTGAGTCCTACCAACACTAAAAAGTTATAAGTACTACCAACACTAAAAAGTTCTGAGTCGTACCGTCACTAAAAAGTTCTAAGTCCTACCAGCATTAAAAAGTTATAAGTCCTACCGACACTAAAAAGTTCTGAGTCCTACCAACACTAAAAAGTTATAAGTACTACCAACCCTAAAAAGTTCTAAGTCCTACCAGCACTAAAAAGTTATAAGTCCTACCAACACTAAAAAGTTCTGAGTCCTACCGTCACTAAAAAGTTATAAGTCCTACCAACCCTAAAAAGTTCTAAGTCCCACCAACACTAAAAAGTTATAAGTACTACCAACACTAAAAAGTTATAAGTCCTACCAGCACTAAAAAGTTATAAGTCCTACCGACACTAAAAAGTTCTGAGTCCTACCGACACTAAAAAGTTATAAGTCCTACCAACCCTAAAAAGTTCTAAGTCCTACCAACACTAAAAAGTTATAAGTACTACCAACTTCGTTTTGAAGCAAATCTCACGCGATAACACGTCTATTTTCCTGAAAACGGAGGGATCTCACGCGATAACCCGTCTATTTGCTTTGCTTTGCTTCCTTTTGAAGCAAATCTCACGCGATAACACGTCTATTTGGTTTGCTTTGCTTCCTTTTGAAGCAAATCTCATGCGATAACACGTCGAATTGACAACTTTGTACAGCGTGTTGGTCAAACTAAAGTGTTTCGTTTGTCCGACTAGTTGGTCTGAGTTCAATTCGTGTCACGTGTTCGGCTAAGTTTCGTGTTTCGTTTGTACAACTCGTGTCTATAGTTCGATTCGTGTAGCGTAATCGGCTAAGTTTCTGTTTCGTTTACGCAACTAGTTGGTCTGAGTCTCATGTGATGTGTCATCCGTAGTCTCGTGGCATATCTCTTGTCTCGACCATACTCTCGTGTGATGTGACATCCGTAGTCTCGTGCCATAACGTGTGATGTGTCATCCGTAATCTTGTGACATAACTTGTGATGTGTCATCCGTAATCTTGTGACATAACGCGTGATGTGTCATCCGTAGTCTCGTGACATAACGCGTGATGTGACATCCGTAGTCTCGTGACATAACTTGTGATGTGTTATCAATCGGTCTGGGTTCAATTCGTGCAGCGTGTTCGGCTAAGTTTGTGTTTCTTTTGTACAACTCGTGTCTATAGTTCGATTCGTGTAGCGTGTTGGTCAAACTATAGTGTTTCGTTTTCGCAACTATTTGGTCTGAGTTCGATTTGTATAGCGTATTCGGTTAAGTTTGTGTTTCGTTTGCGCAACTAGTTGGTCTGAGTTCGATTTGAATAGCGTATTCGGTTCAGTTGTGTGTTTCGTACCACGTGTATGTATCTATGAGTGCATTTTCGGTTACCCGTGCCAGGTTATTTGTTTTACGACCGAAGCTAATTTGGCAGGTTTTAACGAAGAAGCACGAATTTAAATACTATAGTCCGAAAAAAAGATAAAAACGTTCTAATGGACATTTGTACACTTGGCCCTTAATACGGTAAACAATATAAATACTGGTACATCTTATATGGGAGGTTATTGTGTGTCTGTACTGTTTTAACATAACGCTTCACTATCATGACGCTTCACTTTCCTCGAACAATATAGATAGCGAGCACTGCGTCGTCTTGTATTGATATATGATCTTTGGCGTCAAGTCGCTCGAGTCAACATTGTGCATCGCACATAGCGTGTTTATTTAAATAGATGAGGCTTGAACAGGGAATACCCCTTCAAAACAGTTTACAAACAGGATACCCACTGTGACCGTTGGTAAGTACTATGATATTCTGACAAATACTGTTACACGACAAATAGTTTGACCAAAATATTACACAGATAGCTGGTAGTTTGAATGTTTTAGCAGATAAGTTCGTATAATTCCCTATGTCTTAACTGTTAACACGGGACAAATACACAGAACCTTGAGGCTTGCTTTATACCAGTTTATACCGATTAACGGAGATTTTTCACTCGCTATAGCATGTCGGTGTTTTTGAGTTGTATATCCGTGTTTGTAATTTGTTTGTCAGTGTTTGTAAGTTGTTTGTCCGTGGTTATGCGCTGAAGGCCAGGTAGCCTTTAGTCTCTATGGCTATGCCTATGCCATGGCTATGCTTTATCGGGTTTGGATCTATGTTTTTGAACCTATGTAAATGTATAGACTAGGAGCGTCCTACACCTAATCAAAGGGTCGACAACCTACGACATATAAGAATAGCCACTATTGCGCATGCGCAATTACTTATTTAATTGACGTCACATGAAGGGATTACATTACATACGCGCAAGTTCAACACAAGGTCTAACCAAAGCACTATCTGCTTGAACAACTCACTTCGTGTACAAAATTACAGCGCATAGCAGTTTGATGCCGTCATACAGGGTGCGCGTGCTTGCGACAAACAAACGTGTCCAGACACGTCTCGAGTACGAGTTTTGTAACATACGCCAAAGGGTTAATTCCAAAATGGTCGCTCTGTTCGAAAAACAAAACAAAACGAGGCTATAGGCTCTGGTATAACATAGTCCTATATGTAATCTACATTTCGTATACATTACTTCAGACAAAACGGTCTCCACTGAATTTATAACCCTTTTGTTATACATTACCCCTGTTATAACACCATATTTTCGACGTGTCATAGTCAAACAAATAAAGGCTCGGCCCCTAGGCAGAGCCTGGACCTACGGGTCAAGCAATCTCGTGTGTGACATATTCAAATGTTGTTCGGTATATTTTATTTTATTCAAAAAGTGGTAGCGTACCTTTGCGATAAAAATGGCCTATGCTTTAACATGGGATAAAAATTCGAAAAGTGGTCGGATACCTTTGCGATAAAAATGGCCTATGCTTTAACATGGGGTTAAAATTCGAAAAGTGGTCGGATACCTTTGCGATAAAAATGGCCTATGCTTTAACCCGGGATAAAAATTCGAAAAGTGGTCGGATACCTTTGCGATAAAAACGGCCTATGCTTTAACCTGGGTTTGCCCCGGTCTGCGCATTGCGTAATCTCGAAAACCATTTCCGGGGGGACCCCTATCTCTTCCACGTTAAAAATCCCTATCTTTAACCCGGTCGCTCAGCCGAATCTCGAAAACCGTTTTCGGCGGAAATCGGAAGGAATTTGTAAACGAGATTTCTCGTTTACCAGTTTTGGAGGAATCCCTATCTCTCCCATGTTAAAAATCCCTATCTTTAACCCGGGAGCAGTATGTGAGAAGTCGTTTACAAGATTTGGGGGAACCCCTATCTTTCCCATGTTAAAAATCCCTATCTTTAACCCGGGCGCGGTCTATGAGACAAAAAGTCGCGCCACTGCGGAAATCCCATGATAAGAGATAGGGATTTCCGCAGGGGCGCGACACCGTACGCGGTAGACCACCTCTATTACTACTCACACACAAACTGTATATACTACATATGCTTGCATGATTGTGTCAAATTAATATATGTATGTATGTATGTATATATATATATATATACATATATTAATGAATATATGGATCTGATACCATACCTACATAACATATGCGTCCATTGTTTAACAGCCGACTAGAACTTGACATTACTCCCAAATTTTAAATTGATTGACTCATTGCCTTGATATGATTTTTATTTGGTTGCCACTTAACTAGCAGGTTAATAGCGTTGTGTTTGGGGTTATAACTTATTGTGTACTCTGATTAGCAATTTTTGATATTTTATTCTCCCAGATATGAGGCGAAACCTGCGGTGACAGCTTGCTGTCAGTAATGACAGCTTGTCCACTTTTTTGAATATTTCAATGTCAGATCCGTTTGTAGTGTACCTTTGACAGTGATTGGAAATGAGCAGAATGAATTACCAGTGGTATTTATTTTTGACTAACTAACTTGCTTTGTGTAGTATCAATGTTGTATCTCTGCGCGATGAAGGGTTGTCTGGGGCAATTGTCATCTTTGCAGACACTGGTACGTGACGGCTGGTACGATTGAGAAGGACATTGTTATAGCCATTGACGTGTCGTGGGCTATGCAACCTTATCTGGTGACGGCCATATCTACAGCAAAAATAATTATTGAAACAACACAACCGAATGACAACGTAGGTTGATATCGTGACATAGCCTGAACTGTGGCTAATATTGGCTAATACACATGACCTGGCTGGCTAGTTCAGTCACTGCTAAGTTTCCCATAAACCAGAGTCTTCCTTATCGATTTGGCTATCTATCTGATTCCTTTGCATTATATCAATATAATCATATGTATTCTGTTGGAAATATATTGAATGAAGTATGGTTCACAGATTGCAATCTACGGCTTCACTGATCGCAAAATTGTAACGCCTGATGGGAGATGCTTCTTTGGCGGTCTCATGCCAGCTCGATCATCCACCAAAGAAGCTTTGATTAGATACACCGATACGCTTAAAGCAGTGGAAGGAACGAGCACATCTTATATTATGGCACTTCAAAAGGCTTCTGTTTACTTTGACTCAAGAAATAGAACACAAAATTCAAGTTAGTATGCATCCAACATTTAAGTTGCTTAATATAAATGTGGTTCTTATGTTAGCAGAATAAATCATGCCTTAATAAGAGTCTCACTGACCGTCAATCTGCATTGATCTGTACATGTTTTATTATATGATCTGATGGTTCAATACATTATTCCGATTTTGAATAATTCACATATGCATGATTGTATGCCACATATTGTTTGTCCAAAAAACTTTGTTCATATGTAATTATTCACGCATTAAAAATTAGGGGATGTTACCTTAGTCGTGATATTACATTATGTGGTTGCCCAACTTGAGATAAATAATCATCTTGCACATCATCGTTTTGTAGCACTTACTTCTTTACCCTTTCCGAAAGCTGCCGAACTAATCAGCTGTACTGGGCTATTTCTTAAATGTTTATTTCATATGATGTATGTCTTTGCCAACCATTCTACTCCAATTTGGTCCACACGTCCATTCCACTTTAGTCGAATCCTCATCAGCTTCTTAAAACTTTCTTTTATACCAACCTCCTCTCTTAACTCCTCCATTCTTTGCTTGTCAATTTTCTTCAGTTCCGCAATTCTTCTGATCCTGTTGTTTTCACAAACATGTACCGTCTCCTGTTGTTTTTCCAATTCTCATAGTATCTTGGCCATACAGGTATGCTGGTGTAACACAAGACCAGAACACCTTTCCCTTGAGCTTATGCCATATGCGTCACATATCGGGCTACATTTAAAAACATTTGTGCTAGACTTATTATTCCAGCTGCATCAATTGCTTAGGAAATAGTCAGCATCCTTGACATTTATTTATTTAATCCTCTTCGTGTGGGTTCACACATAAGGCCGACACCAAAGAACGCCAATGTTGTCTGTCTGCTGCCAGCTTCGTTACTTGGCGCCAGCTCCACCCGAGTGTCTTCATCTCCCGCTCCACTGATCTCCTCCATGTCTCCTTGGGTCTCTCCCTCGCTCTCTTGTTATCAAGGGTCCAGCGCATGGCCACTCTTGGAATGGATGACAGCGGCATTCTGCAGACGTGACCGATCCATATCCATCTGCGGCGGTTAACTTCAAAAGAGATGCCTGTGGAGTTCCGTGTTAGAGACTTAATTGGCCAGTAGATTCGTAGAATTTTCCTGAGACGCTTGTTTTGAAACACTTCCAGCATCTGGCGAATGCCTTTGGTGGCCTTCTGTGATTCCGCTGCATATAGCAGCACACTCAGGGCGTTGCTCTTGAACAGGCGGATTTTGGTTCTGTTGCAGATCTTATTAGTCTTCCAGATGTTCTTAATTGCAAATGCCCCTCTTTGCCTTGCCAATCCGTGCCAGACTCCGAGTTTCCACCTGTTGTCACCTTGCCCCCGAGGTAGGTGAACTCACTTCTTCAATATTTCTTCCCCCAATTGTGATTGGGTCTACTGTTTGGCTGTTGTTTCACAGCGCCTTTGTTTTGTTGGTGTTGATCTTTAGCTCTATTTTCCCAGCATTTCTGGCAAGTTCCTCACTTTTTCTTTGTATGTCTCCATAGCGGTGCGACAAGAGATTTATGTCATCTGCAAAGTCTAGATCACCTAGTGTATCTTTGAAGGTCCACTTGATGCCATGTTTCTTTGCTAGTGTTGTTTCTTTCATGACCCAGTCGATCCCAAGGCAGAAGAGAACAGGGGTAATATGCATCATTGTTTCACTCCGGTTTTGATTTCGAAATCTTCTATCAGCTATTGGCCGCAGATGACCTTGGACCTAAAGTTGCTATAAAGCAGTTTTATTATGCTCCCAATCTTTAGACGGATTCCATAAAGCCGGAGTATACGCCAGAGAGAGTCTCTATGAATACTGTCGAAAGCCATTTCAGAATCAACGAAGATGCATAGACTAGTGTTCCATTCCTGGCACTGTTCCAGGATCTGCCTTAGTGTAAAAATGTGGTCACCACAAGATCTTCCTTTCCTAAACCCTGCCTGTTCTTTACGCAACTGTGTGTGAAGGGCTGCTGAAATTCTGTCAAGGATTGCCCTACTGAAAACTTCACTACGGATGGACAAATGAGTGATCCCTCTCCAGTTGTTGCAATGGCTAAGGTATCCTGTCTTAGGTAATTTAACAATCAGCCCCGTCGTCTTCCAGTCACTAGGTATTTCTTCCATATACCTTGACCTCTCCTCCAGCCTTCAGCATCTCTGCACTCACACCGTCTGCCCCCGGTGCTTTCCCTGACGTCATGGTCTTGATAGCTTTCCTCACTTCTTCAGCAGCAGGTGGGTCTGTGTCAATCTGCAGGTCCTCTTCGCTTTCTGGAATGTCTTCCTGATTGCTTGGTGCTTCTTTAATGAGGATGGTGTCTCGGAGTGTGTTTTCTATCATTTCCAGTTACATCTTTCACTGGGACTTCGTTATTTTTAAAACTGCCGGTCAGTGACTTGGTTATCTTGTACAGTGCAGCCATGTTGTGTGTCTGTGCCGCTGTTTCTGTTTCGTCCGCCAGATTTTCGATGAAGGCTCTCTTGTCTGCTTTCGACTTCCTTGTCACTTCTTTGTACAGTTCTGAGTATCTAGTCTGTAGCTGTGCCTTCAGTCATTTAGCTTCTTGTTGGTTGTTTTTCTTTCATCGAATGTTGTCCACGTGTCTGGTTTGATCCATTCCTCTTTCCTTTTTCTTCTGTACCATAAAACTCTCTTGCTTGTTTTTGTCAATGCCTGATTGAAACTGTCGATTCTCAATTCTTTTTTCTCTTGGAGTATGCGGAAGCGGTTTTGCAAGTCCAGCTGGAAAACCGTCCCTGTTTTTTAACTTTCCTGTGTCAAATCGCCTCTGTCTCTCTTCTCCTCTCCGTGCCTTCCTTAGCTTCAAGGACAGCGTTGCCACTACTAGCATATGATCGCTCCCCACATCAACTCCACATCTGGCTGTGACATCCTGGAGTGATCGTGTCCACTTCTGATTAATTACCACATGGCTAACAGTGTTGTTATCTGGATACCTCCAAGTGGTCTTATGAATGGTTCTATGATTGAATAGAGTTCCACCTATGACTAGGTTATTTTCTATACATAGATCCGAGAGTCTCTCATCGTTGTTATTCATGCGTCCAATGCCCTGGGTGCCCATGGCCCTTTCTCTTACTGTGTTTTCCTCTCCAATTCTTGCGTTGAGGTCTCCCACCACCATGAGTACATCATGGGGGGGGGGGGGGGGGGGGGGAGGTTGGTCCTGATTTCTTCCTCCAACTATTCACAGAACTCATCCTTGATTTCATCCTCAGCGTCCTCTGTTTATGCATAGCATGCTATCACTGTCATCTTTGCCAACTTAGAGTTACATCTTGTCTTGAGCAGTCTGTCGTTGATTGGCTTCCACTCCAGCCGAGTTTTTTACAACTTTTTCGTTACAATGGCCACCCCTCCTCTGTGTTCAATCTGAATAAAGTATGGTGTGTCCTGAGGACAAGGTTCTCTTTCCTGAGTCTGTTCATCGTGCTTCGCTCACACATAAATGTTCAACGTTGTAATTTTGACGCTTTCCTGCTTGATATAATGTTCTCACATTCCAGGAGCCCACACCAGGAGTTGATGGTGACAGTAGTTTTACTCCTCGCACCATTGACGTTTTGTTCTTTGGCATTGGTTTCTATAGCATGCTTTTTTACGTGGTGAGGGTGCTAACCCTCCTCCTTTCTCATCCGGGCGTGGGACTGGCTATGGCGGAGTTATCCTTGACAGTAGTATGTCTAAATACATTTCCTGCTGTATATGACACTACAAGAACTATTGCAATTGTAGCTACTGTTGTTGTAATTATATCCGGACCTACGTCAACTGAGGGCAGATTCGAAATCACGACAATGATTAAACAAAACCTACCAGCCGATGTGAAGATGATGACATTCGACGTTGGTTAGTTGATATACTTAGATTAGTAGGTTCAGTGAATGAATGATCGTTTGCACAACAAATACATGCTGATCACATGTTTAACACGTTTTAAGACATTCGAGTCCAACGCTGTTTTGTGTGTTTGCGTCCGTGCGCATGTGTGGGCGTGTGTGTGCGTACATGTATGTGCCTACAACATATCCTTCAATAAGTTCTTACAGAACAAACTCACTGTTCTGGTATGTACGTAATCAGTAGAACATGTGTTCCTTGGTTGTCCTTTAGGAGAAACAACAGTTTCTTATGTTCCATCGACACTGAGGTCTTAATATTACTGTTCATGTCCTCAACTTCTCCAACTTCTGAATGAACGAATGCATGGCTATTCGGTCAGCTGCAAGGTGATCAGCTATGTTACAGCGTTAATGAATGTAAGGTCATTTGGCCAACTCATGCCTGAGTTTTCATGTAGGTGACTTAATGGTTGACTGAATAATCATTCAGTGGTAGTTTTGACAGAATGAACGGGATGATGTGTGAATGAATTAGTTGGAGAATTGATTTGTTCATACATAAGAGGAAATATGCATCAGTGCATGTATGCATATGCGTGTAAACCAATAATGGGCAGGACTTAGTGTGAATGAAACAAGATTAAATGCGAGATTTGTTCTGACACACAGCTAATTCAAGTGAGAAGAACACAATTTTGCAAGTTATGGCCGAAGAGGTAAGAACAGGAGACACCAATAATGCAGTAGTGCTGAGTGTGACCGTAATGATGATGGTGACAGCAGTGTTGATGGTGACAGCAGTGTTGATAGTGAGAGCAGTGTTGATGGTGACAGTACTGTTGATGATTACAATAGTGTTGATGATGACGGTGAACGTAATGCTGATCGTAATAGTAATGCTGATGGTGACAGTAGTGTTGATGGTGACAGTAGTTTTGATGGTGACAGTAGTGTTGGTGGTGACAGTAGTTTTGATGGTGACAGTAGTGTTGGTGGTGACAGTAATTTTGATGATGAGAGTAGTGCTGGTGGTGACAGTAGTGCTGATTGTGAGAGTAGGGGTGATGGCAAGAGTAGTGTTGATGGTGACAGTAGTGCTGATGATGACTGTTGTGTTGATGGTGACAGTAGTGCTGATGGGGACACTAGTGTAGATGGTGACGGTAGTACTGATTGTGACAGTAGTGCTGATGGTGACAATAGTGTTGATGATGATAGTAGTGCTGATGGTGACAGTAATGCTGATCGTAATAGTAGTGCTGATGATGAGAGTAGTGATGATGATGACACAGTGTTGATGGTGACAGTAGTGCTGATGCACACAGTAATGCTGATGGGGACAGTAGTACTGGTGGTGACAATAGTGCTGATGGTGAGAGTAGTGATGATGATGACAGTGTTGATGGTGACAGTAGTGCTGATGCAGACAGTACTGCTGATGGGGACAGTAGTACTGGTGGTGACAATAGTGCTGATGGTGAGAGTAGTGTTGATAATGTCATTAGTGCTGATGATGACAGTACTGTTGATGGTGACAGTTCTACTCTCACCATTAGTGACAGTACTGTTGATGGTGATAGTAGTGTTGGTGGTGACAGTAGTGCTTACGGCGACAGTAATACTGATGGTGAGAGTAGTGTTGATAGTGACAGTTGTGCTAATGGTGAAGGTAGTGCTGATGTTGACAGTTGTGCTAATGGTGAGAGTAGTGTTGATGGTGACAGTAGTGTTGATGGTGACAGTAGTTTTCATGGTGGCAGTAGTGTTGTTGGTGACAGTAGTGTTCATGGTGGGAGTAGTGCTGATAGTGACAGTAGTGTTGATGGTGACAGTAGTGCTGATGATGATAGTAGTGCTGATGGTGACAGTAATGCTGATGGTGAGAGTAGTGATGATGATGACATAGTGTTGATGGTGACAATAGTGCTGATGCAGTACAGTAGTACTGATGATGACAGTACTGTTGATGGTGACATTAGCGTTTATATTGACAGTAGTGTTGATGGTGACAGGGGTTAATGGACATTGCATACCTACCTGATATTATTTTATCATTTTCTGGTGCATCTGGTTTTCATGGAGCACAGTGGTGCAGAGGCTAGAACTTTGGACTCTCGACCGAGAGAACCAGGGTTTGAATCCTGTGCTGCGGTGTCGATCCTTGGGCAAGTTCGTTCACTCTACATTGCTCCCTTTCATTCAGCTGTATGAATGAGTACCAGGCTACAGATAGTGTGGATATTTTTGTACGAATAGCCTTCATGCTTTAATTGCAGCATGGCTGGATGCTTCCCAGAGAAGTCGAGATGGTGTTCGATTGAACAGGTCTACTAGGGTGTATAGTGT
The DNA here is from genome assembly GCA_963995525.1 of Escarpia spicata. NCBI lineage: Eukaryota > Metazoa > Annelida > Polychaeta > Sabellida > Siboglinidae > Escarpia > Escarpia spicata. The sequence goes on from OZ023209.1 coordinate 33,321,773, forward strand.
AAAGTGCTTTGAGCAGTCCTGAGGACTGGATACTGCACTAAAATATATAAACTTACCTACGTTTTCTGGTCATGTTACTACAAAATGCGTAAAGGGCTGTGGATCGCCTGTGTTGTCATGACATGTGGAACATTGGAATAAGGTGTTGGACTTTATGAATATTAAATACATAATAAAATACCTGTTCATGAATCGTAACAGTCTCAACAGCTAAACTTAGAGTAACTTTGCATATTAATCAGCCGGAGAAGGTCGAATTAATTACATCTATTGCCAGCTTGGCTTGCCATTCCGATACGCATCATGCGCGAGTTAGTTTCATAGTCATTATTTGTAAGCAGAGCCAACGTTTTTTTTAACAATCAGCTTGGTCAGACTGAGTCATATAAAGAATTGAATATGAGTCTACTTTACATTTAATCTGGTGTTTATCAAAACCAGCATATTTCAGTTAATGCGACTGCGAAGCATGTCAGCCTCTATATTAACAAAGCAACAACTGTGTCACATCCTTTGTTGTAGAAAGGTATATACACAGTCATTGTTGCTAATGAGGTAAAACGTGATCAAATGAACGACTACTTCCAACATTTGGTGCCGACAATGACTGACACACCTGTGCTGACACACCCCTACTTTGGCTTAGCTCCCGTAGGTGAGTTATTAAGTCTGGACAGTGTATTGTGCCTTGTAGTTGTGGAGCGCAGTCAAGAGAACCCAAGTTCGAATCCTGGCTTCCGTTTAGAACCTTGGGCAAGTTCGTTCACTCTACGTTGCTCCAGTTTACTCAGCCATATGAATGAGTACCTGGCTACAGATAGTGGCGGATATTTGTATTCGAATAATTTTCGAGCATTAATTGCAGCATGAATGAATGCTTCCCACAAAAGTTGAGATAACGTTCCAATGAACAGATCTGCCAGGGAATAAAGTGTAAAGTGCTTTAAAATGTCTAATGCGAATGCTTACTTATATGGATGGTTTAAACTTAAGGATAGTGTGGATTATTCCTGTTTTTTTCTTTGTAGGTATCATAAGTGCCACTGTGCCTGTGTTTGTTAATAGCAGTCTGGTGGGCGTTGCAACAGCCAATGCTAATCTCATTGACACACTGAAGAAGGAGACATATCTCGACGGTGATAGCGACTCTTACTTCTTCCTAATAGACTCAAATGGCGACACCTACTACCACCCGATGCTGCCAAATCCCGCTAAATCGGTGAAACTGCCCAGCATGGTGTTTATAGGTCTCCTGGAGAAAGAAGCGCTGGCAGCAGGCATTCTGGCCAGCATGATAAGGTATGAACTATGTTGGCCAACATGATGAGGTGTGGTCTGTACTGGCCAACATGATGAGGTGTGGTCTGCACTGGCCAACATGATAAGGTATGGTTTACACTGTTCAACATGATGAGGTATGGTCTGCACAGGCAAACATGATGAGGTATGGTCTGCACTGTTTAACATGATGAGGTATGGTCTGCACTGTTCAACATGATGAGGTGTGGTCTGCACGGGCCAATACGATAAGGTATGGTCTGCACTGTTCAACATGATGAGGTAATGTCTGCACAGGCAAACATGATGAGGTATGGTCTGCACTGTTCAACATGATAAGGTATGGTCTGCACAGGCAAACACGATGAGGTATTGTCTGCACTGGCCAGATAGTATGTACTGGTCAGCATTATGAATGAATGAACGTTTATTCAACAACAACATAATACAATAACAGTATGGTTTGCTGCTGCTGCTGAAAGGACATAGCTGAAGTCTTAGACTTATGTGTTGCTGCCCTTCTCGAACTAAAACAAAACTGAATAAATACAACACGAATTATATTTAAATTACAAAATAATATTCACAACTTTTTAGTGCTTGTGTTACTATTACAAAAGTCACCTTCAATTAACAATTCACAAATATGTAGAAAGTAATGAGAACTTGATTGCGTTTTTAAATTGTGTTAAACTTGGAAGCTGAGTCAGTTTATTTGGCAAATTGTTCCACGTTTTTATACCCTTGATGGTGATTGACAGCAGTCGGAGGGTGGTGTTTGTCTTTTTAACATAGAACAGTTTGCTTTGTCTTGTATCATGTATGTGTATAGCTGCAGTTGGTTCAAATAATGCTTGAACACGACCATTTAAAGAGTGGTTGTTTGCTTTATAAAGTATGATCATAGTCTTGTATTTAACCAGATCATGAAATGTAAGCATGTTTGAGAGATGGAAAAATACAGATGTATGATCATGGTAATTAAGGTTATAAATAATCCGTATAGTTTTTTTTGTAACATAAATAGTTTTCTGAGTCGATTGATAAGTATTTCCCCAGATCTCGCAGCAATATGACATATGTGGTTCAACAAGTGAATTATGTAATGTGTGTAACGCTTGACAATCAAGAACATGCCTAGTTTTATACAAAACTGCTATGCTTTTTGATTCAACAATTTTTATGTGTTTTCTCCATGTTAAGTTTTCATCAATGGTTACTCCAAGGAATTTTGTATATGATACCTGCTCAATGTTTGTCCAATTCAAAACTATATTCACATCTGTTCTAGGTTGTTTTTATTATTAAACATTATAAAATGTGTTTTGCTCATATTAAGCGATAATTTGTTCGCTCGGAACCACAGGTCTAGTTTTTTTAGTTCGTTGTTAACAACAATGCTTACATCATCTGTGTTACTAGCGGAATAAAAAATGTTTGTATCATCAGCAAACAAAATAATGTCAAGCAAGTTTAAGACTTCACACATGTCATTTATGTACAGAATAAATAATAACGGGCCAACGATTGAACCTTGCGGGACTCCACACTTGATTTCCTTTTGTTCTGAGTTACTGTTGTTATAGCATACATATTGTCTACGGTTGGTTAAGTAGCTTATTATCCAGTCCAGAGCCAGACCCCGTATTCCGTAGCATTGCAATTTACTTAGCAGTATGTTGTGGTCAACAGTGTCAAAGTCTTTTTTTAGGTCGATAAAGACCCCAATCGTGCTTTGGCATTTATCCATTGCTGAAGTAATCTTTTCGACAAATTCTGTTAAAGCTAGTGAAGTTGAGTTATTACTTCTGAAGCCATACTGCCCATCTGTCAATATGCGTTGTGTTTCAATGAAAGACATTAGCCTTTTGTTGAATATTTTTTCAAGTATTTTTGAAAATTGGGATAAGAGAGATATAGGTCTATAATTAGAGAATTGAAAACGATCTCCTGACTTAAATATAGGAATGACTTTTGCTAATTTCATATCATTTGGAAATGATCCGCTGATCAAAGATCTGTTAAAATGTGGGTTAGCGGTTTTACAATTTGCTTTATTACATGCTTAACTGTTTTCATGCTGATTTCATCGTGTCCGTATGAAGTTTTACTCTTGCACCCAAATACAATTTTGAGTACTTCTTGCTCAGTAACGGGGGACATATACATTGATTGTGATACAGTACGTTTTACAAAGTCGGTTGGCTTTGTTCCCGGGCAGGGTTCTATGAGGTTGGATAATTTAGTACCTATGTTTACAAAGAAATTGTTAAAATTATTAGCTATCTCTTTATTTTCTAATACTACTAGGTTTTCACCAACATGAAACTTGTTCAAATATGTGGTATCAGATTTTCTTTTACCTATTATGCTGTTAAGAGTTTTCCAAGTTTCTCTTATATTAGTCTTACAATCGTCGGGTTTTTTCTGTAATAATTTTGTTTGCTGTTGTCACACAGGACGAAAATTGGCATATGGTCTGTAGCATCGCTTAAAACAATGCCGCATATTTTGTTTCTACACAATTCAGAACAGAAAATATTATCTATTATGCTAGCACTCGTGCCTATTATTCGTGTGGGCTTAGTGATCAAGGGATATAATCCAGAGCTGAACATTTGATCAATGAAGTATTTTCATTCAGCTTGCTCTTCGCAGTGCAATATGTCTATATTGTAATCACCACATATATACACAATTCTGCTGGTGAGATTTCCCAGTATGAATTAAATTTGCTGGTGCTGGTATTCGGTGCTCTATACATACAACCGACATTGATTTTTTCGTATTTACTAATTTGTATCTCAATAAAGATGCTTTCAAAACAGTCATCAACAGCATACGATATATTCCTTAAACAAATAGCAGAAGACTGGCAATTGTTAAGTACAGATTCACACACATATATGGCAACGCCGCCACCTTGTTTGTTTTTTCTGGAATTACAGTACAGTTTGTGACCCGGACATACGACATCGTTACAGTTTACTTCACTTTCGTCCCAACTGTTTTCTTTAAGCCACGTTTCTGATATAGCAGTTATATGAAATTTATACTCCATGCTTTGGATAGTATCTTTAATCTTGGGTAAGTTAGCTTTTAAACTCCGGGCATTAACGTGTATCATACTCAGTTTGATTGGCTGGTTTTTGCCAACACTGCTAAAGTTTGTTGAAAATTGTGCTGGGGTGTAGTAGTTACATTGCGTGGGCAAATCGTTATACAACAAACAATCAGTATCAATATCGTGTTCGTAACAGTGTTCATTATAATCAAACGGTGTATCATACGGAGGCGTTAACTCGTAATTTTGTTGTGTAGTTGACGCCATGGTTAAGTCATCACAAAAACGTTTGCCAGGATAGTCAACAGGTACTTGGTTGTTTAACCACGGTTTGCGACATCATGTCGCTCTCTTACCACCAGTTTGTCAAATGACAAATATGCGACTTTGCCCTCTTCCCTGGCCTTCATATTTTTTGGTAGCAGTTCTTTCCGCCTCGCCATGACCCTCTGCGAATAGTCCTCGTTCATATAGATGCCACGAGGCCGTTTCTTCTTCACCGCCTGCAGTACCAGCTCGCGGTCCTTGAACGACTCGAACTTGACCACGATGGTCCGGGCTCTCGTCCCCGTGCCCGCCAGTTCGGTGCGCGCGACCGATGTTGATGGCGCGCATTTGAGCTTCGGGGAGTTCTAGGGTGGTTGAGATAGTATGTACTGGTCAGCATTATGAGATATGGTCTGTACTGTTCAATATAATGAGGTATTGTATGCATTGGCCAACGTGATGTTATATGGTCTATACTGGCCAACATGATAAGGTATTGTCTGTACTGGCCAACATGATGGTATATGGTCTATACTGGCCAACATGATGAGGTATGGTATGTTCTGGCCAACATGATTATGTATGGTCTGTAGTGGCCAGCATGATGAGGTATGGTCTGTACTGGCCAACGTGATTAGGTATGGTCTGTACTGTTCAACATGATGAGGAATGGACTGTACTTGCCAATATGATGAGATATGGTCTGTACTGGCCAACATGGTGCTACATGGTCTATTAATAATACTGGTCAACATGATAAGATATACTCTGCACTGGCCAACGTGATATTATACGGTCTATACTGACCAACATGGTGAGGTATGATCTGTACTGTTCAACGTTATGAGGTACGGTCTTTGCTGGCCAACAAGATGAGGTATGGTCTATACTGGGCAGCATGATGAGTTATGGTTTGTTCTGGCCAACATGATGAGGTATGGTCTGTACTTTTCAACATGATGAGGCTGTACTGGCGAACACGATGAGGTGTGGTCTATACTGGACAGCATGATGATATAGGGTTTATACTGACCAACATGATGAGGTATGGTTTCTACTTCTGGCACGGGGTCAAAGTTGATCGGTCAGCTGAGGTCACGTTGCTCACCGCGGGTCGCATTTGATGTAATGCGCTTGCGCGAGCATGCGCAATAACCTCCATCCAGACCGGTACACCGGCTCCGTTCATGCAATATCAACTAGTTATATATATATATATATATATCGCGTAGTATACTTATAAATAACCTGATACACTTTGAAAATTGAGTTGCAGGGGCCACAATGTACATTAAAGTGCGTTTAAATAAGCATCTTAAACTATATATATATACTTTGGCTCTAATACGATTTGGTCGTTTCCTCCATTATAGGCGAGAGGTAGAACCACCTATCGGACCGATTTAAATGCCCCCCCCCCACACCCACCCAAGTGTTATATCATTTGAAAACTCTACATCTCCCCGTCCTAACATTTACACAATTCATCGTCAAATGATGAATTTTCGAAATTGTGCGCTTCCGAAATCGTCTTAACATTACAATGGTCGCAAATTTACTTTACGTAATTATAAAATGGTCAAACAGTAACTTTTTGGAAAAGCTTATTATCTCCCCGTCAAAATGATGTACGATGTGGAGGTGTTACCAGATATAGTACGAGTGGAGCAAAGCTCAAACAAGGTCACCGAGAAAGTCAAAGTTACAATGACCCTGCAACTACTTAATTTATAAGTACATATCATATACTGTGTGAAAGAATGATTTCTCCTCGTCAGAATGAGATAACATGGAGATGTCAGTCGATCAAACAGAGTAACCGTCAAGTGATAAATGTTCGAAATTTTGTTATACCGCAAACGTCATACAATAAATGGTTGCGTATATCTTCTTTATTTATCAACTCATGGCAATGTCGTATACCGTTGAAAAGCCAACTGTCTCCCCGTAAAATCGTGTACGACGGGGAGCTAGCAAGGAGTGCAAGGTGTGGAGTGAAGGTTAAACAAGGTCACCATCAAGCGAAGAATGTTCAAAACTACGCCACTCCGCAAACGTTCAACACTTGTAGTGGTTGCGTAGCTACTCTGTCTACATACACTAGACCATGTTACATATCGTTTTAAAGCACATTGTATCCCCGTCAAACTGAGGTATGTCGTGGCCTTGTAAAGCGGTGCTCTAACTGTGGAGTGAAGGTTAAACAAGGTCAACGTCAAAGGATGAATTTTCGACATTATGACTTTCTGCATATAGTAGGTTAGACGATATGTGATGTTATACGTTTAACTGATTTTTTTGTTAATAGCAGGAATTCATGCTAGATCCAGCACACAATGGATAATAAATTATGAAGGTTATTTGAGGGTCTCAAACTTGCGTCAAAATTGTTTAATTAATTAATTGACACCTTCTTGTTCACACCGTTGCGTAAAACCAAATGCGTTATGATGTGTACATGTATTGTATGTGTTATCAGGTGTTGAACTTGGAATTTTATCATAAATTTGTGGGATAATCTAATATAAAAACGGGATTTCTCAAATGTCTTCATCGCGTACACCAACGTTGTTTATGCACCCAATTATTCTGTGTAGCCCTGGTTGTATACATTCCTGTTGTTATAATGTGAATATTATTTATTAGTACACATGCATTTGGTTATTAACATGACGTGAAATTCAAAGAATTTGCCCAAAATGTAGACGTGGCAATCGCAGATTAGAACTCTACTTGAAACACAGTCGATCAACTATCAGATGTTTTGAGGAACGAGAACATTCAATATGTCAAGAAGGAATCAAAATCTCCCGATCTGGTTGACATACCTGGAAATAAAGGAGATTATGTTGGACATCATCATGGCTGAGACGATTGGCAGCTATATAGAATCTTTCGCTGCAATTATACATTGACTAACCATCTACGATCATACAACTATGCCCTCCCGATAGAGAACAGTTTCTCTGGCAGATGTGAAACACCCCGTGAAGACAACACCAGAGGTTCATGCTGTATTCATTAAAGAAAACCAAAAGGCCCTTCAACCAAATTATAGCTGATCAACCAATTGAATTGACGTATAGATTATACACCATGCATCATCGGCCTTACAAGGGACGATCAAGCCAGAGATACGTTTTGCTTCATGGTGAAAACCATTACGAATGTCACAGTACTCAAGACCCTCTTCGACATGGAAGACGACGAGGAATAGACCACATTCAACTGCTCTGATGGTATCCGCCACGGATGAAGCATGGACGCGTGACACTGATGACCCAAAGAAGCTTGTCACAAAGTTATTGGAGTGTTCAGAGGAACTGACGGTGAATATGGAAAACTTACTTACAGGTGGGAGCGATGGTCACGGGCGCAAGAGTGGTGGCTTTTAACCACTGTTTTTGCTTCCTGTCGACGGAGTTGCGTTCCTGTCAAGCGTGTGTATGTCAACAATATAGTCGCTGACTCGTTACAGGAGCGTTCAGTAGAAACCGGATTGACCCACGGAGTAACGACATGCCTTTAGTACCTGTGATAACGAAATACCTTGATCCAAGTGGCGTGGTCAATAGTCAACTCATCTAACAGCTAAATACCAAGAAACATAGTAGGTTGTCATCACCGTGAAGCAGTGACTTGTTGAAGAAACTACATGATTTCATGACGCACCGAGGAAGCAACGTTCATAAACCTTTGCAACTACACAATGTACAAAACATTACCGGAGTTGTCAGAAAGCTGTTAACATAATAGATCAACAGTGTCACTACTGGACGAATAGTGGAAATGGTGAATACCGTGAAGCTTTAGGTATCCCCAGTCCCGCTGTCTATAGCCACATATAGACAGCGGAACAACACCTAATAACCACTGACACAGAACCACTCCAGTACATGAAGCACGTAATATACACAGGGGCACCAAAGAACCCCTCCCCATGCAACTGAATATAATTTATTTTTACTTCAAATAAAACGTTTTGATGCATAGTGGCTTCACGTGATGGGTGATCACTCCGGGCAATTTTTGACAAGTACCTTTACTGTCCTTGGATTAGCAGAACCACTTCACAACTCCACGCTATACCTCATTCTGACGGGGATACAATATGCTTTCAAACGGTATGTCACATGGCCTAGTGTATGTAGACAAAGTAGCTACGCAACCATTGAAAGTGTAGAAGTGTTTTGCGGAGTGGCGTACTTTTGAACATTTGTCGTTTTCTGGTGACCTTGTTTAACCTTCACTCCACACCTACAGCAACACTTGATAGCTCCCCGTCGTATCTCATTTTATGGGGAGACAGTTGGCTTTCCAAAGTTATATGATATTGCCATGAATAAATAAGTAAAGTAGATATACGCAACCATTTATAGAATTATTGTATCACGTTTGCGAGATGACACAATTTCGAACATTTATCACTTGACGTTGACTCTGTTTGATCGTAGCTCCACACCTACTGCATCAACTGACAGCTCCATGTCATATCTCATTTTGACGGGAAGAAACCATTCCTTCACACACTATATGATTCATACTTATAAATGAAGTAATTTCAGGGTCATTGTAGCTTTAGTACTTTTGTGGTATTGCAAAAAATCGCATGTTCATCATTTTACGATGACCTTGTTTGATCTTAGCTCCACTCGTACCACATGAGGTAAAACCTCCACGTCGTACCTCGTTTTGACGGGGAGACAATAAGCTTTCCAAAAATATATTACTGGGCCATTTTGTAATTAAGTAAAGTAGACATGCGACCATTGTAATGTTAAGACGATTTCGGAAGCGCACAATTTCGAAAATTCATCATTTGACGGTGACCTTGTTTGACCTTGGATTCACGCTTATTGCACCATTTGGCAGCTCTACGACAGGCCGTATTGTTAAAGCACTTTTTGGGGATTTGCCGCTCGCCTATTAACGTAACGGAGCCAATACGTTTCGTATAATACCTCACTGCGTTTATTCAATAATTCCACATAATTTAGGTATATAATATCGTAAAATGAAGCGTCTTCACTCTTGTGGCACTTTTAGGCCTAAATTGTGTCCCGGTTTGTGCCAATCTTCACCGCTGCGGCGTGCATTATTGCGCCGCGCGCTATAACCGAGCGATAACAGTGCACGTTGATGAAAACCGGGCGTTATTTGGGTATCAAGCGTGCGCTAAGGCGCAATATATTGATAATGTAAACATGCCTGTGATTACGTTGAATTAACGGAATGAGGTATCAAATTTAGACAAAAATATAGTTAATCACCCAGATGTTCGTCCCCCCTACAGGTGGATTTGGAGGTCGCTAGTAAATAAGTGGTTTAGCCTGTCGTTGCCCTTCGTAGAACTGACCGAACCATCACATGTCTTGTTGCCTATCAAAGAGTTCTTCCAGTCATACGAAAATGGACGCCGAACACGTCGACATTCTGCTTAATGTTTTTGTTGAAATTCTTGCCACAAAATGTTTCTTTGTGACCAAAACATAAGGCAAAGTTTATAAAACGATAAATATACGCAGGAATATTCACCTACTTGACGCCCTACCGCCCTCATCACGTAGTGAACATAATATTACCGTTATCAACATCGTTGGCAAGGCGAAGCGTACCGGAAATTCCGCGCATAATTTTGATTGTGACGTAAGCAAACTGAGATATTGTGGATCCATCAATCGATGGATCCGTGAAGCCATGCTTTGCCAACAACGTTAATAGCAGTAATACTTTTGCATTACATTACTAGAGCGGGATCACAACTGCGAAATCAAATATTCATGCATACAGTGTATCTTTAAAAACAAATTGCCATATGTTCTTGTCGTAAAGAAAACCGTTTGGGGTCATAATTTCAACAAGAATATTCGGCAAAATGTCCAAACGCTCCCATAACTCTGTTGTTCGGCATCCATGTTAAGGCTTGACGAACATATCGCTAGGACAATAAGTAGATTGTTCGCAACGTTATGCTTGTTAGCTTGAAACAATCGTAGAAAACACGTCATGATATGTTAACCAAGGGGTGAAACCGGAGAACAGAGTTTGATAAGACAGCGGACGATTCTTCGGGGCCCGTTCTCCACAATTCCCACCACCACTATCTCCGTCAACTCCACATTCGTGTGGCAGCCGGTAGGTAGTAGTATGTGGCATATGTGCTTAATTTTTCTGTTACTTTTTACGACTGTTTCATTTTTGATTATTTCAGTTAATTCAGTTACATACATGAGTAGTGATAAACAGAACACAACTAAAGTTATCGCGTTTTCTTCTCTCACTTGTTTCCTTGCCGGATGGGGTCCACATTAGTGACACATGATATCATTGAATTACCAAACACCATTGCAACATTACATGCCTTAAGATTATAATAAGCGTCGGGCAAGGTACCATGTCTGTTTCAAGAATCCAAGAGAAGAAAACAATTACAAAAAGTCAACAGATAGACATACATACATATAAACAGAGAGAGAGAGAGAGAGAGAGAGAGAGAGAGAGAGAGAGAGAGAGAGAGAGAGAGAGAGAGAGAGAGAGAGAGAGAGAGAGAGAGAGAGAGAGAGAGAGAGAGAGAGAGAGAGAGAGAGAGAGAGAGAGAGAGAGAGAGAGAGAGAGAGAGAGAGAGAGAGAGAGAGAGAGAGAGAGAGAGAGAGAGAGAGAGAGAGGACAGACAGACAGACAGACAGACAGACAGAGAGAATGAGGCATAGAGAAAGACAGAGAGACAAAGAGAGGGACTAAGAGAGAGAGTGAGAGAGACCGAGAAAGACAGATATATATATATATACAGAGAGAGACAGAGAGCATAGAGTTCGTAGGAGTGATTCCTGTCGAACACCAGTTGATAATAATATGGGTAATTTGCTTGTTTTAATTCCGTCAAGTTCAACATACTGATTTCTTGAATCTATTCAAAAGGTCTAGACTAGAGCTACTCCACTTATACCATAATATTTAGTTGATAGTCTTCCAGTGATCATCTTCCTTACAGCCTTTCTGCTTCTTCTGTTATTATCTTTACATCAAGCTATCTCCGTACACAACTCGCATTCTCACTCCGCATTTAGTATGTTCTTGAAATAATACCAAACGCTTAGCACCTGTTTGACCCAGTGAGGCATTTTGTAATATACGTGCTCTTGCTTATACGTGCTCTCTTTCATTTCCGAATTTTCTCTGTATTTCACTTTCTAGTTTTCCAACACCTCTCCTTCACGTTTCCACAAATGATCACCTGCCTTCACTTCCTCTTAAGCTGTTTTCTACGTTATGTTCTCTCCTCTCAATGCTATGTAGGTTGTAATATAAAACATGTTCTGCTGATTGCACCGGCCAGTCAGCTTATACATAAAAGTTCTGTTCTACCCACTTTTGTAGGATATCTCTGGAAGGAGTTTGACATGACCAATTAATTTCGGGATAATATCACTACCAGGTCTTGTCCTGTTTCTCGTACCCTATCCACACTTGTGTACAATCTCCTCACTATTCTTTCTCTGTCGCACGTGGGCATTCATGTGCCTGGGTCTCCGACTTCACAAGTTCAATAATTTATTCGAATGAATCCTCGTCTGTTTCTGTTTTCCTTGGATGTGTTGCGTACACTGATAGCACACACCCACGTACGCTCGCACGCATGCGCACGCAAACACACCATACACACTACCACCCGCACACACGTCATCTGTCATCAAAACAATTACCTCGTTTAAATGGCCCACCTTTCTTGTTTCTCCACCGTGATAACGTCCCTACGGTATTCCTCGTTCATGATTAATGCCCCCGCTTTATGAACCATTAGCTGCAGTAATTTCATAGATTTAATTTGTAAACAAGATCTGGGAACACCGCTTAACTTTTGAAATTGTACGCGTACAGCTATCACATCAGAATACCCTATTTGATCCAGGTACACAATGACACCCAGTTCTCGGTGTGTCTCGTTATTGGCGAGAGCTTTATAAAGCCAGGGATGACACTTGTTCAGCCGTTAGACATCGAAGACTATATCAGTGGTAACATCTGGGAAAACAAACTGATTCCCAAGTGTGTCCATTATTCGCGAGTTGTCACCAAAGGTGAGATGTCAGAATTTGTGTGTATTGATCCGTTTATTGTTAAAAGGAAATACATTAAAATATTGTTGATATTTGTTTTAACTATTTAACGCTCTGCGAAAGGCATAGGTGCAGGAAATTCTGGTGCAACAGCGAATCCAATTTGGTACAAACTTGCGAATAATGGATTTGTTTAGCTTTTGGGTAAGTTGTTTTGACATTGTACCAATTGCAAAAAACGGACGAGCTTGCAGTTCGTGGTCCATAGCTTGAACCCAGTCCATAGCGAATGTGTTCCGACATTTCCATAGTCTCGCTGAAATTAGAAATTATATGTTTTGACAATAAAAATATCTAAAAACGCCTGTTCTTTTTGTACTAAGTTCAGTGAATGTTTCATAATAAATATAATAATTGCCCGAATTACAAAGAGTCCAGTATTTTGTGTATATATTCCCATAAACTAATCTTCTACGAAAGTTGAATATATTCTTACATATATTTGTGAATCTTTTGGAAATGTGAAATTTTGCCGTTTTTGCGGAACGTCCGTCACTACGTATTTCCTATTTAAAAAAAATTTAACACAAAAATCTTATCGCAGTTTTATGTTCCTTTTTATAAGAACATGCGAAATGTCCCCAGTACACCGTCACGGTCGTTCCGCCATGTTATATGTCCGCACATCGCAGCGCCGGCTCATATAACGCACAACTCTCTTCAATATACTATTAATATTGCTGTAGACAATATACATAAATATATTGTAGTATTATGTAATCGGATAAATAGGCACTATAAATGCAAAGTCACGGACAGTTCGATTTTTCGCCACGTCCGTGATTATTTATATTTAACAACGTTGCCACCCAGAGAATTAACTTTAGGTGGCAGGTGGACAAGGAAGCCATATGGCTTATCGAGAGTCCGACTCTTTTATCTATGTGTATCCCGCCCGTCTGAGGTATGTGTCGATTTTATTTTTAAACATATTCACGCTACTAGCACCCACACAATCAGCAGGTAATCTGTTCCATTCATTTACAGTCCTTTGTGAAAATGAAAACTTTTTTATATCCAATCTACTCTGCTCCTTTGCTAATGTAAGTTCATGTCCTCTAGTCCTTCTATCTTTCTTAACTGAGAAAAAAATATTTCTATCAATATTGTCATAACCTTCAATATTTTAAACACTTCTATCTGATCTCCTCTCAATCTCCTGGTCTTTAGTGTTGTTAAACCGCATTTTAGGCGTATTTCGTAACTAAGATCCCTCAGTTTTAGTATAATTTTAGTTGCTCTCCTCTGCACTCTTTCTAGCATATCTATGTCCTTTCTGCGAAATGGCCTCCACGCTTGAATACAATATTCTAAATGAGGCCTAACTATGGTTTTGTACAGCGGTATTATTAGCTCTTTTTCCTTATACATTATGTTTCGCCTAATTAATCCAAGGATTTGATTTCCCTTTGAAGCTGCAATTCCGCACTGCTATGAAACCTTCATATCAGCACTAATGGTTAACCCTAAGTCTTTTTCTTTTATAGTAGTACTTAGAACAGTTCCTCCCATTGTATATTCTACCTCTTCGTTCCCATGTCCTGTGTGGAGGCATTTACATTTCCCAAAATTGAACAGCATTTGCCACTTTTCAGACCATTTGATCAACCTGTCAAGATCATCTTGTAAATGCTGTCTATCTCCATCACTTTTAATCCTTCTAAACACTTTTGTACCATCCGCAAATTTCAACACCTTGCTTGTTATTTCATCATCCAAATCGTTGATATATATTAAGAATAATATAGGTCCTAATACTGATCCCTGTGGGACCCCATTCAATACCGATTTCCAGTTTCAAGCCTCCCCATCAATCAGCCATTGTTTTATCCAGTTTATTATACCATTTCCTATGCCATGGGCCTTTAGTTTAAGCAGTAATTCTGTGGTACTTTGTCGAAAGCTTTTTGAAAATCTAAGTAGACGATATCTACTGGTGATCCCTTATCTACCCATTTAGTGATGTCTTCCAAAAAACATAACATATTTGTTAAGCATGACCTCGCTTAAAAAAAAACATGTTGAAATGGGTTTATTAAGTTTTAAAGAAAATCCACCATGTGATCTTTAATTAGTCTTTCTAATAATTTACAAATCACTGATGTTAAACTCACTGGTCTATAGTTCTCTGACTTGTTTCTCGAACCTTTTTTGAATAACGGTATAATGTTTGCTTCTTTCCATTCTAAAGGAACCACTCCCTCTTCTAATGACAAGTTGAAAACTGTTGCAAGCGGTATGCTGATTTGTTCTACAATTTCCAATAGTAGTTTGGGTGGAATACCATCCACTCCAGGTGAGTTATTATCCTTCATAGCCCTTATGTTCTTAGCTACCATTTCCGGGGTTACAATTAATTGTCCTAAATAGTCTGAATCTTCCCCCTTGAACTTAGCCGCTGGTACTGGCAGTGAACTAATATCTTCCCTGGTAAACTCTGAACTAAAGTACTCATTCAGGTCTTCTGCCATTAAGAATCCCTCTGATATTATATTTCCAGCACTATCTTCTAGAGGACCGACCTTATCTTAAACTTTCTGTTTGCTTCGAACATACGCATTAAAACTCTTGTTGTCATGTTTTATATTACTAGCTATTTGTTGTTCATAGCTTCTCTTTGAATTTCTAATTTCAGATGTAGCTTGGTTAAGTGCTTCTTTATAACTGTTTTAGTCTTCATCATTTCCAGTACATCTATATGACTTCCACATCATTTATCGACTATGCACTTAATTTCACGCTTTAATATATTCCAGCATTCTGTTGACGTCTTATTGTTCAGTGTGTTATTCCAATCTATCTTTGCTAAATATTTCCCCATGTCCTTATACCTTCCTTTGTGGAAATTTCTCCTATACTGTTTTACACTATTCCTTTCTGATTTTACTTTGATGGTAAAATGTATCTGGTTGTGATCGATACTCCCCAGTGGCTCACATATCTTGACATTGTCAACTAATTCATTCTGTGAGGACAAAACTATGTCTAACACATTCTCACCCCTGGTTGGTTCTAGCACATGTTGAGAAAGGAATGTATCTTGAATTAAACTAAAAAGTTGTGGTCCTCACTCTCCATACTCTGTAGAGATTTCCATTGTATATGCCCATGGTTAAAATCCCCCCTAATAATACAGTCCCGTTTGCTTAATTCCTTTATAGCGTTTTGTATTTTTTCATTCTCTTCTATGCTTATGTTTGGACTTCGATAACCTAACCCAACTGTTAACATTTAGTTTCCTATAACTATGTTACACCAAACAGCTTCTTTGCATTCTGCTTCTCTTTCTAATTTTATAAGCCTGAATAGATTCTTTAATATATAAAATAACTCCACCTCCCTTTCTTCCTATTCTATCTTTTCTAAACATTACATATCCTGTCAGTCCCAATTCAGCATCTGATATATCGGTGGTGGTCCAGGATTCGGTTAAACCTATTATATGAGGGTCAATATCTTCTACCATAATGTTTAGTTCATTTCTTTTGTTTACTATACTCCTTGCATTTAAACAAACACATTTATATCCAGCTTCAGAAGAGTTTTCCAGACTGTTATTTGCTGATTTATTTGTGCTGTCTTTATCTATGCCTCCATTTTCAGGCTTTTCTGTGAGTCCCCCCTGCGAATCTAGTTTAAATAGATGCAAACTGTCCCACTGTCAACAGATCGCAGCAGGTTCTCTGAGAAAACTGCTGCCCTCTTTCCACTAAGATGGAGGCCATCTCTCATGTACATATCTTCTCTCCCAACAAAGTATCCCCATAAATCTGTGAATCCAACCCCATCTTCTTCACACTTATATATATATACTACTGCGCCGTATGTTGATCAAGCCGTGATGCTTCCAGCTTATACCGTTAATTCTCTAGACGCTACCGTAAATAAGAAAATATTATAATATGGTAACATCAGTAAAATGTATGTTCGATGTGGTCAACTCACGGTCGTTCTGATTGCTTTTGGGTATCGTCTTTTAGACTCGTATAACTCTCTAAGACATGATCCGATTTGCGAACGGCTTGAAATTCTGTATGCTACAATATCTATTCACAAACGGGTCACTATGAAATGTACCACACTAGAAGTTTTATTTTAAGGACCCATTTTCTGGCAATTGGTACAATGCTAAATAAACTCACCCTTATGTATTACTATTAACTAATTTATCTTGAACAGCGATATACGTTGGCAAACTATTGTTCTTGCTTGTTGTTTCTGCTGCTGCAGCTACTATTACTAGTAGTAGTAGTTGTTGTTTATGTTGCTGCTACCGCTACTGCTACTATTTCTTCTACTAGTAATAGTACTATGAATAGTACTACTGCTACTAGTACTATTAGTACCAGTGCTACTACTAATATTACTACTGCTACTACTAGTACTACTACTAGTACTATTGATTCTACTAGTAATAATACCACTACTACTAGTACTACTACTACTAGTAGTACTATTACTACTACTACTATTATTATTATTACTAATAGTTGTACTACTACTTCTATTACTAGTACTAATATTACTACTACTACTACTACTACTTCTACTACTACTACTACTAATACTAATACTACTAATACTACTAATACTACTACTAATACTGATACTAATGCTAATACTACTATATGCTAACTAGTGGGCGCTAGTGTACACTTCAGTGAAGAGGCATTCCTGGATCCCATCAAATTCCAACTGGAAGGTGTCACACGCGATGCTTTGAAGAAGTACCACAATGTGCTGACGGGCCGGTCATCGAAACGTAGGCCTATATTCAGAGTAGGTAACAGTACAGTGATAACACTCTGTCGTAATGTTTTAGACCAGGAGTTTTATGCACCATAATCATGCAACGTAACAGGTCAATACAAACAACCGAGTTGTACAGCAAATTCCCTTGATCTAGAGTCTAGAGTGACATACTTGAAGTCCCCCAGAATTCATCTTGAGTTAACCACATAATTCAAGATGGCTTCTGACACTGCTTCAAGTGATTAATTACTACTGTAACCTCGCATTGTGGATGGGCTTGAGTGCACATATTGGGGTTCGTGGTACGGTTTTTAACATGCCCTACCCAATGAATATTAATAGGACATATACATTAAGCACAACTTGTATTTATTTCTTTATGCATAATAACTATAACAAATATATAAAGGAAAACTGAACGATTACCTGCCTGCTTTGTATTTATTAATACACCTACTCGTGGACTAGTATACTGAAGTATTACGGTTGATTAATTATTATGGTTGATTAATATTGTAGATTAATAATATATTTATAGTACAGCCAAAATACCAACATAGGTACGTTTTCGCAAAACCTACTTTAGACCACTATTTTCTCTCAAGTGGTTCCTGCACTCTTGGATGCCTCTGGAATTCTATCGTTTGTTCGAGTTTGTTTCTTGGGTGTGGTCCCATAAGTTCGCAAAGTATAGTTTTATTATAATTTCATTGATACGTAGCTGGCTAGTGTTCAAATGTGAGTGAGTGCATTTAAATGAAAAAATCTAATACTAGAGAGTAGCTGTTGCCAAAAGTTCGAGCCGGACGTAAATCTTTACGCTTCTGCATATGAGTAATTTTCGCACGTTTTGCGCGTTGCTCTTGAGTGTTTGAAAAGAAGCAAATGCAAGTGTTTTCTTAATTAAGCAAAGGCATCCACTCGTACGCGTTTCAGTACTCAGTATAATAAATGGTGTATTAACAAACAGCGTTACGTGTGTCAACACATCACTGTAAATCTACACGTGTCTCAATTTGTTCAAGCTGTATCCAGTGATTCATGTGTCCGTCGTAATAGGTCTACAGTATTTTATATGAACCATTTGAAATATATGAAAGGTTGTATTGGTCTTCCATTCACTACCCAATGCTAATTTCTGTTTTGGCAGTTTATTTTCCATGTTTGTCACAGTCGTAGTGTTATAGACATTTCATCATATCTACTGTAAACTATCAACTGCCTTTACATCGACAACGGAAAGAACCAGTCGGTATATAATCCCGTAGTCACCCCATGGACAGGCGATATAACATCAAGATGAAATATATATATATATATATATTATTTTGTTTATTGTAAATTGCTAAGATTGCGCCTATCCCTTTGGTTGTTGACCTCAGAGTTTCCAATACCTACACTAAAAAGTTATTTTCTATTCTGCATTTGAAAATTTCAATTTTGTCACAGTTGGATATTTCTAGGCTAATGTAGTTCCAGTCTGTAATTGCGCGAGGGAAGAAACTGTATTTGAAGACGTCAGTTTTAATGATGGGGCAATGAAATGGTAACGACCGTTTGATCTGGTGTGTCGAGTAGACGTGTTTGAGATAGTTTGGCAAACTGACGGCAATTTGATTGTGTAGCGCATTGTGGAAGACTGAAAGTCTTGCGACTTTCCTTCTGTTCTGGAGGGTTTGGCCAGTTAATGCATTTAACATATTAGTTACATTGGATTCTCTTGAATAAACGTACCTAGACACATACCTTAAAAGGGCGAGATACACGTAGATAAAAAAAAAATTATCTTGTTAAACGTAATACGAATCGGGCAGCTCTGTTTTGGATTTTTTCTATTTGGTTTGTTCGACATTTACGGTATGAGTCCCACACTGTTGATGAATATTGGTCTAACAATGGTAGTGTATGCTTTCGTCTTTACTTCTTGTGAGCATCTGTTTACGCTTCGTTTGATCAGTCCGAGAGTTATATTTGCTTTTGAACTTATGTTATCAATGTGGATTTTCCACTTGAGGTGTCTGTGTAGTTCAACTCCAAGATAGGGATGATGACTGACTGACTTCAGAGTGACACCTTCCATTAAGTAATCCACTGTTAATAGGTAGCGATTTTTATGCAGGTGGAGTGTGTAGGAGTGGTTGTGTTGTATAACACGTTAGGACGCACGATTCAATACCGTATATGACTCATGGGTGGGGGGGGGGCGAATTGGAGTATCCTAACAAGCTTGTAAATCCGTCAACCAAAACTATAACCTAGTACACTCATTCTCCGAAATTGCAACCAAGTGAGGCATTTGCATCTTTATGTATGTATGACATGATTTTTACTTACTTACTTACTTAATCCTCTTCGTGTGGGTTCACACATAAGGCCGACACCAAAGAATGCCAATGTTGTCTGTCTGCTGCCAGCTTCGTAACTTGGCGGCAGCTCAACCGAATGTCTTCATCTCCCGCTCTACTGATCACCTCCATGTCTCCTTGGGTCTCCCCCTCGCTTTCTTGCCATCAAGGGTCCAGCGCATGGCCACTTTTGGAATGGATGTCAGCTGCATTCTGTAGACGTAACCGATCCATCTCCATCTGCGGCGGTTAACTTCAAAAGAGATGGGCTGCATGCCTGTCCTTTCGTGGAGTTCCGTTTTATAGATTTTATTTGGCCAGTAGATTCGTCGAATCCTCCTGAGACACTTGTTTTGAAACAATTCTAACATCTGGCATGTGCCTTTGGTGACCTTCCATGATTGCGCCGCACATAGCAGCACACTCAGGACATTGCTCTTCAGCAGGCGGGTTTTGGTTCTGTTGCTGATCTTTTTGATCTTCCAGATGTTCTTATGTGCCGCAAATGCACCCATCTCTGCTATGACATCAGACTCAGAGTTTCCATCTGTTGTTACCTTGGCCCCTAGGTAGGTGAACTTGGTCCCTTCTTCACTATTTCTTCCTCTAATTGTGATTACGTTTATAGTTTGGCTGTTGTTTCGCAGCGCCTTTGTTTTGTTGGTGTTGATCTTTAGCCTTATTTTTCCAGCATTTCTGTCAAGTTCTTCACTTTCTCTTTGGATGTATCCGTACGACAAGAGAGAAATTTCATCTGCAAAGTCTAGATCACCAAATGGATCTTCACAGATACATTAGATCACCTAGTGAATCTGTGAAGATCCACTTGATGCCACGTTTCTCTGCTAGTGTTCTTTCATAACCCAGTCGATCCCAAGGCAGAAGAGGAAATGGAATAATACGCATCCTTGTTTTACTCCGGTTTTGATTTCAAAATAGTATGTCATTTGTTCGCCGCAGATGACCTTGGACCTAAACTTGCTATAAAGCAGTTTGATTATGCTCATAATCTTTGGAAGAATTCCATAATACCGGAGTATACGCCAAAGAGAGTTTCTGTGAATACTGTCGAAAGTCATTTCAAAATCGACGACGTTTGCATAGACTGGAGTGTTCCATCCCTTCCAATGTTCCAGGATCTGCCTTATTGTAAAAAAGTGTGATTCCCACAAGATCTTCCATCCCTACACCCTGCCCGTTCTTTGCGCAACTGTGGGTCAAGGGATACTGAAATTCTGTCAACGATTACCCTATTGAAAACTACTGATGGACAAAAGAGTGATCTCTCTCCAGTCGTTGCAATGACTAAGGTCCCCTTTCTTAGGTAATTTAACAATCAGCCCCGTCTTCCAGTCACTAAGTATTTCTTCCGCCTCCCATATGCCTTCGAAGATCTCTGTCAAGGCTCCAGTGATGACCTCTCCTCCAGCCTTCAGTATCTCTGCACTCACACCGTCTGTCGTCGGTGCTTCCCTGACTTCATGATCGCTATCCTCACTTCTTCAGCAGATGGTTGGTCTGTGCTTGGTGATTCTTTGTTGAGGATGAACTCGAAGTGTGTTTTCCATCTTTGGATCTGTTCTGCTGCATCGAAGACTCTGTCATCCTGGTGTGATCGTCTCCAGTTGCAAAACTTGGAGTTAATTGCTTTGAGCAATCTGTCGTTGATTGGCTTCCACTCCAGCATCGTTTTTCAACCTTTCTCGTTACAGTTGTGGCTACCCCTCCTCGCCCTGGATAAAGTATGGTGTGTCATGAGGATAGGGTCCTCTTTCCTGAGACTGTCCATCGTGGTTCACTCACACATAAACGTTCAACGTTGTAATTTCCCATCTCCCGCAGTACTTGATGACGCTTTCCTGCTTGATATAATGTTCTAACTTTTCAGGAGCCCACTCATATCTTGGTTTTCGGCTTGAGGAGCTGCATTCTCGGGGTGTCAGCTTCCTGTCGGGTTTGGCTGACATCCTTCATGAACCCAGTTTCCTGGATAGCTTTACTTCTCGCACCATTGACGTTTTATTCTTTGGCATTGATTTCTGTAGCGTGCTGTTTTACCTGGTGAGGGTGCTGACCTCATGCACAACATCCTCCTTTCTCATCCGGGCTTACGACCGGTCATGGCGGAGTTGTATGAAATGATATCTGGACAGATAATTATAGACATCAGACAATTAGATGAATTGACAGTTAAAAATGCAGCCCTCTAATCTGTTTTTAATCAAATGCAAATGGTTTTGGTCGTTGCAATTACTTTCAAACGCAAGCATTTGATACCAGTGCAAATTCGACATTTTAAATCTGAAATTACGTCATGTGGCACTTCCGATTTTGATTGATCAAAAATTATTTCCAAACCTGCAGCCAATACCCACCGAATTAAACTGATGTGACATGATTGTTACGACGTTGCCCATTACGCTACCCGGTTCTCAAATTGACAGTCGCGTCAATGAGCATTAATATATGTTCAACTCGTCACAATGACGACCAAACCATCATCCACCAAATCGTAATTATATAGGTTTTTAATTTTGCGTCTACCCCTTAATATATTACTCTATGCCTTTTTAGGGATCTGTGGAGAAAACACAAATGTGAGCGGTAAAACCACCTGTCGGACCGATTTAAATACTCCCTACACACACACACGCACGCATGCACGCACGCACGCACGCACGCACGCACACACACACACACACACACACACACATTACAGCATTTGAAAGCTGTACATCTCCACGTCCCAACGAAGTGATGCAGTAAGCATGAATCTAATATCACCGACAAATGATGAATTTTAAAAAATTTGCGATTCCGCAATCGTCTTAATATTACAATGATCGCATATCTATTTTACGTAATCACAAGATGGTCAAGTCATATTTTTTGGAAAGGTTATTGTCTCCCCGTCAAATTGAGATACGATATGGATGTATTACCTGCTATAGTACTGAGTGGAGCTAAGATCATCAAGGTCACCATGAAATGATGAATGTTCGCTTTTTTTCTATTCCGCGAAAGAAATAGTTACAATGACCCTGTAACTAAATCATCCATAGTACGTATACTATGTGAAATAACCATTTCTCCTCGTTAAGATTATGTATATGTCAGTTGATGGAGTAGTATGTGTGGAGCGACGATCAAATAGAGACACCGTCAAGTGATCAATGCTCGAAATTGTGTCATAACGCAAACGTCATACAATATAAATAGTTGCGTATATCTACGTTACCTATATGTTCATGGTAACGTCGTATACTGTTGGAAAGCCAACTGTCTCTCCATACAATGGGATATGACGGGGAGATAGATAATATACAATCATCTTTAATGGTTAACCGATCGAATGGTTCACAACACACAGACGACGACAGGTGTGACGCCTAGAATATTTCGCTGCGCGTGCTATATCATTTACTGAAGCGATTGTTGGACTATTGTCTGTTTGCTCGACAATACGTTAATGGTACGTGAATGCATCTGCAAAATAGCGTTTCTTCAGATTTCGTGTGGTTTTTAAAGACACTTAATATATACTTTTATTGTAAACGCTCCATTGTCGCCCACGGAGGACTCGCTGTTTGTCCAGCACCAGCTGTTCGCACGGGCGTGCCTGCATTCTTGTGACTGATGAGGCGTGTCTAAGCCGGCCGCACTCAGTACGGTCCATTGTGTGTCAATGCCGATCGACCTGACGCAACACCGAATTCGGACGGGACAATTCGTATTCTGTCACGAAAGGATGCGTAAGGCATCACATCTCCATTGCAACGATGCCAAGTGTCGCCAGCCCCTGAGTCACCCAGGCGCGACGGCCGTGTTCGTCTTGGTTGCCTTTCTACCGATGATCATCGCGGTGGACATATGGGCGACATCGCAAGACGGACCGTCGTCACCGGCTGCACAGCTGGTTAATTGCCACTTGAAGCGACCTTCCGACGGTAATGAAGTCAACAATAGTATACTTGTCACCTGTGTGATGCCATTACTTGGTAACAAAGGCGTGCATACAGTAAACGGAAACGTCGCAAATGCAAAGACAACGGGATTCGGATTAAATAGAAAAGGCATACGAATAGCTAGCTGGAACATAAATCATGTGTCAAATAAAATGCATGAACTGAAAGATGTTCTTCAGGTGGATCCCCGTCCGATAGATATCCTTGGCATATCCGAAACCTTCCTTACGTCAAGTGACCATGATGCGAGACTTACGATTGATGGTTTTCATCAGCCTGAGAGACGAGATCGCAGCGGGAAGCGCGGCGGAGGACTGCTGGCATACGTATCGACAGCGTTTAACTATGTCCGTCGTCGTGACCTCGAATGTGACGGCATAGAATTGCTGTGGCTTGAAATTGTGCCACCCAGATGCATGTCTTTCCTTGTGTGTTTCATTTATCGACCCCCTAACAGTGTAATACGAACAGACCGAGACATTGTCTCGAATATTGAAAACGCGCTATGTCTGACAACGGACGTCTATGTGTTGGGAGATGTCAATATAGACTTGATGAAAGGCACACACTACACATTATACAACGACTTGATCATGTTGGGACTCGACCAACTTATATGCGAGGTCACTCGCCCGGAATCAAAATCGTGTATCGACCATGTGTACGTAAACAACCGTAACAACGTACTGACATCTTCCGTCGCATCCATCGGTCTCTCGGATCACTGCCCTGTGACAGTCGTTCGAAAACATAATGGGTATTTTGCCAAGACGAATGTGCACAAAACCATCTGTTACCGTGATTTTAAAACTTTGATGAACGTAGTTTTTTAAAGCAACTTGCTGATGCGCCATGGTCTTTGATCAACATGACGGACGATGTTGACATAAAACTGGACCTGTTTGAACAAATATACATTTCTGTGTTGAATGAACATGCGCCGATTATGGTAAAGCGTGTCAAATCTGTTAAGCAACCTCCCTGGTTTAACGCCGATCTTGCTAAATTTATAGCGGCCAGAGATCGACTGCTCGACGCCTCAAAACACTCAAGGGACCCTCGCATTCTGGCGATGTATAAAAGTGCTAAGAACCGTGTGAATCATGACATCCGAAAAGCTAAGCGAGACTTCTACATAAAATCCCTGGAACAACAAACACCAAATCCACGCGTGATATGGAGTCACATCAAATCATCTTTGGCTACAACGAGTGCGGTTCAACCGAGACAAACCAACCAGAACAGTCAGCAACACCCACACGCGAAAATGATGGCTGATCAATTCAACGAACATTTTGCCAACATTGCATCGAAATATGGTACAACGACAACCACTGTGTCGAACTACTCAAAACTAAAGTCATTTATCGGTCGAAGCAAACCAGAAAATGTGTCTTTTAAATTGCCGAATATGACGATTGAATTTGTTCTTAAACAGCTACGAAAGATGTCAGCGATAAAAGCAACAGGACTGGATGGCATCAGTTGTAAAATAATAAAACTGAGTGCTGAAATCATTGCACCGCACATAGTCAACATTTGCAATGCTAGTATCAATAAGGCGCACTTTCCACGATCATGGAAGAAGGCCAGAGTGGTCCCGCTGTACAAAAACGGAGACTCAAACGACGTCATGAATTATAGACCTATATCGGTCTTGCCAATTATGTCTAAACTTCTGGAACGACACGTGCACAACCATTTCTATGCCTATCTTACAGAGTTTAAATTACTGCTAAACGAGCAATCCGGCTTTAGAGAGAATCGGTCATGTGAAACTGTATTGCTTAGCTGACCGACTATTTCCTGAGCAACATTGACAAAGGCAACTTGTGTGGCATGGTGTTAGTCGATCTGAGAAAGGCTTTTGACTTGGTTGACCATGATCTGATTTTACTCAAACTGGAGTTGTATGGTTGCCATGATAATGAGCTAGCCTGGTTCCGATCTTATCTTAGCGAACGCTACCAACGTGTGAAATATGACAGTGTGTTGTCAGACCCTCTTCCGGTAACTTCAGGTGTGCCGCAAGGCTCAATACTTGGACCCTTGCTTTTTATTATTTTTATGATCGATGCCATTCTCGAAGTAGCAAACACGCGGATTGACATGTATGCCGATGACTCGACACTATATACGGCCGGCAAATGTGTTGCAGACATAAACCGGTCACTAACAACTCACTCAAAACCATTGTACAACTGGATAAACGAAAATCGAATGATTCTAAACGCCGATAAAGCAGGGTGCATGCTACTTGGCACCAGGCAGAAATTACAACGAGCAAGTCCGAACTTCTGCGTACATGGCAACAACTGTATCGTCACCCCCGTTCAGACCCACAAATTACTTGGCTTATACGTCGACAGTAACCTGACTTGGAATGCACATGTGACAAAGCTATGCTCCAAGCTGCGGAGCCGGTTGTATTTGTTCAACCAAGTGAAACGCTTAATGCCGCTACGTGCAAGGAAACTATATTTTTCAGGGATGGTGCAACCGTTGATTGCTACGGCTGCGTCATATGGGGCAATTGCGGACACGTTTTGCTGTCGAACGTTCATAAGATGATGAAG
This sequence comes from Escarpia spicata, assembly GCA_963995525.1. Classification (NCBI taxonomy): domain Eukaryota; kingdom Metazoa; phylum Annelida; class Polychaeta; order Sabellida; family Siboglinidae; genus Escarpia; species Escarpia spicata. The sequence continues at coordinate 33,348,137 of OZ023209.1, forward strand.
CAGTATGCACGTGTAATTTTGAATGTGAAAGACCGGCGACAAGTTTCAACAGTGACACTATTTCGCTCTCTAGGATGGTTGCCAATTGATGTTCGCATACGTTACTTCACTGCCATAGTAATGTATAATATCATGCATGGACAAGCCCCGGCCTACCTTATAGACGTATTTACATTAAACAGTAGTGTACACGATCATCACACCCGCGGCTGCACAAACATTCGTGTTCACAAGTACAACCTGGCCATAGGCCAGCGCACATTTGCTTATAGGGGTGCGAAACTATGGGACACTATCCCGGAATCTATACAGAATGCCAATAGTGTAGATACCTTTAAAACAGTCTTTTTAAAATTTCTCAAGAAGGATGTATACAATTGTTTGCACTTTTCAATTGATATGCCTGAATAAGTTTTTATTTTAAATGACGAATTGTTTTAATTTATTCATCTTGATCTTATTGACTATTATTATTGACTTTAATCTTTCTAGAATTGGTAAATGTATTCATGATGTTGTTTTATTTGTAGTGTAATATTAATCATTTATTATTTAATTTATTTTCATTTATTTAATTTACTATATTATTTTTATTGTTGTGAATTGTATATTTTATAAAAGCTGTGTAAATGTTGATGTAAGAATGTAGTGTGAGATGGCCCATTGAAAATCACGATATAACGTGACATGGTCACCATCATTAAATAAAGCTTTTACTACTACTTACAGTGTATTAGTATAGATACCTCCACGTTTGGTTAAACATCGTATCCACGTAAAGCTGTTTGCTAGACACGTGCTGTCATGTTTTAATATGGGATTTGGCAATGCTTTAAAATAGTAGAACGTGTATAGAAAATACAAATATCGAACAATCACACTACAATGTGTGTGTACGTGCATGCGTGATGCACACACACACACACACACACACACACACACACACACACACACACACACACACACACACACACACACACACACACACACACACACACACACACACACACACACACACACACACATATATATATACAGCTGTATGTATATATATATATATATATATATGCGTGAGAGTATGAACTTGTTTATTATAGGGAAATGTAAAAGATACACTACTTTTAACGACACTGGTGGACAAGTTATGGGTTGAGGCTGACAACACTGAGCCGACCGCAGTTATCTGGCGATTCCTCGCCACCAAGACTGGCGTGATGCGATGGTACCCTGGAATCTCTACGTATCGTGGTGTGTTAACGGTGCCATCACAACAAGACTGGTAGGTGTGCTGGACACTTCGCAATGGTAAATACATCGTGAATTAGCAAAAATTATGTACTATAATGTTACAATAAGTGAAGTTATTACTGTGATTGCACTCATTCTATTGAAAGACAAATTGAAAACCATTCTATTGTATTAAAATACATTATTAATATACACGCATGCGCACACGCGCGCACACACATACACGATTTCCACCTCAATCTCCCTTCCTCTCCCTCTTTCTCTCCATGTTTTCCACCCGTTATGTGAATTTAATAATATCATTTAATATACACGTAAACAAGATCGTTGCGTGAGTAGTCGGTACATTAGACGATGATGGACCTCAGATGTGGATCCATGAAAATGTGGAACGCTTAATGCTGACTTACAGTTAGGAGCGTCCCTGGGGACTGTTGACCTACTTAATGTGATGAGGTCCCATCCCTTAAGTATTGCCCATCCCCCTAGCGAGTGTTGGATGTTATCTTAGTGCGTGCATGTCAGTGCATGTAAGGGAGGCGTATGGAGGAGTGGTGGACGGCTAATGACTCTCTCTTCTAGGATATAAGATCGTGTGTTTTAGTACATACATGCGTGTAATGGAGGAGTAGTGGGCGTTTGATGACCACCTTTTATGGGGAATAACATCGTGTGTGTATCTATGTAAGGGTCATGTATTGTTGTGTGTTATTGGATGCATGTGTGTGTGTGTGTGTGTGTGTGTGTGTGTGTGTGTGTGTGTGTGTGTGTGTGTGTGTGTGTGTGTGCGTGCGTGCATGTGTGTGTGTGTGTGTGTGTGTGTGTAAGGGTCGCCTATCTTTGTGTGTTATGAGTGCACACGTATTTTATTGGCTAAAGATACAAGTGGATAATGACATGACTTGCGGGTTGTTTATAACATCGCCAGCGGTCGTGAGCTTACGGGTCAATACGACCACGCCATTGGTTCATGCATGCATGCAGCAATATCAAAACTATTCACAAACAAAGGTGTATTATATACAATTGGTGCCGAAACTAAACATTAAATACACATCAATCAATGTCGGAACAGGGTACTACAATGTACCTTATCCCAATTGTTTAAGCCAATCAAACACACGGCAATCGTTTCTCACCAAATCAGTGCCAAAACCATTCGCAAAAGACTTCATCTAAAAGCCGTGACAGCGAACCATGAGATAAGCAACACAATAATGTTCACAAACTGTTGACACAGGACTCTGTAGTCTCTTGGAATTATGAGTCCATTCAACGCAATGTTTATTCATAAAGGTACGTAACTCGACGTGTTGCGGTGGCAGGCCGTACGAACAGAAGTATTCGCCGTGTCCACCATCATCCATGTACAGCGCATCCAATGTTTACCCGGTTTCTTGCACCCGGGAAAGCGACTATCGTCGTCGCGTGTAGTTTGCCTTTGGGCACGATAGCGCGAACGATCGATTCTGTCTGCGGGTCCATGGTGAGTAAGCGAGCGACCTATAGGGTTTCCATCTCATCAGAAGTAGTAGATGACGTTGCGGGTCTTGTCGATCTCCAGCACCAACTCGGCGTAGGCAGTGACGTTCATGGTGGTCGTCTGCACATGGCAGAAATTTATCTTGATGCGTAGGTTGCCTTTTTGTACCAAATGGAAGCAGGCGCCGTCGCATGCGTCGGGGGTGAGATCCAAACCGAAGAAGGTGTAGCCGTGTTGGAAGTCGGCGCGAGTCAGTCCGTTCCCTTCGTCCTGCCACACCTTACCGGTCGAGGTGAACAGGTTGAGATAGCTTCTAGCGAAGAGATCGTAGTCGAAATTTGCCTGGAAAGGTTTGGAGGTACGTGTGCGACCGGGTTCCAACTGGAATATAGTAGACATTGCATTCCACGGGACGCATCGGATAATTGCCCGTGCTCTTCTCGAGGGCTTTGATGTGTGTCATCTGCCCGGTTGGATTCAGAGTGGCCTTCTTTACGAACAAGATGGCGTTGGCAATCATGATCTTGAAGTCGGGCTTGGCACCGCCGGCCATGACTGCGAACGCGTTCTTGCTACGCACCAGACGTATCTTGACCTCGACGCCGTTGATAAGGAATTTATTCTGGAGGAACAGGTCCACGTAGAGATGACTCATCGTGTCTCCCGCGGCTATCTCGATGGCTTCCACATGACTGCCCGTGTCCTCGTGCCACATCTGACTGGACAGTTGCATCTCCTTAGCATCTTCACGATAGCTCAGCAGCGTCTTGGGTAGGGGCGGTACGGATACGTGTTGGTCGAGGGGGTCACGAACGTATCATTCAGGTACACGTCGACTTGACTGAACAGAGAATGGAGCCAGTTATTCACCGGAGCCACGGGATCGGCGGTTCCGTCGGGTCGGGTCGGGTCACCTTCGCTTGAACGTGTAGCAACGTAATAATGTAATAATAATATATTTAATTTGTTATTGCGCCATATCCACAATTGTTTGTGGCGCTTTACAATACATCATGCGTCATGATCATTAAACTAAATTATTAATACTAACACAGTCATTTAAACAAAAAATTGTGCCGTACAATAGTAATAAAAACATTAAGTAATAAATTAAGTAAAAGGCAACAAAACATTTGGAATATGGTAGTAAGATGTTAACTTAAAATAAATACAATACAATATAATATAATTAATAAATTACAATGCATAAGTCAATCACTAAAATATAGCCGTATAAAATCAAATAAATAAATAGTTATAAAATATGACTAATATAAATAAGTCCACTAGATCACTGAGGACAGTCACAAACAAACTACTAGCGTTCGTCTAGAATGATATTCTAAATAAATGTGTTTTAGTTTACATTTAAAACTGCCAAGAGTGTCCGAAGATTTAATGTAATTAGATAGAGTGTTCCAGAGAGTTGCACCGGCCACCGCGAACGAACTGACATCAGCTTTGATGCGAGTACGCGTTACGGACAACATGTTGTCGTCAGCAGACCGCAGTGATCTAACGGGTCTGTAAGTCACACGAGATCACGCAAGTAGACGGGCGCATTTCCATGCATTGCCTTTTAGGTAAACACCAATATTTTGAACTCGATTCTGCGAACAACGGGTAGCCAGTGCAGATCATGCAACAGCAGAGCAGCACTATCACTCCGCGGGCGACGGAATATCAGATGAGCGGCCGAGTTGTGAATTCGTTGCAGACGAGCGATGTTGTTTTGCAGATGTTCTGTATATGATTAAGTTGCAATAGTCCAGCCGCGATGTTATTATGGCGTTGATTATGCGTTCCTTCGTTGTTTCAGACAAAAATCGGCTGATTTGATTAATATGGCGTAGGTGGAATGCGCACACACACTAACGGTTTGTGACACCTGTTTGTTCATGGTCAGGTGTCTGCCCACGTACACGCCGAGATTGCGGACACACAGTCAAGCTGCGATCGTACTGGCGAAATCCAGGTAATCGTCTCCCGATCCGGGTATCACGAATTCTATCGGGCCGCCCGAGACGAGAGAGGACATAGGTTGATATTGCACAGTGCGATTGTTGACGCTGCTGGTCTGAATCGGGGGTATGTTAAAAAAAGGTCGAGTCCACTTTTGACCCCCAGTCGTGTCGCATCATTTTGTTGCCGTTTTGATGTCCTGCCCGGACAAGACGTTGTCATCTATGTGCACACCGGTCTTCAACGCTCCGTTTCCCAACGCCAGAGCACCTCTCTTGATGAGCGGCATGGCGTTGCGTAGTAGTCCTCCGGAGATACTTCCTAGTCCGTGACCTCGTTGGTGTCGAACATCTACAAAATAAGGAAGAGCACCTTCCGCTTGGCGAGCGTAGTAATCTTTGTAATTCATCGTTAGAACAGTCCCGTCCGTCGTCTTCGGAAATGAAGTGTCACCGTCACTTTACCGACCTCGAATGGCACGCGTCTTCCGGTGTCTTTTTTATATCATCCATATAGATGTATAGGATTTCGAATCCTTGATCCATGTCCATCGCGTGATCTACCTCTTTCTTGAAGGTGTACTGACCAACCCGACCTATGTCGTTTCCGCGTAAGTCCGAGTGATCGTAGTCGCGTCTGGTTGTTTCGGGATTGGTGATGACCCTTGAACGACAACCTAGCATGGTTGCCATGGCACTCTCTATGGGAATGTTAAACTCGGTCTCGGAGATCATGTGCAAGGTCACCCTTTGACAGATCTCGCTTTACCTCAATTTCGCCCTGAGCCTATCCTTCGACATACGAGACATCGCCTTGTTGATATGACGTAAAAAGGTAAGTTCTTATGTGTATACAGTCCTCAGAATTGGTCAATGCGCTTTACACTTTACTCCCTGGCTGACCCGTTCAATCGAACACCATTTCGACTTCTCTGGGAAGCATTCAGCCATGCTGCAATTAATGCGCGAAGACTATTCGTACACAAATAACCACCGCTGTCTGTAGCCAGGTGCTCATTCATACAGCTGAGTGAACTGAAGCAATGTAGAGTAAACGAACTTGCCCAAGGTTCGACACCGCCGCACAGGATTCGAACCCGCGTTCTCTCAGTCGAGAGCCCGGAGCTCTTACTGCTGCGCTACTGCGCTCCCACAACAAGTAACAAGTAGTCTGCATTATAGTAATACCCGGCTTCGATCGTGTCACTCGGAGTAACTCCTCTACGATCGCACTCTTACAAGTAGAACTTGGTATCCTCCTCGCGAACGTTGAACCTAGTGTGCGGATACTGGAACTCTACTATACCGCATTCCCAGTCACCACCAGACAGCACGACACGATGAGGAAAGTCCGTGGTGTAATGTACCAAGGTGTTATTTGGATGCGATTTCATGGAAGCGTTGCTATGGTGTTATTCCGCTTACTTGCGTCCTTCCGGCGGCGGGGTGAGCATCAACCCTTCCATCTGTCGACGACGAGGGGTGTCCAGCGTAGGCATCGTTATACACTGCCCCCCACTGCTCGATCGGGTGATCGTCGTCGCGTCGGATTCTTGTTATTGTTTGCATGTTGTATGTAGGACCTCCTTGCAACGTTACCCACCAATTCCATGGGTGGCGGATCGATCATCGTGATGGCGTCACATAGCACGCGCGTCACATAAGTACTTTTACCGTATCCCGTTTGCCCCGCGACGATACACGTGAAAGGATTTTTCCATCGCGCGTCCATGATCGATTATGTCAATCGATCGGCTGACCTTCGCCTTTTACACGTCCACTGGACCCGTGGTCACACCGTCCTCGTTGACTACGCGTTTGGCGTAGAAGAAGATCAGGGCAGTGCGTTCCTGCCAGTAGGTGATCACTAACGCGTGATTCACTCGAAACCCACGGTTCTTTCCACACACACTCCAGCGGTTGGTCAGCACGTCTAGGAAGGCCTGCATGTCTATGGCATTCAGACGTTTGTTCAGTCCTTCCACTGTACTTGTCAGTGGGTCCGGATCAATAGTACTTCTTGCTGCACAAACCCATGAAAAAATCCCTCGCTCACTCGACCTTGAAGAGACCCGGTGTCCTCTTATTGTAGGCTTTGCGTACCATACGACACGACTCGTTGCAGGCCCACGGATGCACGGCGAGGCGACAGCGCACGTACTCGCTGTGATGATCGCTGCAACATTCGGACGGAAGCCATTCGGAGCGGTGCCAGAAGTAATGTTTTCATAGTCCCGGGATCACGAGAACAACGTACATTAAAACCAGCCACGGGCCAACGAAGGTAGGTTTCGATCACAGAGGCATTCATTCACTGGCATAAAATTCTGGCATGTCGAATACGCGACAGAGCTCACGGGTCACGTAACGAAGACCAGCTGCGTCCATGGCTTCTTCCAAAGCCTGTTGGTTCATCATCTCTTCCGCATGATCACGGATTTCGTCGACACTACGCACAACCTTTCTCAGTTCATGATCATCATGACATTCATCATCAGATGATGACTAGGTACGTTGGGTCAAGTCAATCGTTGGCTGGTCTTCGTCGACGGTTATCGGAGAGTTGAAGGTCAGTTCTCTCCTAACAGATGGACTGTCATGTTCATCGTCTCATATGACGATAGGATGGAAGTTGAAGTGATTTTGATGTCGTTGTTGGCTTGTTGACGTTATAGGTTTGTCTCGAGAGCTTCACGAAAGTTCATTGGACCTACTTCGTCTGAGTTGGGGAGCGTCATGATCTGTTCTGACTAACGGATAATGATCTGTTTATGAATCCATGTCAAGGTCAAGTTGTTTTAACCGGATCAGAGAAGATTGCTGCCTCCTGCAAGCAGAGTTAGGACTGGGTGAGATCCAGGGATGACGGAACATAATTGTCAAAGCCGGTGTTGGATGTTTTTTTCAGAGTCACTTTCGCCCGAGCCAAACGGAGATTTGACAAAGTTGCACACCGTTCGTCAAGATTTTTTATGGCCGCGTACGCGGCGGCTGAAAAAGCCAATGTTATGGCCGCCAGGTTTTCAAAGAGGCAAGCCCAAAGTTCTGTCCCCTTCCAGTCGGTCAAGAGGATACGCAGAGCGAATTTGTAAGCGACCGGACCTATTTGATGACGATGAATGTCACAAATATACCCTTTGCCATCAATTCGGACCTTTCTTGCACAGTGTCTAAAAGAATGATAAAAAACATTTAACCTGACATGCACACGTGACTATCGTCAGGGGGCGGCTGAAAAAAAAATCTCACTTACTGCCTTCTGGATTTCGGACAGTCATCGATTCTTCGCTCTGCTGTGTCACCATGTTGGATGAGAAGTCGCGTTGTATTGATTCAGGAGAAATAATTGACGTGCGAGCGCGGTTGATATATAAGCTCGTTGTGTACGTTTGTTAAGCACCTTTTGACATCGTGTATTTGCTCACAAAGCAATATTAACTTGATAAAACGGTCGTATAGATATACGTGACATTTTGTTCACCAACGAGAGAGTTGCTTTGGGACAAAATCAATTACAGAAACAGTTGGTAATGAAAATGGATGACTTCAGTAGAGTTTATTTACAACATCGACTAACAGAATATGTTATTTAGATAATTCGATTAATAACTCATGCCCTACACAGTAATTCGATACCTCCAGGCGCATCCAGCGCTGCAGACAGTACCCCGATACCCGACATACGCATTCATGATTTCAATTACCGTGGTAGGCGTGTGTCAAAGTTCATTGTGGCACACTGCCTGGTGGCTGTGTTGCTATGGATACCCTCAGTGGTGGTGCTGTACAGGAGGAAGACAGAATCTTCATTCATTTGAAATTGGCGGTATTTTGAATATATTGTAAATACTCAAAGAATGGAAAAAATGGCTGAACGTTGTGTTTGCACGTGTAAGTGGCCGAACAAAAAAGCGTGACCGTGTGATTGGTGCATAGGGTAAGTAATTCATTATATTTGTTGTTGGTATATAATTTATTAAGACTGTTTTAGGTTTGGTTCGTTCACCACATATGTGAACTAATGGCTTACAAGTGAATGATATTTAAAAAATAGAGTTGTTGTTTTTTAATAATGTTCAGAGTGTGTGAAGAGGGACGGAGCGATGGATTCGAAGAAGAAGATATAGAGAAAGAAGAAGTAGAAGAAGGCGATGGAATGGAGGCTGAATTAACGTGAGTTATATTTATATAATTAATAAAGTTTTGTTAAAAGTTCGATCATTTATTCACTGATATGATTAATCTTTTCAGTGATTCAAATTGATAATACCGAGGAAAATGCATATTGTTCAAGATGAATATTAGTTAAAGCAGATTGAATGGTTGATTGTGTGTGTTTTCAAAGTCTGTATAAGCCAGACACAGTGCGCTCACACACACAGTCGGTAATGAAAACCGGATGTGATGACCAACCGTTCGAATAGGTCTTTGTTGTCTGAAAGGAATTTTCATACACATTAAAAAAATGTGCCCTCACACACATTCGATTATAATACGCAGATGTCGTATAATATTACCAACCGTTATGTTGTAATCTTTCTTTTTCATGAACTCTATTTTTATTGTGTCAGCAAGAGGCTTTGTCTGAAAGAAATGTGTTTATATTTAAAATTTAAAAGTGAGTACCGTCGTTATGACTACAACAAATATTGTGTCAGTGATGATGTGTTTTAGTAACCCTCGTATGAAAATAATGTCACATATACTCCATACATATGTGCATGCATTAAAGGATTGTATCCGTTTCAGAGACGATGAATCAAAAGAAGAACACTATCACCTCTTCCGGGCTGTGCTATATCAAATCAAAGAAACAGTACGGTTTTTCCATCCATATCCATACGACGATGACGATGGCAATACACATACAGACATAAACAATGGGGACGATGAAGTCTGGTTTTGTGCTGCATCGGACGAGAGCGGATATGAAGATAATTGAAACAAAGAATAAAATAAAACAATCTTAAAACTTAACCCCTTACATGCACAGACATCCACGCACTAAGACAATGTCCAAAACTCGCTACGGGGGTGGGCGATAATCAAAGGCATTACTTTAAGTAGGTCAACTGTCCCCAGAGGGCGCTCCTAACTGGAAATGAGTCAGCATTTTACGTCCCACATTTTCATGGATCCACATCTGAGGTCCATCAACCTCTAAGATACTACTTACGTGTCACAAGTTCAGTGACAGTGGGTAACGTTTATGCACACCGGATGTGAGTGTGTGCGTGCGTGCGTGTATATATATATATGTGTGTGTATATATATATATGTATGTATGTATGTATGTATACACTACAAATGTAGTATTGCATAAAATCAATGTTCCCCCCATTAAATAACAGTGACACACACCAACCTTCAATTAGAAATTTGTAATTATCTCCGGAAACAAGCAACAACAACACCATCAGCCACATCTTCAGGTATTTGACAGCTAAGGCAGAGCCAAACAAGATCATCGTCTCTCGGCCCCGTACTGATATATTTGGAGCATCAGCAATAGTTGTCACTCTAAGTCGCGCCATCACCACTTTTAGGTAAGTAAGTGGTTGTCGGTGTTTTCATTGTTTACGTACGTTTGCGCAATGTGTGACTTGCTAACAATCGCCCTTTCACCAGTATTAGTATATTTGGAATGCCTGGCGTAAAATAGATAACGTGGCTATATACTTCGAAAGACACTGGTTTCCTTAGTGTCTTAGGGCAATTATGTGGTGTCTGGCGTTACGTGTGGATCACTTACTAAACTGGATGTATCGTGCATTGGCTTTAACATGTAATATAGCGATATTCCATTACATATTATATAGTATCAAAAATATATAAGCGAAAAATGAACAACTCAGAACACGTCCAAAACATGAAATTCTACTGTCGCTAGCACCCTCACGGCTCGTCCTGTCTTGACGATCTTGGTATCATTTGAAAGGATGCACTTTTGTTATTCTAGTGTCATCTAGGTTTCCCGGTAACCGTTTAAAGAACACCGAAAAAAAGGACCTACAATCACGCCGTTTTCGGTGTTCTGTACGGTTCCGAACGATGTTGGCGGCGGGTACTCAGTACACTAATCTTCCGATTGCGGCGCTGTTTTCCTCATTTGCATAGGTTCAGACATGCGCACTTCACCATTTCTTGATTTCATGTTATTAGCTCCACCCACTTTTAAACCGCGGCGAAATTGATGTGCTTTGATCGCAGCGAAACCGATATATATCTACGTCGGCGTGACGTCACAATAAGGTACGCCACCCAACGGGTCTAAATTCGTTGAGTTGGTTGGTTGATATACGTGATTGTGACGTCACGCCTACTTCGCATATGTCATTTTAGCAGCCGTTTGAAAGTGGGTGGAGCCTATACCATGAAATCAGATAGTGGTGCCTCAATCGGTAGATTGGTGAATTGTGTCGACGAATCAACATCGTTCGCAGTGTCTAAGACATTGGAACGGGCCCGGTTGTAGGTCCGTTTTTAGTTAATTTTAAGAATGATTATCAGGAAACCATTTATATGTTTGAATAGCAGAAAGCTTAAATTTTCAAACGCCATCAATATTGTTGGGATCCGACGAACCGTAATGGTACTAGCAGTCGTTAAAAAGGCGTTTTTTTTAACGTGTTAGAGAGTTGTTCATTTTTCGCTCGCTTATCTATTTTTGATAGTATGCATGTGTGATGTCCAGATTATCATAACAGCATATGATGGAATTTTAAATATGGGAATTGTTGGATGCTTCAGGCAACCGAATCCACACGATACAATATTTAAAGAGAGATAACTATCTTAGGGATAATTATTTCCAAATAAATGAATATGTTTATGCAAATAGAAGATATCTAATATACAGATCATTTGTTTTACAGGGATGGCACAGAAATTTTTTTCGGGGTGATGGGAGTTGCCGTCCCATTTGAACATATATATACACAGATTAAATCAATTTACCCTTCATGCGAGACCTATGATAGCGGGTGAGTGCCTTTGTTATAACGGTCTGCAACGTCATTGTTTCAGCTCCATGTAATTATCATGTTTTTGTTATTGCTACTTTATCAACATAATAATAACTAGAGGAATTAATCACTTATCGCACAAATTAGGAATCTTATCAGTGCAAAATACCAACAGTGACATATCCAGATTCCAGCAGATTAACACGTCAGCACAGTTTATGGTGAAACAAAATGCTTAGTAAGATATTGAAAACATGTATTTAAATTGAAAGAAGGGAGCCTGGAACTTAGAAGAACAATTTGTGATACACTATACATGGAACATGTTGACGTTCTTGCTACGTGAAGACAAAAACATTAAAACTCGATAAATGATTCCTTGTGCACATGCAGTATGTCATCTGAAGCCTTATTAAAAGCAGTTGTGTTGATCAGGTGTTTCCTAGTGGACGGAGAAGGTTATATCGTTGCACATCATGACATGATGATCCCTCCTAGGAGCAAAGACAGAAAGCCAAGCATCACGCACTGGCACATCACAGGAAAGTTGAGTATTTTAACATAGCATGTTACCATACCGTGTGTGCATGCGTGCGGGCGTGTGGGCTTGCTTGCGTGCGCGCGTTTGTATGTATGTTGTGATGTTTGTTTAAATGTATGATTAAATGCGTTCGTCCTTGTGTGTTTGTCCATACGATTTGACGTATTAGTCCAGTAGAAATTGACGATGACCCGGATATTTTTGTTAAAAAAGCAATTTTTTTTTCAAGGTGACCAGTAAGGTTTCCTGAACTTCCAAGAAAAACCCAACCAAAATCAACCTTGGACCTTTGTACTTTACCCCAATCCTTGTTTTGGGGGTGTTTCGGTCCAATTTCGAAGTAACACTTTTTGTTTGCGTTTGTTAATCATATGTTTAAGTGTTTCATTTATTTGTTAATACGTTTGTAATGATATGTATACTGGTCTATTAAGCAACACATTAATGATGGAGTTTAATTAATCACTTAAGTAATTAACCAATTAATTAATTAATTAGTAATATATTTATTATATAGCACTCCGTCTCAGCGTTGTTCTGGGATTTAATTAACATCTTAACTAAGGTCACATTAATGCCACTTGTACACTAAACAGTGAACGGTATAGCATTTAAACTTAAATATAACTAGGAGAGATCATAAATGTCCTACCTGTATTCTTGTAATACATCATTAATTTGGTTAAACATCATCATCAGCATTGTCATCATCGTCACTTTCGGGTAGCTGAGCAAGAGTTGGGCCGTTTGCGCACTGTCCTTGACATTTGCAGTGGACGCTACAGGCAGACGCTTCTTTGAGCAGTTGCATGACACACACAAGTTATCTTGGCGCTTGCAAGAGCAACGGATCTCATGTAGAAGATGTTCGTATGCTGGTTCTTTGTCTTTGATGACGGGAACTACTGAATGTGCGTCACAGTCACATATACCGCTCCCCAGCTGTTGCAATGTCGGCGCTCGATGCAGTGTTACTGCCGAATATGGCAACAGTTGTTCTCAGCTCTGTTGAAGATCCTAGGACTTTCATGTGTTTGACTTTTGCCAATACAGTAGATAGCTGAGCTGCCAGACATAGCGTGTGCAAATGGCAAGCACTTACACATCTCCTTTCCGAGAGCATGCTGACCAGCGCAGATACTGATTAGTCTTTGCTTGGTTTGCATGTAAATAGTGGACTTCTCAGGCGCATGGTAAAGCAGGATTACAGACACATACGTTCTCGTGGGACTCTGCAACTTTTAGGGTACACTTCGCCAGCGTGACGCACGTCGATACCTTCTTTCAGCAGGTAAGTAGAGAGGAGATTAATGAGTTGTTGTTTGTTGTGCTTGTTTGAAAGAAAACTACTTTTGTCTGAAGGCACTGTAAAGTTGCGTCCAACCAACACATCACTATAAAGGATCTTGCCCACGTCGCTTCTGTTCGGGTTCTACCAACCAGGTCCTATCGTGTGCTGCCAAGTGTAGAACACACATCACATAAGATGAACACACTTCATGAAAGGTACCTGTCTTCGGCCAGGGTATCTGATGCAGAACGGCACATCCATCCACAAATGTGGCTTTGATGTCAATGTCATGATTGCAGACAACTTGGGGGTCGAGGGTGGCTGTATATGAAGCTAATTGTGCAATTGGCGTGGAATAAAGCTGGGGGTACTGCTACTAGCTCATGTGAGAAGACAGCGATCTGGTGGTCCAGAAGTATATGTCCTGGCCAATAGTCTTTGGTACAGCTTCGTCGACGACATGCGCACTTTCTATCTTTCAGTTTGACAGTTTTCCTCAAAACTACTACTAATAATAATATTTTATTTTGTTAAGCGCCACATCCAATATTGTTCACAGCGCTTTACAACAATATACAAGTGTATGTTAAAAATAATGTATTTGAATAAAACAATATTGTTATATCATAGATAAAATGAACTGATAATAAAAGTAATTAAAACAATAAATATAGTAGAAGTAGAAAAGGAATGTGTTGTAAAATATCATAAAATAAAATAGTTAAGATCATATTATTATTTTTCTTTAATAAATAAACTAAAATCAATGTAAACATAAATAAATTAGGCTAAAATGTATACGAAAAGTAAATAAATTGATAAATAAATAATAAATAAACGTTTAACATCAATCACCTATAGTAAAACAGTGTTGGTAAGGGTCAGAGTTTCATATACGCTGCAGTGAACAGGTGAGTCTTCAAGTCAGATTTAAATGATTCCAGTGATGTGTTGCTTTTAACACTTGGCGGCAGAGCATTCCAGACTGCTGCCGCTGCGTGAGCAAATGTACAGTCACCGGCTTTGCTGCGTGTTCTCGGAACAACTAGTGAGTTCGAGCCAGCAGACCGAAGCCGTCTGACTGGCATATAGACACGCACGAGTTTCTGCATGTAGACAGGCGAGAGGTCTTCATGCAGCGACTTGTACGTAAGAACAGCGATCTTGAATGCAATGCGCTGTTGAATAGGTAGCCGGTGCAGTTCGTGAAGAATAGGGGTCGTACTTTCACAACGAGCCTGTCGAGTAATAAGGTGAGCGGTAGCATTCTGGAGTCGCTCCAATCGACTGATGTTATTGGTTGAGGTACCGAACAGTAGAGAGTTGCAGTAGTCCAAACGGGATGTAATCATAGCATTGACTACGCGTTGAATCAACCCGATGTTGCGCATGTGCAGCGAGCAAGTGCTGATAGTACGTGACACTTGCATAGTCATATCCAGGTGTCTATCAAGGTGGACGCCGAGATTTCTAACATGATCAGTTGCACAGATTTCAGTTGTCCCGACGCGCACACGGAGCCCACTTACAATGGCAGAAGTTGATTTGGGGACAACCGGTAGAATTTCTGTTTTCGTGTAATTCATGAGCAGATAATTCCAAGTCATCCACTCCTTTACGTCATCAATACATCGCTCAATTCGACGCACGGCAGTCACCAGAGAATATGCATCCAGGTCGAAGTGACAGAGCAGTTGTAGATCATCGGCGTAGTGGTGATATCTTAAGTCGTGTTTGTGAATGATATCACCGATCGACTGTACATATAGCGAAAATAATAGTGGTCCCAACACTGACCCTTGCGGCACCCCCGTTAACAAAGTCGACTCGGTGGATAACACGCGGTCGATGACGATACTCTGCTTGCGATTACTTAGGTAAGATTCCAACCAGTGGAGAACCACTCCGGTGACCCCGTAGCGTCGTTGTAGGTGATCCAGTAGTATTGCGTGATCTACCGTGTCAAATGCGGCGCTTAGATGGCTGAGTACGACGAGTGTACCTTGTCTACGGTCTAGCGCGGTCCTGATCTCGTTGACTACCCACAGTAGGGCGGTCTCGGACGAGTGGTTTCGCTTGTATGCGGACTGAAATGTGTCCGTAAGTGAATCATTGGCTAGGTGAATGTTCAATCTGTTGCCCACAATCTTTTCAATCACTTTCGAAAGTTGGGACAGATTGCTAACTGGGCAGTAGTTACTTAATGTATTCTTACACAGTGATGGCTTCTTCAGAAGAGGATGCACAAGTGCTCGCTTTAGTTCACCCGGCATTGTTCCTTCTGCTAAACACGCAATAATCGCAAGTGCGTCAGTGTTCTGTTTTACATGATCGGATGATAACGGATCAAGTGTGCAAGACGTACACATTCTAGCGGTGATAGCCGTTATTTCACGTGTTGTTGTAGTTATAAATGTGTCAATTTGTGTGACAAAGCGACGTGTTTCACGAGGCGGTGTCATGCGATGTCTGGCAGCATGTAAGCCGAGTCGAATTTCAGCTACCTTGTTGTTGAAATGGTCAGAAAATGAATCGCAACAGGCAACGACGGAGTCATATTCGGGATACGAACGTGATGGCTTCCCACTCAGTGATTTCACGATGTTGAACATGCTTTTGTTGTCAGCGTTCAGAAGTTTATCTCGATAGTAGTTGGTTTTCGAGAGAGCAATGAGCTTGTTGCACTCATCACGTGCATCAGCGTACATTTGTCGATGGATCTCAAGCTTTGTGCTTCTCCACAATGACTCGTTCTTTCGCCGTCGTCTCCTCGCGTCATCGATGTTGCTGTTGTACCATGGGTTTGGCATATTATCCCGCATGGCAGTCCGTCGCTCTGGTGCATGTTTGTCGATACATATTCTTAGTGAAGCATTGTAGCCAGTGACCAGTTCCGCTGCACTGGGTGTTGACACCATGTCTGATAGTAACTCACAAGTTGATCGAATGTCATTGTTGAAAGAAGCGGCATCAAACGAGCGGTAATTGCGTTTTACTGTATGTGTCGATGTCTTAGCTGGCCTTTGGATGTTCATGACGTAGCGCACCACGTGGTGATCTGATATAGACATCGGAATAACGTCAACAGAAGTAGCGAGATTGGGATTATCACAAAATACAATGTGTGGCCTGCAGAATGTGTAGGCTCTGTGACGTGTTGAGTGAAATTGTATGAGTCCAGTAGTTGTACGAGCGGCCGGCCCTCTGCCTCAACGTCGTATCTGATGTTGAAGTCAAATAACACCAACAATGCACGTTGGTGTTATACATGTCGACACCTCTCGGAACAGGTGTTCTAGTTCCACGTAGAACTCCGCCATCGGCCTTGGAGTCTTAGCCGATGATGGCGGGCGGTAGAGCGTGCACGTTCTAGATGTGGCTCCACTGAACTGGATACGCATCAGTTCGAAAGATTCATAGTTCGTTTTAGGGAGCATCTTGCACGGTAACGTGTTCCTGTGGATGACGCCGACACCACCACCGCGTCAAGCCGCACGAGGAACATTGATGAACGTATATCCGTTCGGCGTCAGTTCAGCGATTATCGGTTTGTCGCTGTTCTTTTTCAGCCACGTTTCCGTTATGGATAAGATGTCAATGTTGTGGTCGGTCACGAATTCAACGATGGTTAGCGTTTTATTTCTGACAGAACGAACATTCAGGAAAGCGACTGAGAGATTGCTCTTTGTCGGGCTCGTATTATCGCGTGTAGAAACATGAACTAAGTTGCACGGATCACTACGGCGAGGTGATTTGCACAATATTGTTCTGGGGATATGTATCCTGGCAGTTACAATCACATTTATCGCTTGACCTGACGGTGAGGCCGATTGCACAACAGGTGCAATGTGTATTGAAATACGTTTGTGTCTACGGTTCTTGCCGGCTCGACACCCATGCGGTGATACGGCTATCCCAAGTAGCTTCAATAAACAATACACCGGCTCGGGGAGTCTATTGTCTTTCGTTATTACCTTGCTGTGGCGCAGCAGATCGTGCCTGTCGTACCGAATGTGGGTCAACATAGGTAGAACAGTGTAGTCTTCGTTAACACGAACATGTGTGATTGAAGGCGGTAGTGTCCAAATATCACAGATGTTCACGAGTAAAATATAAATCAACACATGTATCCTGACCGTTCACTTGCTGGCCAGTGGAAGTCAGTGCGCCAAAACTCATTTGCATCGATGTATGGACAGCCAATAAAAAGAAATTGTTACAAAAAGCGACTGACATGGTACGTATATTGTTCATGAAAAAAATCGAGGTTCCCCTGGTTTGATTTTGGTTGGGTTTTTTTCTGGAAGTTCAGGAAACACCACTGTTCATCTTAAAACAAAAATGGGCTTTTTAACCAAAATGGTTGAATTTGTAAAAAAAAGTGCTGATTTCTACTTGACTATATGTCAAACTGCTCGTGTGCGTGCGTGTGTATGGCTGTGTGAGGTTGTGTTTATGTGAAAGCCTACTTGGTTGCCAATAGCCTACCAAGCAGATACACTTATAAACAGGTGTAATTGCTCAAGACCAGAGTTAAGATGGCAAGTGTTGTGTGCGCGTTCTTGTACGGTATATTGCTTACACATTTGAGCGTGCCTGCGTGTTTGGTATTGTTTAGACATGTGAGCATGCGTATTTGTATGGCATTGCACATTAATTAGACTAATATGCGAGGGTGCGTGCGCTGGTTCGTGCATGCACACGTACGTGCGTTTGGGTTAATATACATAGTTTCCTCTATTTCTGTAGGAACCGAAGGTAGCACAATTGTTGTTAAAATGGGGCACACTGAAAAGGACGTCTTGTTTCCATCCCAGTTCGTTGATCGAGCTTAGCTCGTATCAGGTAAGTTAAATTACACCGCATCAGTTATTAACGATGCCGGCTACCTAATGTATAGAACTATTGTGAAGCTTGTCGTGATCGCGTCGTGTCAATCATCATGTTTAGTACGTTATATATTGTAATATTAAGTAATGTAAGCAGAACTGCTACCTACATCTTTTCGTTGATCGGAGAAACTTACATATTATGTGTTATTACACTGATCGCAGTGTGTGAACATTGTCCTGATAAACAAAGTTTACAGATGACGCAAGACATTAACATTCGCGGTAAACTCATCAACGTCTTTCACATCAAACGGACAAACGTGTTCCTCATCATCAAACATTTTCTAGACGACCGTGATCTGCAACGGGATATGTTCTGCTCCTGCATCGACTGGGTAAGTCTACCACACTGATCTTCACCTGGATGGAACATTTAATCAATCACATTCCCAACAGAGGCTCCACTCAATTACGTCACTGATGTACATTGATTATAAATTCACTAGCTGAGTTACCAGGCGTTACCCGGGGACAAAAGGCAGTCATATGTACCAGACACCCCAAACCTATCCCAAATGTTTCCAGCCTACACACATTAATAAAATGATGGTAACTGGTCATTGGCCTAGGTGTTAGGACAACCTTTTGCAAGAAATCTCAATCTCAATCGCTTACCCGTCTAACAGAAGTAACCAGCAACAGTGGATGCTGGGTTGAAAGTTCAGCTCGATGCATGCAAAACTAACGGAGAACTAAACCCCTCCCAGGTAGACCTGGTGCATGTTAAGCGCTGAGGATTTTCAAACGTCAATAACTTAAAAACCATTCAAAATTGCTGCATACATCCAGCGACATATTTGTAGATGGCATAATTATCTTTACGATGATATAGAAAAACATTAAGTTCCGTGGCTGAAACTTCACGTACAGCCTTTTGAAATATTGAGCCCCCATGTTGTCTAGCCCCCAGACGAATTTCGAAAATGTATGAATCTACGGACCACCTCAATGGGCCCGCTAAATCACATGCAACATTTCAGCCGGATACACGCAAAACTGACGGAGATCTGTGTGCACATACAAACAGAGAACGAACCGTTATAATATATATAAAAAATGGATAGTGGTCGGAACATCCTGGAATTTCGCCGGGGACAGATATATGGTTCTACCCCCAATAAATGTGAGCCTGAATATTTGGTTTTTGGTGAGCATCAAAGGCGGGTGCAAATGAAGGTTTTTATGAGAGGATTAAGGTGTTTTTTTGTCGACCGTGAAAGAGGGGTGCAATTGGAGAGCATATATATGGTCTTGAGATGTCAGCAGTCCACAGCCGAGACAGCAGAGAGAAGCTGAATTTACAGCGGTACGGCGGCAAAAATATTTCAGCAGCAGCAGCAGCACCCCCCCCCCCCCCCCCCCCCCCGTCTTATTAAGTTTGTTCCCGCGCCACTGGGCCGGAAGGTTGGCGGTTTGGAATAATCTATATGTAGGCATGACAATGTAATTGTTATTTACGTCATTTCAGCTTGTGAACTTGTTAACTTTTGTAACGTCATATAGTTTGAAAGAAAAATGATCGTTATACTCCTGTTTCAAATCAAGTAGTTTGCACCAACACAATCCACAATTCTATCCGCAACTCGATCTACAATTCTGTGTAATTTTAATTGGGAGATATACGAACAAACAAACAACGACGATGTGCTGCTTTATCGTCAGTACATTTTGTAAACTCCTAATTTTGTTATGGTTTGTCGAAACAAAATTTGTGTTTCTGTTTGTTTTAGCGTTTATTTGTATGTATATAATGTGTGTGTGTGTGTGTGTGTGTGTGTGTGCGTGCGTGTGTGCGTGACTGCATGCGTGTGTGCGTGCGTGTGTTTGTATCGGTACGTGCGTGCGGGTGCGTGTGTGTGTGTGTGTGTGTGTGTGTGTGTGTGTATGTGTGTGTGTGTGTGTGTGTGTGTGTGTGTGTGTGTGTGTGTGTGTGTGTGTGTGTGTGTGTGTGTGTGTGTGTGTGTGTGTGTGTGTGTGTGTGTGTGTGTGTGTGTGTGTGTGTGTGTGTGTGTGTGTGTGTTTTTTGTGATACACTAAAATGTCATATGTTAGCAGTGTATGTAGTAGTAAGTGTGAGAGAGTGCCTTGTTCCAGCAAGCCGTCCCTCCACCTAAGTGTTTGACGAAAGTACCGTCATGTGAATGTCCGTGTTACAAGCCACCGAACACGCTTCTCTGTAATCACACGGCGCGGTACGTCATATTTAGTCAACGCGAGCAGCAACATTGCTCTAGGAGTCTAGGTGGTTGTTTCTGCAAGAGGTGTTTAATGTGAATGCCACGCAATTTCATAACATGACGGAGAATCAACTAATTAATTTAATGCAATTAATTTCTTTGGCAGTAAGAGATTGTGTTATGCGGTGTCCACTTTAAATACTATTCATGATGTATGAATGGAGTTTGTGAACATATGTGGACAAGCACAATAACTCACTGCTGTTATTTTGCGACCAGCTACGACAGCAAGGTGTGTTCGCCATTCAAATATGTGAACCCACGGGAAGAGTTGCAATTCACAGAAGTGGCTGTTCGCAAAGCCCTCAGCCCGTGCTACAAGCTCGAATGTGAAAAGAAGACGACCGTTGTGTAAGTAAATGCACACCCATGTAAGAAATGTACCATGGCAACACCACGGCAACACAATGGTAAATGGTGGAGCGCTGTGGCACAGTGCTTGAGCATCGGACTCTCAGTCAAGAGAACAGAGGTTCGATTCCAGTGTTGGGGACATCGACGTGTTCAGCCCATTTTAGTCGACCACCTTCTCGTAACTTTCTCTCATACCAACCTCCTCCCTCAGCTCCTCCAATTTTGCTTGTCTATTTTCTTCAATCCAGTAATTCTTCCCAACTAGTTGTTTAAGTAACTTAGCCTTGAGCTATCGAAATATAAGTCTATATCCCATCACCCCTTCCACTTTTCTCCATGCATTCTCCCCAACTTGTATTCTCCTGCGAATTTCAGGCTCTGAGCTCCGAGTATATCCGTCACCGCAGATACACAGGTATCCACCCAGCGCCGAGGTATACAAATATATATATATATATGTAGTTCATTATATTAATTCGGTTAACATGCATGTTATTATCATAGTAACACATTGCATGGGCAGGCAACATGTTGTACGTGTCTATTGCCAGACAAAAAGTTAATATGCGTGTTCGTGAGTCATGTTTAGGATGATTTATGTTTATGCAGGCCTAGCTTTTGAAAAGCATTTTTTTGAAACTGTGACCTGCTTCCTGTCTGACGTTTTGCCAAGGACACCCACCACATTGTAAATGTTGACGTTTGTGTTACTGATACCAAAGTGATGTTTGTGACAGGCAATGTCATGAGCTGGCGGGCTGCCGTTGGTGTTCCGTTAACCAGTATGGCGTCAATTTGGGAGATGAATCATTCTGTGCTGAAGAGGCCGTTTGTCACTTTGGCATGGTGGGAAACTATGGCCTGCTCCATGGTATGTGCTGCGTGTATAGTAATTGCATGGCTCAGATAAACGTAGTCTGTAGGTCCTTAGATAATACAACTATGTTTATTATCGAAGGTAGAACACCTGTTAAATGCATCAACGCATCATTAAAGTACCCATCGAATGTTTATTTGCAAAAAATGTTAGGTAATCAGTACACAGTGAGCAGAACATAATACATTACTATATCGGCGAAGACAAACCAAACCAATGATACGACAGCACCTGAATGCTGAAATATCTTAAAGAGTGAAATTGAATGCATCATCGATAAATTTGTTCCCTTGAAAAAAAACAAGGGAAACGGTCCAGAAAGAAACACTTATCGAAAGAAGCCATTAGAAAAATTAAGTACAAACAAATGATGTGGAAGTCATCAGCTAATTGTAACTCCGGAAATTATAGCTTAGAAAGTAAGGGCTATGAAGGAAAATAAATCATCTGGAGTGGATGGGATTCCGCCCAAACTACGATTGGAAATTGTAGAATAAATTAGCATACTTGTCACTAGAAGAGGGAGTGGTTCCTTTAGAATGAAAAGTAGTAAACATTATACCGTAATTTTTAAAAGCTTCGAGAAACAAATCAGAGAACTACAGACCAGACAGTTTAATATCGGTGATTTGCTAATTATTAGAAAGACTAACTAAAGATAGTGTTTAGAAGAATTAAACCTGATTGAGATAAACTGCATTTACAAGATGATCTTGATAGGTTGATCAAATGGTCTCAAAAGTGGCAAATGTCGTTCAATTGTGGTCAGTGTAAATACCTCCACACAGGACATGGGAACGAATATGTACAATATATAATGGGGGAACTGTAATAAATACTAATGTAAACGAAAAGGACTTAGGGTTAACCATTAGTGCTGATATGAAAGCTGCAGAGCAGTTCGGAATTGCAGCTTCAAAGGGAAATCAAATCCTTGGATTAATTAGGCGAAATATAGCGTATAAGGAAAACTAACCAATAATACCGTTGTACGAAACAATAGGTAGGCTTCATTTAGAATATTGTGTACAAGCGTGGAGGCCATATCGCAAGAAGGACATAGATATGCTAGAAAGAGTAGAGACGAGAGCGACTAAAATTATACCAAGACTGAGGGATCGTAGTTACAAAATACGCCTAATAAAATGTGGTTTAACAACACTAGAGATCAGGAGATTGAGGGGATATCAATATAAGTGTTTAAAATATTGAATGGTTATGAAAATATTGATAGAAATATTTTGTTCTCATTTAAAGATAGAAGGTCTACAGGACATGGAGTTACATTAGCAAAGGAGCAGAAAAGATTAGATATTAGAAAGTTCTCATTTTCACAAAGGACTTTAAATGAATGGAACAGATTATCTGCTGATTGTGTGGGTGCTAGTAGTGTGAATATGTTTAATAATAAAATCGACACATATCCCAGAAGGGCGGGATACACAATAATAAAAAGAGTTGGACTCGATTGGGTCGATGAAGTCATTAAATATGTTAATTGGTGAAAATAGGTCATTGCACATGCGCAATGATGCGTTTATCCTGTAAATTATTAACTCTGAAATAGGTAAAATAAAATGTTGAACATTTAAATAGGTCATTGCGCATGCGCAATTTTGTATTTTTTCCGAAGTTAGTGCTTACATTAACTATCCTAAAGACAACCTAGTGCTTAAATTCACTGCCATAAAGACAGCCCTTTGCTTAAATTCGTCTCCGTAAAGATAGCCTATTGTTTGTATTAGCTACCCTAAATTTACTCGTCATTATTTCATGAATATTAATTAAAATAGTCGTGTTTTATTAGTTTATCCATGTGGCATGTTGAAGCGTTGGCTATTTTTATTGGTTGTCTGGTACCATGCTTACGTGATTCTCAGAGTCCTATATAAGTCCTGTCCAATCAGGAAACGAAGTGCAGTAGATCCGTCCTCCTGCCACTGACAGTAAGCTGTATGTTCTAGTATAGGCGGGTCTGCGTCCAACGCATTCATGAAGCCAAATCGATATTTGCAGTGGGGCTCTAGCCACATTTTGTTGGGATGCTGCATTTGTAGGTGGCAGTAAATAACTCTTTGGTGTGGAAGCCTTGCTTATACAAAACCACATTTGTTAGCATGCGTTGGTCACTAAATGACCATAGCAGGTTACCATAAAGTGTGTGGCCTGGCCGACTACTTCAAAAAAAGGTGGTCCGCCGGTGTTTCCCAGTACATTGACAGGACGTTGACCCTATCTCATGACTTTCAGAGCTGCAACCTTGCCAAAGCCAAAGTATGATGTAATAACAGCACAAACGGTGAGACCGTGAGCACCTAGTAACATTTGGGACAGTGGAGCTGTGTTCTTCTGCAGCTGCGCTGATTTCAAGGACAGATCGTCTTTGAATTGGAGAAACCAACAGAACTTTGCAGGATACTGCCTTGGTTCAATATGTTAAACACTTCTATCTGATCTCCTCAATCTCAATCGATAACCCGTCTATTTGCTTTGCTTTGCTTCCTTTTGAGGGATCTCACGCGATAACCCGTCTATTTGCTTTGCTTTGCTTCCTTTTGAGGAATCTCACGCGATAACCCGTCTATTTGCTTTGCTTTGCTTCCTTTTGAGGGATCTCACGCAATAACCCGTCTATTTGCTTTGCTTTGCTTCCTTTTGAGGGATCTCAATCGATAGCCCGTCTATTTGCTTTGCTTTGCTTCTTTTTGAGGGATCTCACGCGATAACCCGTCTATTTGCTTTACTTTGCTTCCTTTTGAGGGATCTCACGCGATAGCCCGTCTATTTGCTTTGGTTTGCTTCCTTTTGAGGGGATCTCACGCGATAAACCGTTTATTTGCTTTGCTTTGCTTCCTTTTGAGGGGATCTCACGCGATAACCCGTCTATTTGCTTTGCTTTGCTTCCTTTTAAGGGATCTCACGCGATAACCCGTCTATTTGCTTTGCTTTGCTTCCTTTTGAGGGATCTCACGCGATAACCCGTCTATTTGCTTTGCTTTGCTTCCTTTTGAGGGATCTCACGCGATAACACGTCTATTTGCTTTGCTTTGCTTCCTTTTGAGGGGATCTCACGCGATAACCCGTCTATTTGCTTTGCTTTGCTTCCTTTTGAGGGGATCTCACGCGATAACCCGTCTATTTGCTTTGCTTTGCTTCCTTTTGAGGGGATCTCACGCGATAACACGTCTAATTGCCTGAAATTCCATCTTTTTGACGGAATCTTACGCGATAACACGTCGAATTGTCGTAGTACTAGTAGTGGTCGTAGTAGTAGTAGTCGTAGTCGTAGTAGTAGTCATAGTAGTAGTAGTAGTAGTAGTCGTAGTAGTAGTAGTAGTAGTCATAATAGTAGTAGTCGTAGTACTAGTAGTCATAGTAGTAGTCGTAGTAGTAGTAGTCGTAGTAGTCGTAGTAGTCGTAGTAGTCGTAGTAGTAGTAGTCGTAGTAGTAGTAGTCGTAGTAGTAGTAGTCGTAGTAGTCGTACTAATAGTCGTAGTAGTCGTAGTAGTCGTAGTAGTCGTAGTAGTAGTCGTAGTAGTCGTAGTAGTAGTAGTCGTTGTAGTCGTAGTAGTAATAGTCGTAGTAGTAGTAGTAGTAGCAGTAGTAGTCGTAGTAGTCGTAGTAGTAGTAGTCGTAGTAGTAGTAGTAGTCGTATTAGTATTCGTAGTAGTAGTCGTATTAGTCGTAGTAGTAGTCGTAGTAGTAGTCGTAGTAGTAGTAGTAGTCGTAGTACTAGTAGTCGTAGTAGTAGCGAGTGAGTGAGTGAACAGACACGAAGGATGAGTGAGTACGTGAGTGATTTGAGTGATTTGTTAATCGGAACTTAGACGAGTATCTTTACTTGTGAAGTGTAAGACTATTAGTAAGGTTCCTAACATATGCTTTGCATTACACTATGAAAAAGACACAAGATGAAGTTTGCACAGTTTATTCGTGAACCACGCAAACGTATTTGTCACGCTCCATAACTACAAGAACCTGCGAAAGCTCAAAACAATGGCTAACCAAAGCACTACATGTTTAAAATTATCAAAGAAACGTCTAGAATATCTTTTTATAGGGGAATTTTTTGCTCGCTGTAACACCACGTCACTGACCATAACGCCTATAATGTGGGTTATATTCAAGTGCAAAAGCACAAAGCAATGGCTAACCAAATCACTACCTGCTTGATCAACTCACATCACGCACACAATTACTATACGTAGCAATGTATAGTTTAACAATGTCATACAGAGTACGCGCACTCACACACGCGACAACCAAACAAGTCCAGACACATCTCGAGTACGGGTTTTATAAGAGACACGAATTTAATCGCTATCTAATATAATAATAATAACACTAGTCTACTGTTCTTCGAACATCCAGAGCATTCGTTATCAGTTTAGTTTGAATTATTGATTTATACGGGTGTTCAATATAGTTCTTACAAACAATAGCTAATACACTAGTCTATTGTTCTATCATGACGCTTCACTTTCCTCGAACAATGTAGATAGCGAGCACTGCGCCGTCTTGTATTGATATATGCTCTTTGGTGTCAAGGCCACAGGCAGTGAGTTGACAACATGGCTTGTCCATAGCGCCTAGCCCATAGTACATCGATTGTGTTTATTTCGGTAATGATGACAGCGAGGAAAATAGATGAGACTTGAACAGGGAATACCCCTTCAAAACAGTGTATAAACAGGATATCCACTGTGACCGCTGGTAAGTACAAATCTCGTATGACAAATACTGTTACATGACAAACAGTTTGACCAAAATATTACACAGATAGCTGGTAGTTTGAATGTTTTAGCAGATAAGTTCGTATAATTCCCTGACTTAACACGGGACAAATAAACGGATGTTTTTTCAACACAGAGCCTTGATTTATACCAGTTCATATCAGTTAACAGGGACATTTTTCACTCACTATAGTATGTCACTGCCCATAACATCAAATGATGAGATTATATTCAAGCACGAAAACACAAAACAATGACTAACCAAAGAACTATCTGTTTAACTAAGTCAGCCTTGCGTACAAAATTACGGCGCGTGGCCGTTTGATGATGTCACACAGGGTGCGCGTGCTCGCAACAAACAAACAAGTTCACACACGTCTCCGCGTACGAGTTTATTTATAGCCACGAGCAATGGTATTGAGCAATCACGGTGCGGTTCTCGCGCGCAACAAACAAACAAGTCCAGACACGTCGCCAGTAACGTCCCTTGATCTACGCCAAAAATTCAAAATATCGTCGTATGCCTTTACGATAACAGCTCCTATGCTTTATCATGGGATAAAAATGGCCTATGCTTTAACATGGGATAAAAATTACCTATCCTTTAACCCGGGAAATACTTTTCCAAGCTCATTTGCATAACTAACCACGCCCACAAGGGCCAGCTCGCTCGTGATTGGTCATTTGCACTTCCCCAGACCGCGCCAAAGACCTCATTTGCATAAATCATAAGCGGTAGAAAATGCGCAGTCTGGTGGAAACCCCTATCTCTTAACATGGGGTTTTCACCGGTTTGCGCACGCGTAACTCGTGGACCACCTCTATTACTACTTACAAAGCCGAGTCTGCTTTTCGTTATGCTCGTGAGTACTTGAGAATCACGAAGACTGGCATGATGCGACAATCCACCCACACCTTTGTTGATCTGATTTGAGATAATAATAATTAGTTAACTTGTAGTGCGCCATAAATCTACACAAAAGTCCATTCAGAGGCGCTAAAATACATTAGTACATGAATGTTAAAACTTGTTAGTTAAATAAATGACAATAAAAATAAATAAATTGCTAAAACCGTGGTGCATATTGCATAGACAATAAGATTATGTGGTAAAAGGATAGTAGTAAGTAACGGCAGCAGGGCCCGGTGCAAGATTGAAAGATCAAAGGGCATCAAAGGGTTTTGGATCAGCCAATCACTTGGATTTCTACTTATAAAAAAAAAGAGTAATGACCTGTCATAAAATCTACTTATAAAAAACCTCTTATCTTAATTGCTTTTTGACATCTTACTTATAAAAAACGTTTGATTGATGCCCAGTTGACCCCTTTTTATAGATGCCGCGGGTTCATGTAAGTACGGTTCCATAAGTACTTTACTGCTGACCTCTAGTGGACATACTTGCTATGATAACATAGACGATAGAGCATCTAGTGGTTATGCTATGATAACGTAGACGGTAGCGTCTCTAGTGCAAGAATGAATAACCAGTCACTTATGTGTAAGGAGGTTATATAGTGGTTATACACGAGGTGTAGTCAGTAGTGTCTCTAGATCAGCGGTATGCAGCCTATACGTTTCGGTGGTTTGGCGTCGTTCCTTTCGAATTTTTATCCGTGTCGAGTCACTGCATACGGTCGGGGATTCAGATCAGTCATGCACGCTTATCAGTTTAGAAAAGCAATGTTTAACGTAGACGAAAAAAATGCGGAGAACATCACACAGTCGTGGTCGGCCTATATAGAGAAGCAACGAAGTTAAGGAATCAAGAAAAAGAGAACGGGAGCCGAATGGGATGACATTAGGGTCGCGTGTATGAAGAGCCTGTTGATGAGCAAGTTTCAAGGGACAACAAAGTTGAAAGACGCCCTGTTGGCTACCGGGGAAGCAGAATTGGTGGAGTCGGTACCGTCAAGAGAAGCCTTCTGGGGTAGCGCCCACGGGGACAAAGAAGGTCAAAATATGCTCGGAAAATTATTGATGGAGATGATTGATAAATGTAGAAGAAATGAATAAAAAGTCTTCGCTCGTTTTCTGCGCGCCAGTCGTCAATATGTACACGTCGTTGAAGCATCCTTTTACGTGCATCGTGGCTGGCCCTACGGGGTGCGGTAAGACTATTTTCGTCACTCATCTACTACAGTTCGCTTCTTCTATGATCGAGCCGCCTCCGGAGAAAATCCTGTGGTGTTATGGCAAGTGGCAATCTGCCTACGCCTCTATGTCAGCCGATATAGAATTAGTAGACGGTTTACCGGATCCAAAGGTTTTTAGATGTCAAAACGAGGACGCTTCTAGTACTCGATGACCTTATGGAGGAAACTGATAGCCGGGTCACGACCTTGTTCAATAAAAAAGTTATCACTGCAACACGTCCTTCGTACAGATTCTGCAGAATATTTTTCCAAAAGGGAAAGAAAATCGCACAATCAGCTTGAATGCGCAATACATGCTGCTATTTAAGAGCCCCCGGGACGCTGGACAAGTAGGTCACCTGGCGAAACAGATGTATCCGGGTAGAATCAAATACATGATGGAAGCTTTCAAAGATGCAACGTCAGCACCCTACGGTTATCTCCTAGTAGATCTGAAACAGGAAACAGCGGAAAATATGCGCTTGCGCACGTCTATTTTCCCCGACGATCGCCTTCAGTAAGTCTACGTAAGGAGTGTATAAAAAGAGGAACGCGTCACAGCGGAAGTCATTCATCAGGATGACAGAGCGCGTCAAGAAGCACATCCTCTGTCTGGAGTTAATGAATAGATATAAGTTGAGAAAAGCCATACTCACGAACCGAAATGCCGACTTCATCTGTAGCCTATGCAACTGCGCGTACAACATACTGAAAGGGAACGTGAAATTGTCAGCGAAGGAGAAAAAACAAGAAGCATCTGCGAAAGTTTACGTCAAAAAAGGTGTCCGTCAAGAAGAAGCGGACGGTCTTGCAAAAAGGGTGCGGGCGGCTTTCTGACGGCACTGCTAGCCCCGTTGGCGAGCACCATCCTTCTCCCACTGCTAAAGCAGGTTATCGGGTGATGCAACACGCGAAGAAGATGGCGTTAATCGAACAGCCACCGAGCACGACCCGATCGCGTGCGATGAGTAGCCTGGACAGCGACATGAAGGACGTTCTAGAAGGTTCGGATTTATCCGAGCGAGAGAAGGTGGCGTCGTACAATCAACTGCTGAGTCGTTACAATGCGATAGAGGCGACTTGAGCGGCGCAGCCGGTACGCGTGTCCGTGGTGAGCGAGGGAAAGGAGGAGGCAGTCCAGCCGCTGCCGCCGTCGGCGGCTGCGCCGGCATCGCTGAGCGGCATAGAGCGCGAGATCGTGGAAAGCGTACCGAAAACTCTGAGAGGGAAAGCCCACCTCCTGATCGAAAAAATGAAAACCGATTCGTTGTGTCGATGGACCGACCGCGACGAATTCGTGTACGACGGTCAACCTATCGCGGGAAGTAACATGGTCGATCTCGTGAACGACCTCATGCGAACGAGGAAGAAGGCGGTACCGCCGGTTGGGTGGGAAGCGTTCGGGGACCGTATGAGGCGTCTGAACGTCCTTATGGAACTCGTCGGTAACGCCCGGCATCGAGCGTACATACAGCAGCAGTAGCAGGTGACGCCTGATAAAGGTAAACGTCGCCGTCGCCGTCGCCGTCGCACTTAGTCTCTAGAGCGAAAGTGGGAGGAGTATTAAAGAGGTTAAAACGCCGCCGTCAGAGCCACTCACAATGCACCCTCGAAGGTCGGTAGTCGTCGCCGTCGTCGTCGGCGTAGTCGCAGCGGCTTTCGCTTTATATATGTGTATATTATTCGTCGTAAATCGATCGTCGTCGTCGTGGTCATGGTGTCCCGGCGGCCTCGTGGTAAACAACGAAAGCGTCGCCGCCGCCGCCGCCGCACTCAACGAGACGACGACCGCCGCCTGAAGCGCGCCTACTTCGACCCGAAACAGGCGGGCAGTTACGGCGGCGTCGACGCGTTGTACCGGGTGGCGGCAACTGTAGTACGCAAACCGGTCGTGAAGCAGTGGCTAGCGGCGCAGGACACTCACACCTGCACAAACCGGTGAAACGACGTTTCAAACGTCTTTGCGTTATCGTAGGCGGTCGAAACCAGCAGTGGCAAGCCGATCTCGTCGACGTAGCTAAATTGAAAAAGCACAACGACGGTATAACGTTCCTATTGACGGTCGTCGACAGCCGAACGCGCTGCAGACCGATAAGGGGACTGAGTTTCTCAACATACTCTGATGGCTTCCTTGAACATGTCGATGCGACGCTACTGGTGGAAGCCGAACTGTTTGTCGACGGCCTCCAAGAACGGTACCACGTCCCTGTTGTTGTACCACAGGAGGAAGTCCCACAGCGTCGTCATCCCTTCGTCGTGCCATACCGTCACTCAACCCTCTTACGCCGCGGCGGAGATCCCTTCGCGTTTTAGGTGCCTGTAGAAAGCCTCCCGTGGGGCAGTTCGGTGTCGTCTAGTTTCCGCAACGTGTCGAGGTACTCATAGGGAAAGTAGTCCTTCTTCACTTCGCAGCCGTAAGCCTTCAGAAACTTATCGTAGCTGAAACCGGGGGCTAGGTAGTTGTGATGTCTAGGAACTGCAGCGTCGCCGTCGCTAGACACATGAAGTTGTTCTGACGTTTGATCGTAAACGCCGACGATGTGTCCGTCCTTCGGTCATGAGCAGGGGAGTGAGATACTTTTTGACGACGTTCAAGTCTTACTTACCCGAAATGAAACCGAGGACAGGGAGCCAGCGTAGATGAGCCCACAGGCGGTCGGCGAGTACGGTGTACGGGGACTTGTCCGACTCCGCCTCGTCGGCGGCGGCGGCGGCGGCGGCTCTCCATTCGTCGTCGAGCGCGTCGATCGCTTCGAAGGTCGAGTCGTACGACGGTCGCAGAGCCGCGCAAGCCGCTTCGCTCACGGCCTCCAGGGAGATGATCAGGCGCTTCGCGAGCTCGTTCGAATCCCCGGTCGTGACGAAGCATCGCGCCGGCTCGTGGCCGGGGACGTTCGAGGCGATACTCACGTCCACCGACATTTGGCGGTATCCGCCGGCAGTTCACGATTGTCGAAGTAGCACTCGAAATCGAATGTCGCCATGTACGGGTAGTAGCGCAGGGGTTCGTCCACGTAGATTCCCTCATCCTCAAACTGTTGAAACACGGACGGCGTCGGGTGGTAGACACCGCCGGGGAAGACGTGGCAAACGCCACCCTCGCACGTCGCTTCGTGACGCTGCAATTTATAGGCGCTTCGCCACAGCGATTCACCACTTTTACTGCATATGTACGTTTGAGTGAACCGCGAGATGTCGGGTATATACGAATATTGCGCGTCGTAAAGGTTTACGGTTATAGTAGTGGGGTACCTGTAGAGGGAACGACGGTCCAATTCGGAGGCTGTTTTCCCGGGCGCCATCCCCTCCGTCAGTCGATACACGACCACTTTGGTTTTAAAGACCGTCTCCACCCGGTCGAGTTCGTTCAGAGAAACGCCGACGAACGCGTAGGGACTCACCCCGCTGCCACCGCTGTAAGCGGCGTAGAGCTTTAAGGCGGGGGCCATCAAACGGACGGTCTTGCCGTCGTCGCCCGTGTCTCTTCTATGAAGCGCCATACAACGGAAGAGGCATAAGTTATCGGTGTAAGGCTTACCGTGTCGATCTTTTGCTAGAGCGACGATCGTCTTGCTTGCGTACAGATAGGCGGGAAGTTACGCGTCGAGACAACCGATAGAATGGTGGATGCTAGCGTTGAGGAAGTAGGTAACGTTCGTTACCAATTCGGCGACCCATCCCGAGTCGGTTCGTTGCGCTATAACATACTAAAAAACGTCGGGTTGTCGGACAGCGTCAAGAAAGCCTTCGAACGACGGGGCGTCGGTGGTGAGCGTGGGGGTTTCGAGGAAGCGACCCCAACAATTACAAGACGAATGATAATACCTGTAACGTCCCGTCTCCTTGTGTCGTAGAATAAACCCAAAACTTAAATTGATTTTTAACGCTCGAGTCTGCTCCGCGAAAATTTGCCGTAGTCGGGGGTCGAGTGCGGCCGTGTCCAAACAATCGGTCAATTGATAAGTATATCTCGACTGGATAGGGCCGCGCGACGTAGACGTACGTATACTAGACCAGTGCTCTTGACCGGTATGCCGTAGACCGGAGACACCGCCTCGTCGGCGTCATCATCGTCGTCGATATGTGGCGACGGTGGCGGTGGTGGTGGTGGTAGTACCTTTTTCACCACAGGTCGTTCTCAAATGTCTCAACATATTTTGACGATAGGTGAATGATCGACCGCATTTCGGACATTGGTGCTGCGGCTTATTTTTACACGAGTGCCCCGCCAGACGATCGACGGCTCAACCGCATACGGGGCAGACAGGCATCGCTACTGCTGGTGCTACTGGTGCGACCGTTTTAGTCAACACCAAAAACGATATTAACTACGACGAAGCCTGTACGTTCCCTATCAACGTGTTGTTACCACCGCTAGGAGTGGCGGCGGTGGTGGTGAGACCGCTGGGATATTTGACCTAGTTACACGGCTTGCTGTAGCCGTGAGGCGGATCGATGTTAGTAGGGCTAAAAATAACGGGCGGGCGAGTGAGCGAGCGCTAGCGGCTTAACGTGTTTTGGTATGGGCCTTTATTAAACGCAAGGGCGTTTCGTGTATGAGCCTGTATTAAACGTAAGGGTTTCGTGTATGGTGGGATGTTTATTAAACGTGTTTTGCGTAATAGTAAACAAGATTGTTCGTACGTTTTCAACGTTTTATTAAGCATAATACATCACAGATGACTATAACAACGCTACTAAATCCACCTACATTAAAGTTCGTTATAGAAGTTTCTTTTTCTTTTCGGTCTAGTAGCGTGCATACATTTTCAACGTTTTATTAAGCAGTTTTATTAAGCACCAACACCTAGATTAAAGTTCGTTATAGAAGTTTTCTTCTTCTTTTCGGTCTAGTAGTGTCCATACGTTTTCAACGTTTATTAAGCAGTTTTATTAAGCACCAACACCTAGATTAAAGTTCGGCCTACAGCAGAG
Source organism: Escarpia spicata (assembly GCA_963995525.1). Lineage (NCBI taxonomy): Eukaryota > Metazoa > Annelida > Polychaeta > Sabellida > Siboglinidae > Escarpia > Escarpia spicata. The sequence continues at coordinate 33,381,789 of OZ023209.1, forward strand.
TTGCAACTAATGTTCAGACATCGAGTCCGGCTCTTTTCAACAAGTAAGCCTCTACCGCGGACTCCAGTATTGCGTTGTGGAAGCAGGCAGTCCAGTCGGTGCCTAGCAACCAGTCCGCTACCTGTTTCACGAGGTCGGCTTCCGCGGCTCGGGCCGGCTGGAGCGCGCATTGGTCGTGCAGGATGAGTATCAGCCTCATCATGAACGGCACGAGCGAACGATCTAGGTACGAATCGAGCACGCGCTGGAAGAAACGACTGGTTATGTCAGCCACATTTTCGTACATTCGCTGATAGCGTCGGTTATGTCTACCAGCTCTTGCCCGTCCATGTGAACGAAGTGACACCCTTCGTCGGGAGCGCAATCACCGCAGTAGCGCCGCGCGCGTCCCAATACCGTTTCCCCGATCGCTTCAGCGAAGGCGTGCAGTATATACTTTTCCCGCACTTCGTTCGTCCTTAGGAGGAGCGGCTGGTATTGGTTGAAACCGTCGTGAATCGGTAGCAGCGGTGGCGGCTGTTGCGCTTCGACCACCGCGGATGGTAGTTGAGTGGTCGGTATCAACGGCGGTAGCCCTTCCGACGACGCCGACGATGAAATTGTTACGGTTTCCACCGGCGGTGACGTCGGGACGTCGCCGTACGCGGGAACGACGCGGTATAGGGTCGCGTAATTTGGCGGTGCCGGTGGCGATGACGTCGAGTCCGAGTACATGTCGCTGTCCGCGAAGAGCTGCAACGCGGGATCGGCCGCAGGAGCCTCCTGCTCGGCCGTCACGTTGACGGCGACAGCTTCGGCGGGCGCGTTGATACCGATACCGGGTGTCGCCTCTGCAGTGAGGCCGGCCGCCGATGTAGAAGCGGTTTTCAGCATTGCTTCGATAACGGGCGCGTTGATACCGGTAGCGGGTGTCGCCTCTGCAGCAACGGCGGCGGCCGCCGACGTTGAAGCGGTCTTCGGCGTCGCCTCTGCAGCAACGGCGACGGCCGCCGACGTACAAGCGGTCTTCTGCTTGCTGCAGCGGCAATGGGCGCTTTGATACCGGTAGATGTTGTCTCCTCTGACCAACGGCGACGGCCGCAGACGTAGAAGCCTTTGGCGTCGACTTCTTCTTTCTCTTCAGTAGAGTCCCGAATACGCCTTGTTCTCCTTGCGCCGACGTGACAACCGTAGTCTGGTGACGAAGAAGAGTAAACGACGTTAACACACCGAAAACAAGTGAATACAAAAGTCTTTTTAGCCTATGTATTTATAAGAGCGTAGTGAGTGGTCCACGCGCGCTCGAACACGTATAACACAAAACAGCCGAGTCTAACAAGGTTATTGAAAATACAAAAAAACGAGCGGTCATGTTATTGCACAAACTACGCGTCGCTTTTATACAGCGTTATTTTCAAATATAAGTTTAAAATAAGATTCTCTATTCCTTGCTTCGTATTATAGATCGTTTATTTTACACATTTAAGCTTTTATTAAGAATTTAGACAATTACGCAACCCGGTCGGTAAAGGCCTACGTGACGGTGCCTACGTGCCAATCGTCAGGCGTTCATAGGCGCGCTACAGCGAACTTCGTAAACAACATCCGACATTCCGTTAAAAGAAAACTATGGAGCAACACGTCTCTCACGAAGAGCCTAAGCTATATGTAGAGAGATCGCGTCACGAACCTGATTGGTACGGTACTACATCACCTACCTTTTCTTTTAACATTCACTCGATAGAATTTATAAATTCTACTAATTTTACCGTCGATAACTAGAATTTTTATCTATATGTTTACAGATCGAAAAATTTACCCCGGAATGGGTTTGGACTACCACCCCCGCCTAGACCCACTGAGGACCCCCATACGCTTAACCGTAGTATCGCTACATTTACGGCATCACCACCCCTGTCGGTCGTGGCATCGTTACGTGCCGCGGCGGCTTACATATCGGTCGTGGCATTGTTGCGCTCAAAATACCCCGCAAAATCGGCAGGGGCGCACCACCATGTGCGGCGCTGTTGGCCTGAGCATATTACCGCCCCAATCACCATTGCATCAACGCCGAGCGCTAGCACACCGCCCCATGGCCGTGGTGATGGGTGTACAGCGTCCCAATAAACAGCGGGTGCTCGGTCGTGGCGCGCCTCAATCACCAGCCGATGAACTACCACCTCGTCGTCGTCGTGCACAGTTTGGGGATGATTTTGGTCCTTATTCAGGACCCCCCTCGGCCATCTTACTCCGGCGATGGACCTCCTAGGGACAATGGACGCTAAAAAAAACTACTCAGGTTTTTGAATAGTATTAACCATCACACGTAACAATAGTGTAATAAAAATATATAACTTACCGTCTCCTTTCGTATGTGCTTGAGCATAATAATAATCCACTATAAAGTCAACTTCAGCTTTAAAATACAACACCCTTATTAGAAACCAATCTTATTCCTACCTAGGTTACGGTATGAATAATACAGTAGTGTTCTCCGACTAGCGTCGGTCTATATTATTTTTAGCTCTTACCGTTCCGCCTCACGGCCATAGAACCGCACTTTGTACGCCCTCCTACAGCTAGGCTTAACTAGGTCAGCGACGGCGTCAAAATCATAGGTCACCGATATCTTCATCATTTATCGACACCAGCAGCAGCCGCCGTTGTATTACGTCACCGACTACGGGTTTGTACGGAAAATTGAGAGAATAAAACAACCAGCTCACAACACACGCAACTAATGCAGTGACCTACACTAATTATAAGACTTTTCCATTTTTCACGCATAACCACTATATAATCTCCTTACACATAAGTACATTTTTTACGTATAACCATTATATAACCTCCTTACACATAAGTGCATTTTTCACGTATAACCACCATATAACCTGCTTACACATGAATGACTGATTACTCATTCTTGCACTAGAGGCGCTACCGTCTACGTTATCATAACATAACCACTAGAGGCGCTACCGTCTACATTATGATAGCAAGTATATCCACTAGAGGTCAGCAATAAAGTACTTATGCAACTGTACTTACATGAACCCGCGACATTTATAAAAAAGGTCAACCAGGCATCAATCAAACGTTTTTTTATAAGTAAGATGTCAAAAGGCAATTAAGATAAGAGGTTTTTATAAATAGATTTTATGACAGGTCATTACTCTTTTTTTTTATAAGTAGAAATCCAAGTGATTGGCTGATCCAAAACCCTTTGATGCCCTTTGATCTTTCAATCTTGCACCGGGCCCTGCTGCCGTTACTTACTACTAAGGATATAACATTAATTAAAACGTGACGTAATATGTGCATCATAAGATAAGTAAAAAATAAATAAGTTAGTTAAATGATAATAAATTATTTGAAAACACTATGTAATGTACGAGATCAAACACTAAACTAAACCTGGAATGCTACACGGAAGAGGTGGGTTTTAAAAAGTCGCTTGAATGTGGCTAGCGCTGTGAATGTATTTAATTATAACGGAAGAGTGTTCCACATCAGTGGGGCCGAAACTGAGAAGTAGGGATCGCCGTATCTGCTGTTCGGGGGCGGCACACGCAGGTTGTTGTTGTTGGCAGAACGTAGCGCACGCGCTGGTCGGTACGCGTCGAACAATTCGGAGATGTACGACGGTGCAATGCCATGTTGAGCTTGGAACGAAAGTAGCAGTATTTTGTACATGACACGCTGTTTCTCCGGAAGCCAATGGAGCTTCTTTACCACCGGGGTGATGTGCTCTCGCTTGTTGCAGCGAACTACTAATTGAGCTGCTGAGTTCTGCACTCTGCAGTTTAGAGATAAGAACGTCTGGGATGCCGATCGTATGGAAGCAATGTTACGCAGGTGAAAGTATGCGGTACGACAAACGTTTTGCACGTGACGTACCATCGACATGTCAACGTCGAACACAACGCCGATATTGTAGGCACTCGAACTAGGAGTGATGTCACAGACGCCGATCTTTATCATGGTGATGTTGTGTTTCTTCTGGTTTATGCGTGACACCAAGACGAGCGCGACTGTTTTGTCCTCATTGACTTTCATTAGATTGGTGTTCATCTAGGCGCGGACGGCGTTGACGCAGTGTTCGATTATTTATGAGAAATAAATATTATAATAATAATACAAGTAAAACATATCAATACAAAACTGAACTAGAGAAACTAAATCAAAGATGACATTGATGTAAATAATATTATATATCATCAGTAGTAAAAATAAGTATATAAATATATAAAACAACTAGATAGTAAATTATAGTTGATATAAACAATATAGGCGAGTGGGGAGTCTGGCAAACGAAAGAGCTGTCTATAGACAATCCATCAAGGCTGCAACGTCCGGAATTGGATAAGCACACCCAAGAATATAGTAAATTGCGAGATAAATATATTATAAATAGACATTAGTTAATTAATTAATAACTACAGTAATACATTATTAGTTTCAATGGAAATTTAAAATAATAAAATTAATATGGGGTATGACGGCTAAAGTATAAAATTATAACGACTAAACATTAAAAGCGAGTTTAAAAAGGTGTGTTTTAAGAAGAGCTTTAAATGTGTCCATGCACTGTATCAGTCGTAAATCTTCCGGCAACGCATTCCTGAGGGTCGGTCCTGCGCACGAGAACAAGCGACGGCCGTACCGCTCAAGGTTGTGCCGCGGTACAGTCAATAGTCCACGGTCAGTTGACCGAAGTGCACGGCGCGGCACGTTTGGTGAAATAAATGACGCGAGGTAAGCCGGCGTCTTGTCGTGAAGGGTGGTGAACACATGCACGAGTAACTTATACTGTAATAGTATATCGTTTTCATTAGTGATGTCAAATTTGAGGTACAGCTGTGTGTCGTCTGCGTACATGTGATAATTCAAGTTGTGTTGTGTTGTTTGATGATATCGCCGATTGGGGACGTGTAGATGGTGAAAAGCAATAGCCCCAATGCTGAGCCTTGGGGGACACCGAAAGCGATATTTGATTGGTCGGAAGCACCGCCTGGTATTATCACGGATTGTGTTCGATCGGTCAAATATGAGTGGGCCCAGTCTAGCGCAGAGCCAGATCAGACGCGAGATCAGAATGCCGTAGTCGACGGTGTTGAATGCGGCACACATATCGAGTAGTAATTCCTGAAGAATGTCATTCTGTACAAGCACTAGAGCAGTTTCAGTTGAGTGGTACGGTCGATAGGCCGACTGGTTCCTGGCGAGTAGGTCGTTGCAGTTGCGTGATCGAGTAGGCACCGTGCGAGATAAGATAAAATAATGCTTTATTGTATCAACTATGGATTTGAAAAATTTGTCTCGGATAAGAATAGACATGACTGCAATATGTACATAAAACTATTCGGAAAAAAGCAGATAAATAATACACGCATACACATTACCTTTTTCTAAAACGACAAGTGACACTGTGGCAGCAAGCATCATCATTAAATTGTTTAATGGACAGTGGCATGAATGAGTGTTTGTATATATTAAGCCTGCACCGAGGAGTTCTATAACATATGGGACAAGCTAAAATTCATTATGTAGTACATGTTTAGTATCATAAATAATCTTGACTGTCTTCTTAATGTCTGTTCAAAAATCGCCTGAAGGGAGATCATGGGAGATGCGGAAACTGTGATTTTCATGGCAGTTCTCATCAATCAAGAAAACTGATTTTAACTGAACATACAGATTACCAAACCAAGCAATAATCCCACAGCGCAGTATGGTTTCAATAATGGAACAATAAAAAAGAAAACGTACTTTTCTCATCGACACCGAAAGCTCTCAGTCTACGGAGAAAGTACAACCGCTGGTGAACTTTGGAGCAAAAACTTGTACGGTAGCGCCTGACAGGCAGCAAGCCAAATCGTGTTCGTGTTTTCATGTTTTCTGCCTGATTACGAAGAATTGAACAATCATAACTTCATTGTTTACTCGTGATGCTGCGGTGACTGTCTCGGTGAACTTTTTATATAACAAGGTAGAGTACGTTGTCTGCAATCTTGAAATGTGTTAATGTTGTCAGCCAACTGTGTCGCTGACGAAGCTGGTAGACTACAGGTCTTTAAACCGACAACGCCCGTGAGTGACCTAATTTGGTAAACTGTAATTAGCAAGGCATTGTTCTACCGTTGGAGTCGATGTGCCTACAGAACATCTTTCGGGCTTTCCGTCCTGCCACCAGGGGTGTCACTCCTCAATTACGTGACACAGTGTATTCATTGATCAGATGTCTAGGACTGTCTACGGGGCGTCCAACTCTGCGTGGCAGACGTGGGGGCACGCGCAAACAGCGCGCGATCCGAACGCGGATTACCAGCCGTTTTGAAGATCCTTCACGAATTGTATGTCGACAACGGAGTGTCAGTGCGTATCTGGTAACTCTAAGAGCCGCCCCTGTTATGCCACACGATACACCATTCATCAATGTGGCATTACTGAATGCTCGTTCCGTGTGCAATACAGCTCCTAAAATCAACGAATACGTCGTTAAACACAAATGCGAAATCTTATCGGTAACCGAGACGTGGTTAAGGAAGACCGGTGATGAAGTTGTTATTGCTCGACCAATTACCGGGGTGGCCAGCAGACGACGGTACCATCAGGTCACTTGTGTTGATAAACAAACTGGTATAAACACAGCAAATCTGATTCAACTGACACCGAGGCGCTCAGGTAGCCGTTCGTCCACTGCGCCTGACATTCGTACGAAGTTCGCCTTGATCAATGCCAGATCAATTCGAAACAAAGCGTTGCTCGTGCGCGATTACATTGATGAGCGCGAAGTGGACCTTGTCGCCTTGACGGAAACCTGGCTGGCAGATGACGAAATGCCTCGTCGTGGTGGTGGTCTAGGAGTTCTGTTTCGAAAAACGCTGCAACTCGTTTCGCGTTCCGAAGTTGACACACATGCCAGTGAGGCGTTTCACGTTATTTTGCGGAACAACCGTATCGGCTGCACCACGCGTGTCATAATCGTCTACCGACCGTCATCGTCCGACTTCCGTTCCTTCCTGGATGATGTTGGGAAGGTGTTGCCTATCGCCTCGGCCCACCCCAGTGAGACTATCGTGTGTGGCGATTTTAACACGCGATATGGCGACCCAACATGTACTGATGCAATGAACCTGGCTGATTTGCTGGCTTTGTACAACATGTCAGAGGCTCAACCCATGAGCATGGCAACACACCAGACCTTGTTATCACATCGGAGACGTCAGACATTATCGCCACTGAAATTAAGCCGATGACAATGATCACCGACCACTATGAAATTGAATATAAACTGCACCCGCCCAAACCAACGCGCCTGAAACGCCACGTCGAGTATTGAAAGTACGCAGCGATCGATAACAGTCGGTTTGCAGCTGATCTGACGGCTTCTGATTTCCCTGCTCATGATTTGGACCCGGTAGTCATTCTCGCTCGGTATGACTCCTGTCTACGCATTGTCTTAGACGACCATGCCCCACTCGTCACACGGACTATCACGGTGAGGCTGATGACTCCATGGCATATCGGCGAGCTTGCCGGAGCGAAACGTGCATTACGCAGTGCTGAACGCCACTGGCGGCGATCTGGTTTGACAGTCCATCGTCACATATACACGAATCTGCGCAACACTTATCGGAAGGCACTGAGGATGGCACGGTCTCGGTATTACCAGTCCGAGATCATAGCAGCTGGCGGCAACATGCGACGGATATATAAGATTGCCAACACCTTGCTTGGCCGAGACGGTAACAAAGCGCAACCTGAAGGGTCTCATGCAACCGACTCTGAACTTGCGTCTAGCTTTCAGAGAAGCTACACCGAGAAGATTGATGCGCTCCTGTGCAATCTGCCTCGGCAGCCAGTTGTCGACCTAGCAACATATGTCATGTCTCCACTAATGTACTTTGAGGCAGCGTCGCCGACAGATGTTAAAAAGATAGTGTTGGCATCCTCTGCCAAGTCATGCGAACTTGATCCACTCCCATCATATCATGTCGATGCTCTCTCTCCAGTGGTAACACGTATAATCAATGCGTCTGTATCCTCTTCCGTGGTTCCACAGGCGATGAAGCACGCTGTTGAAACATATGACGTCAATGTACTCTTTAACTATCGCCCCATCTCGAACATATCGTTTGTAGTGAAGACAGCAGAGCGTTTCATAGCACGACAACTACAACACTTCCTCCAGGGAAACGGCGTATATCCAGTCTACCAGAGCGCATATCGCCCACGTTATAGCGCCGAGACAACGATGTGGCGCAATCGACTGATGCATGTCGAGGTGTACTTCTGGTGGTACTTGAACTTTCTGCTGCATTCGACACACTTGACCACGTTATTCTGTTGCGATGCCTGCACAGCTTGAGCGGTACGGCCGCCGCTCGTTCTCGTGCGCAGGACCGACCTACTGAAATGCGTTACCGGAAGATTTACGACTGATACAGTGCATGGAGACATTTAAAGCTCTTCTTAAAACACACCTTTTAAAACTCGCTTTTAATGTTTAGTCGTCATAATTTTATATTTTAGTCGTCATACCCCATATTTATTTTATTATTAGAAATGTTAATAGAAACTAATAATGTATTACTGTATTTATGTATTATTTAATAATTAACTAATATATATTTATAATATATTTATCTCGCAATTTACTATATAGTTGTTTTATATATTTATGTTATGTATATATATATATATATACTTATTTTTACTACTGATGATATATAATATAATTTACATCAATGTCATCTTTGATTTAGTTTCTCTAGTTCAGTTTTGTATTTATATGTTTTACTTGTATTATTATAATATTTATTTCTTATAATTTCTAACGACTATTGTCAACATTACTGAACACAGTTCTACTTTGGATTTTAATGTCTAAATAAAGTTATTATTACTATTACATTGTGAATATGGAAATTGTTATCAAGATGGGCACCTAGGTATTTGTACTGACTGACCGGTGCAATTTCTTCACCATGGATAACAACGGGCAAGTGATCAGCAACAATAAATTTAGCATAAAAAACCATTTCTTGAGTCCTGTTGACATTGAGTTTGAGGTGATTGTTGTCACACCAATGTACAAAGCTTTCAATTTCAGACATGTAAGTACTTATGTCAGAATCAACATGTAACAGACCAAGAATAGCCGAGTCATCAGAGAATTTGATTATGTAGTTGCTAATACTGCTGCTGTTAGTCCTTTGTATACAGACAAACTAACACAACCTTGGGGAATGTCATTTAATGCTTGTTGAAGATTACTCATGCTTTCTAGATGTTCATTGGCAAATAGGGGCGGACTTAGTTCCTGTATCAGCATCCTGAGGGATCTGACATTCTTAGGGTATTACTCTAGTATTTCTACGATGCCAGTTTCTGATATTAGTATGCCGATACAACCGCATTAACTCATTAGGAGGTGCACGCCACCCAGATCCAGATAGGTGTTACCTAGATGGTTCGGATTCTCCCACTGGACATGTGGTGCAAGCACCGTATGCTGGGTAAAATGATGTTTGACCACGTCCTGCAGACCCCCAACTCAGCAAAATAGTATGCAGAATTCAATGAGTAAAAATTAATAATGGGTAATATTATATAACGAATTTGTTATGTTAGCACAAAGACCAATTTTCACTTAACATCAGGTAGTTGGAAAACAATACAAAGTTACAAAAGATGTGACGTCATGATCACGTGACCAAATAATTCACTATCTCGCCTCTTTTGGAAAAAAGTATCATTGCGCTTGCGCAATTACATAACTCGTGACGTCATCTGCCTATTTTTACAGTTCACCACGTTAGTTAAGCAATATCGTCGGAAAAAGACCCCCAATGCGCATTGATCTATTTTCATGACGCCATCGACATATTTAAAGACGTGAATGAACGTTTATTCAGAACATTGGCAACAATATATATACAAGACAACCAAACAAGTTTAACAAGTATAATACAAGTGAGAATATACAATGTTTGAAGAGGGTAAGTACGAAGTCATTGACTTCATCGACCTAATTAAACAGTCCACGTTCTTTCCACCAGGGGGTGCTTATTGACCGATTTTTTAGTTCATCTTCTTTCCACCAAGGGCGCGTTTTCACCAGTTACTCGCAAGTGGGCGCCACTTGACATTTGCCCTTCAATCGGAAGTGACGTAATTTCCACCTTCCACCCGCAAACCAACATTTTTCCCTGTAAACGTCGTGTATACTACTAACGCATGTTTATTATTTGAGGATTAAGTTGACGATAATTACAAGAATTGCATGTTGCTAACGGTTGTCTTTCTAAATCGTATATACAGTTGACAGTCAAACTAGTATTCATCATATTTAGTTTTAAATATAACCTGATACTTATATGCAACTAGATATAAGATCAGAGAGTATCGGAGACGTTACCGTAACTTAAGATATTACTCTGAATTAGCAACACCTACTCTTGTGTCACATTCACTTTAAACGTTTTGAAAACTGAAACATACTACTTACGTATATTATATGTAGTAGATAAGTACATTATGTTCCAGATAAGGTCGGGACAATAAATGTTGTTCATAACTGCAAAGGATGTAATGACAGTATGTGGAATATATTAAAAACCATCCCTAAAACATTTCGGATATTGTGATTACTGTATTTTGAGGTGTGTGTAATATGCTGTATTTACTTATATATAATTTTATGCACACTCATGATTATTGCTTGGTATGTTTAGCTGTATTGATCAATATAGATATATATATTGTATATATGTCTGACTGTTTAACACAACTTGGCACTCTACATACAACCTTCTTGAATTCATGGCAACTAGTCAATAACTAATTGCCACATTTACCTCGATATTACACTGCTGTGTTAACACCAGATGTGAAGATTCTGGAGCCACCCGACAATACTGCGCACCAATTCCGACTAGTTGTAGGGGCGCTCTTCTTTCTTGGTCTCCTCTGCGTGATTTCTATGTGCTATCGGCGTGGAGTCTACCACCGGTGTTGGGAGTTGTTGACCGAAGAAGAGAACATTATGCCCATCCCACGCACATCTTCCAAGTTGTCTCACAGCGGCAGTAGATTGCGCTATGGAGCAGCTCGTTGGTCGCCCCTTGAGTCACTCCATGGATCGCGCCCTGGGTCGCGACGTGGGTCGCGCCCTGCGTCGCTATTTGGATCGCGTCATGGGTCGCGTTCTGGGTCGCGTCATGGATCGCTACATGGGTCGCGCCAAGGATCGCTCAGTGGATCACTGTCTGTATCCGGGTGAGTTGCCGTCATTATCATTGATTTACCTTAGATATAAGTAGTAGACGCTTATTATCCAAATGTTCCCAAAGATCAAAGGGTTTTGCCAGGGTTTTTCCCATAAAAAATGCAGAAATGTTCCAAAGATCAAAGGGGATTGCCACTAATTAACCCCTAATCAGCACTAATTACTCGTAAACCTAACCCTAACACTATTAGCATTTATTAACCCCTAATTAGCATTCGCATGGGGAAAATAGCGTGCGCTGTTTATAAATCGAGGTTGCTTTTGGTAAAAGACCCTCTCTGCTAGCATTAGAGCGTGTGTAACTGGAGCGTGTGTAAGACCGTTGACACAGACCGCTATTGCCTCAGACGGGTGCTTACATTAGGCTTGTGAGTTCACCACATACCTCTTTTCAGACTAACCCCTACTTCATACACGTTGTATAGTAACCTTGTGAACGTCTCCCGGACACATTTATCGGTGCAGACGGTGACTTTCTATGCCCTACATGGGCGAAATTAGCTGGTACAGAGAAACGAAGGCTAGTATACACCCGCGTTTTGAAAGACACAAAGACGGTAGGGTAACATTTTAATACCACCCATCGCCGTGTGCAAACGCATAGTCAAAGCCACAGGGTGGGATCTCCGGCATGTTGCCTCCGTGTATCTTATAGGGGTGGGGACTGGCCGGCTTAGGCCAGGGCTGAAGCCAGAAGTCTCTGCATGGGGGAACACCTATCAAAACAGGCGTCGGACTAAATGAAACAAGAGGACCGTTTATTATCCGTATAAATTCACAAGAACTGGGAAGTGAAGTGATGTACCGTGTCTTGTTGTGATTGTAGCTGTGAACTGGGCGTAATGCATTGTGATTCGAAACTCACTTGGCCTCTTCCCCCCTCTGAGTCCGACGCTGCCAGATTCGGCGGTTGCCCGCGGAAGTTGTCCCAATTAGGCTGCATCCAATGCGGCGGATACCGCTGTTCTTCCAAGTAGGTTGCCCTACAGTCATAAAAGTACCACGTGTTATTACGATAGGTATCAAACTAGGGTTTTACAACAGTGAGTGAGTGCTTTGTAAACGAAAACTAGCTAGTATACGTACGTTGCACGGGCGCGCCAGACGGTGTCAAGCCAGTATTTCAGACCGATACACAAAACGAACAGCGCCGTTACAAACATTATGACACAATTAAGCGTGTGCTACAGAACGGGCCTAAGACACTAGAGGGGACGTGCCTCCTGTCACGTAGCCGTATCCTAAGGTCACAAAAGAGGACTTTGTGCACGTAGTCACATAGACACGAGTCGGGTACGTGCCTGAGCATTTTATAGTCACTAAAGACTTCTAAACGAATAAACATTAAACATTATACTGTACAACCAAAAAGAGACTGGTCAAGAAATCTCTGGTAACTTTATTTTGGAAAATGAACTTAATACTAACAGCGTAGCAAACACGAAAACGAAATGCACTTAGCGTGACCTTTAGAGTCTTTATAAAATCAACGATCTTCGCTAGATAGTCAACAACCTTCGCTAGACGGAGTCTGTGACTGTTTGCACGTATCTCTGTTTGCGTGAAGCATATAAATAGGGGGCCGACTGAAACAGTCTGCAAACGCGTTTTGTTGCGTGCACTGATAAAACGTTACTTTTTTGCAGCTGAAAGATGGCGGAAGCGAGCGACGTTAAGATACAACAGGATGCAGCCATGGACACCTAAACCATAGTCACTATATACACTGTATGTATTTGAACACCTAAAACATAGTCATTATATACACTGTATGTATTTGGATTCCTAAAACATAGTCACTGTATGTATTGGGACACCTAAAACATAGTCACTATATACACTGTATGTATTTGGACACCTAAAACATAGTCACTATATACACTGTATGTATTTGAACACCTAAAACATAGTCATTATATACACTGTATGTATTTGGACTCATAAAACATAGTCACTGTAAACACTGTATGTATTTGAACACCTAAAACATAGTCATTATATACACTGTATGTATTTGGACACCTAAAAACATAGTCACTGTAAACACTGTATGTATTTGAACACCTAAAACATAGTCATTATATACACTGTATGTATTTGGACACCTAAATGTATAGTCATTATATATACTATATGTACTTGGACACCTAAAACATAGTCACTATATACACTGTATGTATTTGGACACCTAAAACATAGTCACTATATACACTGTATGTATTTGGACACCTAAAACATAGTCACTATATACACTTGGACACCTAAAAAACATTAACCGGCCTGAATATCTGTGTCTAACAATAGCCGTCCTACATACCTGCCTCGTCTCGCACCCAATTACAAAACCCCCACTATGCACAATATCTCATACATTATACCTAGTATACCTAACACACTTTACACGCAATACCTTATACGTTAAACTTTGTACTTATAACTTATACACTATACATTATACTTTGTACCTTATACCTTATACAGCAAGGTGTACTGCTCACTAACCTGCAAAGTGTGCTGCCCATTAACCTGCAAGGTGTACTGCCCACTAACCTGTAAGGTATACTGCCCACTAACATGCAAGGTGTAATGAGGTGTTGTTGTTTTCTTGTGTAAGTGCGATGAGTGGTTTTTTGGTTGAAGATTAACGTAGGTGATGACGTGGTGACCGTGGGAGAACGGTGCATGACGGGAAGTTGTTGGTCTTGGTTGGGGGACAGTGTATGGATTTGGAGACTTAAATCGTAGTCACTATATACACTGTATGTATTTGGACACCTAAAAACAGTCATTAGGTAAACTGTATGCATTTGGACACCTAAAACATAGTCACTATATATACTGTATGTATTTGGACACCTAAAACATAGTCACTGTATTATATATATATATATATATATATATATATACATATATATATATATATCACTATATACACTGTATGTATTTGGACACCTAAAAACATAGTCACTATATACACTGCGTGTATTTGGACACTTATACACAATACATCATACTTTGTACCTTATACCTTATATATTTAGGGCTTATCCACTATGCACTATACCTTATCCCATATTGAATTCACGCTATGCACAATGCCTTATACATTATACCATTAACACTGTTCGCTATAACTTGTGTATTATATCTTATACATATGTCTTACCCACAATGCTGTATAATGTATAAAGTATAAATATAACATATGGTGAACTGTGTATAAGATATAAGGTACAATGTATAATGTAGAGTGTATATGGTATAACTATAAGGTAATAAATAAAAACGTAAAGGTAAGTTCTTATATAGCGCAGTATCCAGTCCTCAGGACTGCTCAAAGCGCTTTACTTTTTACGCCCAGGCCTTATACAATATACCTTTTACTTATATCATACCTACTATGCACTATACATTGTACCTTGTACCTTACACACTATACACAGTACCTTATATATTATACCCAGTATACCTAACACACTATATCCAATATGTTATACGTTAATCCTTATTCTTATACACTATACATTATACTTTGTACCATGTACCTTATATAATTATGTCTTACCCACTATGCACAATACCTCATACATTATACCCAGTATACCTAACACACTATACAAATACCTTATACGTTAAACCTTATACTTATAACTTATACAATATACATTATACTTTCTACCATATCTTGGGTTTACTTATCCATTTCCGGACTTTGCAGCCTTGATGGATTGTCTATAGACAGCTCTTTCGTTTGTTAGTCTCCCCACTCGCCAGACGTCTGCTCCCATCCATTCCTCTATGTCCTTCCCCCTTTGTCTCCTAGGTCTTCCTCTGCTTCGGCTTATGCTGCCTTCGACTTTTCCTTCCATTATTAGTCTGTCTAGAGACTGATGCCGTTTCACATGGCCGAAATAACTTAGTATCTGTTTCTTTACAAAGTTCAATAAAGTCCCGAATATAACACGAAGCTCATCTGCGATGGATTCGTTAGTTCTACGTTCAGTCCACGAAACTCGTAATATCTTTCTATAACACTTCTATAACACAATGTTTATACGTTTAGTAATGTTCTTATTAAGAGTTCAGGTTTCGCATCCATACGTAGCCATTGGAAATATGCAGACTCGGATAATTCGTAGTTTCATATCTTTGTTCGTTGCTTTCCACAGCTTCTTCATCTCATTCTACTTTTTACTCGCCATTGCAAACCTCCGTTTGATGTCTTTCGTCCCATCTCCATCCGCTTCTATCAGTGACCCCAGATATTCAAAACTGTCCACTCGTTCTATTTCCTCGCCATCTACTGTGACTTCTGGTGGTTCTCGACATCCCTTAACATCCATAATCTTAGTCTTCTTTACGTTTAGTTTCAATCCTTGTACCATGTACCTTATAAAAGTATGTCTTATCCACTATGCACAATACCTCATACATTTTACCCAGTATACCTAACACACTATACAAATACCTTATACGTTAAACCTTTTACTTATATCTTATACAATATACATTATACTTTCTACCATATACCTTATATAATTATGGCTTACCCACTATACACAATACCTGATACATTATTCCCAGTATACCTAATACACTATACACAATACTTTATACGTTAAACCTTATACTTTTATCTTATACACTATACATTATACATTGTACCTTATACAGCAAGGTATTTGCCTACTAACCTGCAAGGTATACTGCCGACTAACCTGCAAGATGTACTGCGCACTAACCTGCAAGGTATATTGCCTACTAACCTGCAAGGTATACTTCCCACTAACCTGCAAGATGTACTGCCCACTAACCTGCAAGGTGTACTGCCCAATAACATACAAGGCGTAATGAGGTGTTTTCTTGTGTCAGTGCGGTGAGTGGTGTTTTGATTTAGGATTAAGGTAGGTGATGACGTGGTGACCGTGGCAGAACGGTGCATGACGGGAGGTTGTTGGACGAGGTTGAGGGGCCCCCAGGACGGGTCCCCAAAGCGTCAACACTTGCAGGTTAGTGGGCAGTAGACCTTGCAGGTTAGTGGCCTGTATACCTTGCAGGTTAATGGGTAATATACCTTGCTGTATAAGGTACAAAGTATAAGGTTTAATGTATTAGGTATTGTGTGTATAATGTGTTAAGTATACTGGGTATAATGTATGAGGTATTGTGCATAGTGGGTAAGCCATAATTATATAAGGTATATGGTAGAAAGTATAATGTATATTGTATAAGTTATAAGTAAAAGATTTAACGTATAAGGTATTTGTATAGTGTGTTAAGTATACTGGGTATAATGTATGAGGTATTGTGCATAGTGGGTAAGACATAATTATATAAGGTATAAAGTATAATGTATAGGGTATAAGGTATAAATGTAAGGTGTAATATATAAGGTACTATGTATAGTGTGTAAGCTATAAGGTACAAGGTATAGTGCATTGTTGGTACGATATAAATAAAAGGTATATTGTATAAGGTCTGGGCGTAAAGAGTAAAGCGCTTTCAGCAGTCGTGAGGACTGGATTCTGCGCTATGTAAGAACTTACCTTTACGTTTTTATTTATTAACTTTTAATTATACCACATACACTCTACATTATATATTGTGCCTTATATCGAATACACGGTACACCAAATATTATATTTATACATTATACAGCATAGTGGGTAAGACAGATGTATAAGATATAAGGTATAATACATAAGTAATAGCGTACCGTGTTACATGTATAAGGCATTGAGCATAATGTGAATATTATCAGGTATAAGGTATAGTGCATGGTGGGTAAGCCCTAAATATATAAGGTATAAGGTAAAAAATATGATATATTGTGTATAAGTGTCCAAATGCATGCAGTGTATATAGTGACTATGTTTTTAAGTGTCCAAATACATACACTGTATATACTGTCAATGTTTTTAGGTATCCAAATACATACAGTATATATATAAAGATATATATATATATATAATCTATATATAGATATTATAGATTATATATATATATAATATATATATATTTATATATATATATATATTATATATATATATATATATATATATATATAATGCAGTGACTATGTTTTAGGTGTCCAAATACATACAGTATATATAGTGACTATGTTTTAGGTGTCCTAATTCAAACACTTTATAAAGTGACTATGTTCTTAGGTGTCCAAATACATACAGTGTATATAGTGACTATGTTTTTAGGTATCCAAATACATACAGTATATGTAGTGACTATGGTTTAGGTGTCCAAATACATACAGTTTACCTAGTGACTATGGTTTTAGGTGTCCAAATACATACAGTGTATATAGTGACTACGGTTTAAGTCTCCAAATAAAAACAATGTATACAGTGACTATGTTTTAGGTGTCTAAATACATACTGTGTATATAGTGACTATGTTTTAGGTGTCCAAATACATAGTGGCTATGTTTTAGGTGTCCAAATTCGTACAGTGTTTACAGTGACTATGTTATAGGTGTCCAAATACATACAGTGTTTACAGTGACTATGTTTTTAAAAATTAAATGTTCAAATCCATGCAGTGTTTACAGTGACTATGTTTTTAGATGTCCACATACATACACTGTCCCCCAACCACGACAAACAATTTCCCGCCATGTACCATTCTCCCATGGTCACCACGTCATCACATACGATAACCTTAAACCAAAACACCACAAGAAAACAACAACACCTCATTACACCTTGCTTGTTAGTGGGCAGTACACCTTGCAGGTTAGTGGGCAGTACACCTTGTAGGCTAGTGGGCAGTATACTTTGCATATTAGTGGGCAGTATACCTTGTAGGCTAGTGGGCAGTACACCTTGCTGGTTAATGGCCAGTATACCTTGCCGGTTAATGGCCAGTATACCTTGCATGTTAGTGGGCAGTACACCTTGCAGGTTAGTGGGCAGTACACCTTGCAGGTTAATGGCCAGTATACCTTGCAGGTTAGTGGTCAGTATACCTTGCAGGTTAGTGGGCAATATACATTGCAGGTTAGTGGGCTGTACATCTTGCAGTTTAGTGGGCAGTACACCTTGCAGGTTAGTGGGCAGTATACCTGGCATGCTAGTGGGCAGTATACCTTGCTGGTTAGTGAGCAGTACACCTTACAGGTTAATGGGCAGTATACCTTGCCCGTATAAGGTATAAGGTACAAAGTATAATGTATAGTGCATAAGTTATAAGTACAAAGTTTAACATATAAGGTATTGTGTGTATAGTGTGTTAGGTATACTAGGTATAATGTATGAGATATTGTGCATAGTGGGGGTTTTGTAATTGGGTGCGAAACGAGGCAAGTATGTAGGACGGCTATTGTTAGACACAGATATTCAGGCCGGTTAATGTTTTTTAGGTGTCCAAATACATACAGTGTATATAGTGACTATGTTTTTTAGATGTCCAAATACATACTGTGTATAGTGACTATGTGTTATGTGTCCAAATACATAAAATGTATACAGTGACTATGTTTTAGGTGTCCAAATACCTACAGTGTATATAATGACTATTTTTTTAGGTGTCCAAATACATACAGTGTATATAAACTGTTTCGTATTGGGACGCTTGCTCCATGGCCGCATCCTGTTGTATCTTAGCGTCGCTCGTTTCCGCCATCTTTCAGCTGCATAACAGTAACGTTTTATCAGTGCACACAACAAAACGCGTTTGCAGACTGTTTCAGTTGGCCCCCTATTTATACGATTCACGCAAACAGACTCCGTCTACCGAAGGTTGTTGACTATCTGGTGAAGGTCGTTGATTTTATAAAGACCCTAAAGGTCACGCTAAGTGCATTTCGTTTTGGTGTTTGCTACGCTGTTAGTATTAAGTTCATTTTCCAAAATAAAGTTACCAGAGATTTTTTTACCAGTGTCTTTTTGGTTGTAGAGTATAATGTTTAATGTTTATTCGTTTATAAGTCTTTATTGACTATAAAATGCTCAGACACGTACACGTCTTGTGTCTACGTGACTACGTGCACGAAGTCCTCTTTTGTGACCTTAAGATACGGCTACGTGACAGGAGGCACGTCCCCTCTAGTGTCTTGGGCCCGTTCTGTAGCACCCGCTTCCTTGTTTCATGATGTTTGTAACGGCGCTGTTCGTTTTGTGTATCGGTCTGAAATACTGGCTTGACACCGTCTGGCGCGCGCGTGCAACGTACGTATACTAGTTAGTTTTCGTTTACAAAGCACTCACTCACTGTTGTAAAACCCTAGTTTGATACCTATCGTAATAACACCTGGTACTTTTGTGACAAAATACTTGGAAGAACAGCGGTTTCCGCCGCATTGGGTTCAGCCAAATTGGGACAACTTCCGCGGGCAACCCCCGAATCTGGCAGCGTCGGACTCAGAGGGGGAAAGAGGCCGAGTGAGTTTCGAATCACAATGCATTACGCCCAGTTCACAGATACAATCACAACAAGACACGGTACATCACTTCACTTCCCAGTTCTTGTGAATGTATACGGATAATAAACGGTCCTCTTGTTTAATTTAGCCCGACGCCTGTTTTGATAGATGTTTCCCTCTTGCAGAGACTTCTGGCCTCAGCCCTGGCCTCAGCCGGCCAGCCCCCACCCCTGGAAGATCCACGGAGGCAACATGCCGGAGATCCCACCTCAGGGCTTTGACTATGCGCTTGCACACGGCGATGGGTTTTATTAAAATGTTACCCTGAAGCACCTACCGTCTTTGTGTCTTTCAAAACGCGGGTGTATACTAGCCTTCGTTTCTCTGTACCAGCTAATTTCGCCCATGTAGGGCATAGAACGTCACCGTCTGCACCAATAAATGTGTCCGGGAGACGTTCACAAGGTTACTATGCAACGTGTATGGAGTAGGGGTTGATCTCAATAGGATTATGACTCATACAGAAAACGCTGGTCGGGATTTTGTTGATAAACACAGGTCGCCGCGGCAGTTTGTTGACAAACATTTGTCGCCGGCTTTGATATAAGAATTCCACTCCCCGCCACCCCTACTAGGGCGTTCTGATGAGTCTGAAATTTATACTTTAAAGAGTAAGGGGTAATTAGGGGTTAAGTAGTGCTAATTAAAATATAATTAGTGCTAATTAGTGGTTAATTAGGGTTAGACGTGGGAGTAATTACTGGTTAATTAGTGCTAATGAGGGTCTCCTTAGACTCTTTTTTATTTTTTATTATCGCAGCAACTTTGATTACTTAATTGTTTAAATAAAATAACATAAACACATTCAAACATGTATCATCATCATCAAAGTGCAGCCGTAGTATCCCGTTGTTGGGCAAAGGCCTCAGCATGTCGTTTCCAAATCTGCCTGTCTTGCGCTATCCTCTGTCAGATGGTGCCCGTCCAGCACTATGGTGCCCTTCCAGTACTCGTCTAGTTCGTCTCTCCACCGTCTGGCCGGTCTTCCTCTAGATCGTTTCCCTACGTAAGGTCTCCAGGTTGTGATACGCGATGTCCAACGGTTATCTTGTAGTCTGCTGATGTACCCTGCCCAGGTGCACTTCTGTTTTCTGATTTTTTCTATCATGTCTGTGACCTTTGTCTTCTGCCTTACCCAGATGTTTGTTTTTCTCTCCCGATATGTGATGTTTAACATACTTCTTTCCGTCTTTGTTTGTGCGGCTGCTAGCTTGTTCTTTGCCTGGATGGTGAGTGCCATGTTTCTGCGCCGTATGACATCGCTGGACGTACGCATGCGTTAAAGACTTGTCTCTTCAAGCAGGTTCCAAAGTTACCTTGAAGATGTCGCGGTGTTTGGCGAATGCTGTCCAGCCGGCAGTGATCCTTTTTTTAAATCTCCTTGCCTTGGTTTTTGTCTCTGATACTGTATCGTTGTTCCAGATAGACGTAGCTTTCAACGTCCTCTATCTGCGTCGTTTTGATATATATTGGTGTGTCATTTTCTAGCATCACTTTTGTCTTCCAGATGTTCATCTTGAGACCTTGTTTTTTCACTTTAATCAGCTAGCTCTTGCAGCATGTTTTGTAGTTCTTGCGGTGTAGTAGCGCGTATGAGTATGTCGTCGGCGAAGCGAAGATGGCTGAGATATTCTCCGTCTATCATCAAGCCTCTGGTTTCCCAGGTCAGTCTTCGGAATATGCTTTCGAGTGTTGCCGTGAACAGCTTGGGCGATATGGTGTCACCCTGTCGTACTCCTCTCTTGATGTTGATCTTGTTGCTCTTTTTATGTAGGTTGACTGTCACCGAGCTGTTGGTGTAGATGTCTTTCAGGAGATCGATGTACACATCTTCTATCCCCTGTTCTTAAAGGGAGATCAGTATTGCTTGAGTTTGCACGAGTCGAAAGCCTTCTCGTAGTCGACGAAAGCGATGCAGAGCGGGATATTATATTATCGGCACTTCTCTTTCAGTTGGTTTACGACGTGTATGTGGTATATCGTTGAGTACCTGCTTCTGAATCCTGCTTGCTCTCGTGGTTGGTATTCGTCGAGTGTCTTCTCTAGTCTATTCGTTAGTATCTTTGTGAGTAATTTGTCGATGATTGATAACAGACATATATGTCTGTAGTTCATTATGTCTTTCTTATTTACCTTCTTGAAGATTATCACCATCTTTGCGTTCTTCAAGCGGTGGGTATTCGTCTTTCCGATAAGCATTTAGTATACAGCTTAGCCAGTGTCTTCGAGATTATATATTCTCCTGCTTTTAATGTTTCAATGTTGACATGGTCGTTGCCTGATGTCTTCCCATTCTTCATATCTCATAGCGCAGCTTCCACTTCCCATGGTATTATCTCTGGTACCTCTTTCGGGTCGGTGTGAATTATGGTACTCTGTTCACTGTCATATGTTCGGTGTAGAATTCCTCTATTCATTCCATGATCATATCTTGGTCTTGTATTTTTCCTCTACCCTGCTTGTCATTCAAACATACGTGCATATACATATATATATATATATTAATATATATACATGTATATATATATATGAGACAGGCCACGGAAAATTTACACTTTAACAAAATAGAAATGTATTCTACCACCCTCATTCATTCTCGCGCGCCAGGGGTCGCTGCTACTGATTACGTCAGTGCCAGCCAGCAGTACCTCGTGGTTGATCGCTTTGCGAAACTCTTAATTTAAGCTCAGCCTATGAAATCGCTCACTATATCAGCGGTTGGCGGCATGTCAGGTGGCCATAATGTAGAAGCAGTTATTCGAATACACAATACCGTTCAGCTGCTGATTATATTGGGATTCCCAGAAGTCGTTTATCCGTCTTCAAATTGGGGCGAGTATTTGCGCTGTTCTCACGGGTGACGCAGTCGCGACTGGCGAAGTAAATTTTCTTGATATATTGTCGGGGTCATTAGTGATTAATAAAACAATTCGAATGAAATATAGGCATAGAATTACATGAAATAATCATATTAACAGGATTACCTAATAAGTGCGTGCATTACAAAAAGATTTAAATAATCCCTTTAATACAAGTATTAATCAGTGCCCGATGAGCAACTAGCATCAAATTACGTTCAACGAAGTGTCACTTCCCTCCTGCTAAAACCCAGCTAAATTTGCCTAAAAAAAGGCTAAAATAGGTTTGCTGAAAGACGTGTAGGGACGCCAACCAATGATGTTTATTTGGATAGGGAACGAACATTATCTTATCATTGGGCTAGTCCAGGACAGCAGAAAAACTTACTTTGTCTTATATTGAAGTGTTAAAACGGCCACGTTAACACCTCAGCTAGGAATTTGTATATATTCTTACTACTATGACTAGGTCCTGTGCACACTGAGAATATATGAAATTTAAATGAAACTATTAATAAACAAAAGTACAACAATACAGTATATAATTATAAACATTTTACCTAATTTTTTAATAAAGAAAATAGCAGTAATGTTAAACAACAGAGCAGTTACAGTACACGTGCTGTTTTGGACACTTCAAGACATGGTGTAAAATAATTTGTTCGATATTAAAGTAGCTAATGCTTGAAGCTACCGCATATAAATATAAACACTCATGAAAAAGATTAAGCAAACCTGCATCCTCTGCAAAACCATACTTTGGCCTTAGGGGCAACAGAGGCAGCTATCGCATAGCAACACATGCTTTAAAATCACATCTTCAAACCAACATCCTTAATGAAGGCCAAGATTACTCCCACTTGTAAACCACAAAAAGATCATCCTTTTGCCTTACGGACAAAAAAATTGTACCAATGAAGGCAGCTATTGCACAGTAACACACATCGTAGATTAAGCCAACTTAAAAATTAAGCCATCATACGCAACACAAACATCCTCGTTATCATCCAATGCCAATGTGCACGTTGCGCATGTGCACGGGCAGGAACTTCAACTGGATCATCAAGCCCCACCGTTGGCTGATCACGCGCTGCACCGGCTGAAAACAAAATAAGAATGTAAATCAATTGATGCCACTTTTTACAAGTTAATTGCTTTCATCATTACATGTTACTGTTAATGCAAAATTTTGTAAGTGAAATAGGACAAACAAATAGTCAACAATGAACAAACTGTGCAAATTCAGTCGGATGAGAATCCGGTATACTGAGAATCCTACAGCTGAAACGGAGTTACCCGAGTCTCAGCGGGCTGAGTGGAACAATGTAGAGTGAACTAACTTACATAAAGCTTGAAACGTGATACAACGTGGATATTCAAGTTTTACGATACGGCAAACAAAAACAAGACTTGTTGGTCTACGCATAGTCACGGATTACGCTTAGCCTTAGGCTTAGCCTTAGTGGTATACATACATACATAATATACATAAAAGTACTTATATAGCGCCAGATCAATTAAAATTGCTTTCGGGCGCTTTACATACATGCACACGTATATAGTAGTATTTCACATAAAAAGAAATGCTAACTAAGAACTAAATATGTAAAAAATATAACATTACCTTAAATATATAGTTGCTAAAAAAAGTGAGATCATTAAAAAACCGTTTAAATAAATACATATATTAAGACATTCTTAAAAACTACTATAAATATATTCATTTATATAAGAAGAATAACCATAAATATGTTAAGAAACTAATAAAACAAAAATATATTTATCAATAAAAAGCACATAAAATGTTCTCGTCGGTGAATTATAAAAACGCTTGTTTAAAAAGGTGAGTCTTCAAAAGTGTTTTAAACACTTGTAATGATGTTGCTCTCCTGAGTGTAGGAGACATATTGTTCCATAGAACCGCCGAGCAAACCGCGAAACGGTGATCACCATGAGTAACAGTTTGTGAGGCCGGTACGAACAAAAGGCCAGGCTGCGAGGTAGATCGTAGAGTTCTGTTGATGGGACAGTAGCCAATTAACTCACTTATGTAATCCGACGTTAGACCATTCAAGGCACAATACGTAAACACTAGCACTTTGTAGGTCGGTCTCAATTTAACGGGTAGCAAGTGTAAACGCTGCAACACGGGCGTGATGTGTTCGTATTTCCTCGTGCGACTAATTAGGCGGGCGGCACAGTTCTGCACCCTTTGTAGACGTTGCATCACCGTGTATGGGAGACCATAAAGAAGTGCATTCCCATAATCTAAACGGGATGTCACTAGTGCGTGAACAAGTGTCTTGCATGATTCTTCCGTCAGGTGTGGCCGAATTCGCCCAATGTTTCTAATATGATAGTAGCAGCTTTTCACAGTGTTGGCAATATAATTACTTAAATAAGCAGACTTACTGTGTTGTGGCTCTAGAGTCTAGCGCCTTTGCTTTCGGACTTGTGCAGTTTTCCACTGAATATTGGCAATATCGCCCACGCCAGTATACTTCAAATCGGGATTTGCCTTTCTTGCAATGTTCGGCATACGCTGTTTGGCACCGTCAATTGTTTCTTGAATCGCGCAAATGCAATTGCACAAAACTGTCAACTTGAACTTGTTTGATTTTATTGGAAAATTGCGAAAAGGAAGAAATTTATCATCGATGTTGACACCACGAACTCTCCCTAACTTCCATTTTGTGAACTGCGTCGAACCTGCGCATGCTCGGCTATACTATGACGAAGTAGGCTTACGGCGCATGCGCGGCCCAACTCACGGAAGAATAGCTGCCCAAATATGATTTACAGTGTCGCGCTTACATTTATCCGGGCATTATGTATGTTTATATATATATATATATATATATATATATATATATAAACATATATATATATATACATAAATTATAAACCGTTTGCTTCCCACAGACAAACAATTTCTGTCGTAAAACAGTTTCTTCTCCACGCACACGTCACGTGATTTACTCTTATACTTGGTCACAAATCTGAAATAGCAAATTATAATGATGTACTCTAACTATAACGCTCGTATTACGACAACAAACGAAACATTTTACTACTGGATATTATTTATCACTACGTGATCTACTGGTGCCAAATATATGCCATATATATGCACATAAACATCACCCGGATCACAACGGCAACCGGAACGGAAGAATAACCACTTCGTAATAACAATCTTCGGGTAAGTACTGAACCCCGATTATAGAACGCATAGCGCTCTCAATAATTCACAAAGAATTATCTCTAAACACATGTTAGTCCCTACGGACATAACCAACAATCAAGTATTAATCGGTGCCCGATTGACAACTAGCATCAAATTACGTTCAACGAAGTGTCACTTCCCTCAATACTGCTGCGTCGAGAAGCCAGGCGAATTTTTTGAGAATGCTCCCGAGAAGCGTTTCGTAGACCGAATCCGTCCGCCCGACTCGTGAGTCCGAGTCGCGCCTTCTCGCTTCACCATAACGCATACGAATCTACTCGTCGCTGAAACTTCAGCCGTCGCTTGCAGTTGCCTGCTCGCTATTGCCTGCTGGCAGCACCCCGTTCGCAATCGTCGCTCGCTAGCGGTCTCCTGCTCGCAGCACCCCGCTCGCAGTCGTCGCTCGCCGTCGTCCGCTATCGCCTGTTCGCCGTCGCTCGCTCGCGACGCTTCGTTTGCGGTCATCGCCGTCGCTTGAAGCCGCCTGCTCGCGTCGTCTGCTCGCAGCTCCATTCGCAATCGTCGCTCGCCGTCGCCCGCTCGCTATCGCCTGTTAGCCGTTGCTCGCACGCAACGCTTCATTCGCGGTTGTCGGCCGCCTTCGTCCACTCTCTCGCCCGCAACTTTGTTTGCAACAGTCAGCCTTCAACGCCTGAATCCCAGCCTCAGGGATTCGTCTTACACATACTTGTTGGGAAAGTGATCCTCGTTAGCACTGCCCCAAGTCGAACTTGCCATCTACGTGGCAACAGGGTGGCCGAAGCCATTTGTCAGGACCTGTCTCTGTCCACAATTAGAACCCAGATCCTGTTCTACGTGTAACATATGCTTTTATACCCCTGTGTGTTTGCCCATGACGTGACCATATATGGCCATCGTGATTCGTTATAATAGATCAGGCTAATGTATGCATCATGTGACACCCTTTTAAAATATGGTAGAATCACCCGTAACGCTAACTAAAAGTTGCCACGCTCTGCCGAGCGCACCTGCAGTCGTACAGCAGTTATTGCATAATACAAACGTTTGGACAATACCCGGCCTATACATTGTCCTGATCTTCCCATATAACTAGATTTAAAACTAATAGCCGGAAATAAGATTCTAATAATCTAAACAACAAAAATGCTATCTCATCCAACAACTTTTGCTCTGTAAACAAAAACGTGATCACAGGGAATGTATAGATGTTCAATAAGCTTAACCTTCCAACTATAAATGGCACCAGGAAGCGTCACGAAATTGTTTCTGTGGAGACAGGGGTCGTCAAGTACAGTGACGTTGTCGAATGGGGTTCTTGAATGTCCGTGTTACAACTTGACGGAATTCCACTTCAGTGTTCAAAATCAACGGTTCCCAACTGGTTTTCGAAATAGCTTTCTTGTCACCACTGCATTGACCAGTGGGTCTATCATTTTGATACGTTGAACCTGATTAATTCCAATGTTGATTAATCATCTTCACATCTGATTTTACTTATTGACAGGCGTTCATCCTCGATACATAAGAAACTGATCATGACTGATACCTCAGCGGCGATATCCATTGCGGGACTTCTGAACACGCATGATGCCAAGAGATCCGAAGAGGATGCACTGGGGCAGCGCCTAAAATACTACAAGAACCGGCAGTCATCCCAAGAAGGAGTATCATTAGTACACACTGGCAGCATTCAATCGCTTGCCACCCTAGGCAGGTACGGTCGTCCAGCACTTCAGTACCAGTCTAAGGAATACAATTTAATACGCTGCATATTTCTTCAACAATTTGCATTTCGACTATTAATGTATGCGCCATACATTAATAGTCGAAATGCAAATTTGTCATCAAACGTATTTTCACACTTACCAAAACAAAATGGGTTTATAGTCTAGATTAAAACACATGTGTGCATTGGCTACTTTTATAATATATATAGCAGGCCCGTAGCTAGGTGGGTTCACGGGGTTCACATTAACCCCCTTTTTGTGAACCCTCTTTCTCCAAAATGTGAACACCCCCTCAAAATTGCATCTTTAAAATGTGAACCACTAATTGTATTCCATGTTTCTCAAAAGCGTTAACCCCCCCTCTCTTAAAAGCTGCTGTGTTCAAACATAACAAGGAATGCCAAGAAAGCGTGATTTGTGCAGATGATAAAGGGAGAACCGTTATCTATTGAGTGATCATCACTGAATGTATGGGAGTCTGGCTGAGGGGTCTGCCTCCAATGCCATGTGTGAAAAGGGCAGTCACTAGAGGAATGTGTGTCAAAGGACCTTTGCATCCAAGTAGCCATGCAGAAGAACTTCACACTATCCCAGGGTCTCCTGTTATGTAAACGCATGTTATATAAACGGGTAAAAAATACACGCATAGCCAGTTTTACATCAAACGTAAAACCATGAGTCCTAATTGTAATCACTCAGAGGTGACAGATGCAGAAAAAATACTGGTGAATGAACGGGGTGACGATGATTTAACAATTATGAGCACACAAATTAAGCCATATAAAATAATTCAGTATTTCTAATCAGAACTTTGTTAAAAAGTGAACGAAAGGTACAGCTTTTTATTTTTAAGGTAACTACCGACTGTCAAAGAAGCTATTCTCAACAATCCAAGTGAAAACCAGATTGTAAATGTCACACTTTAACTGTTTATTCTGAAAAATAACTTGGACACACCCTTACTCCTTGGTGCCTCGTTTATTATATTAATATGAACATATTCAAAACAATTACACATGGCGAAGGGTTTCCAGTAAATAATTAACTTATATTAACAACATACTATCACTGCGAGTTGGCTTTTATGAATTCAATTGGGCATAAATTAAGCTTAATCAGGCGGAGATACAGGCGGAGAGTCACACGGAAACACGGAGAGACACACGAAAAGACACACGGAGAGACACACGGAAAAACACACGGAGAGAGACTGAGAGACACACAGGGAGAGACACACGGAGAGACAGGCAGAAAGACACCCAAAAAAAAACACGGAGAGACACACGGAAAACAAACGGAGATAGACTGAAAGACATACACGGAGAGACACACGGAGAGACAGGCAGAAAGACACACAAAAAACACGGAGAGACACACGGAGAGACACACGGAAAACACATGGAGATAGACTGAAAGACATACACGGAGAGACACACGGAGAGACAGACGAAAATACACTCGGACAGCCACACAGAGAGAGACGAAGAGACAGCTGGAGAGACACATGGACAGACAAATGATTGCCGGCTTACATAAATTTCGCCTTCCGCAACAGGTTGAAACAGTAACCACAATGGGCTGGAATCTAAAAAACTATTGGAAAGTATCTGACAATATACCCTGGTATTTGAAATTTAAAATATTTGAAATTCTACAAGTGGGTGATGTTGGTTATCATGACTCATTACGTTATCTTTCCATGCAAATTTGTAAAATTGACTGGCATTAACTGGTTTTCCAAGCCGTTTGTTCATGCCTTAGCCTGCCCTTACTTTGTGGCCTTCTGCAGGATAAATGTTGTGTCAATGAAATAGTTTGCATTTTGTTGAGGAACCATAAATTTATGTTGCGGCTAATCTACCCTGTTTTCATATATTTTAAAGTGGCTGTCCATGGTCCACTACACTATAAGAATGTAGATCACAGTTAGCATCTGAGGACCTTTATTCTAGTTAACAATGATATAGTATTACTCTGGACTTGTCGTGAAGCATTTGTGCTAAAGCATTCCAATGTGAGAGGAAGTCAGACAAGCTGGATCTGGTGACTCAGTGTATCCAAATTATTATGGTAAGGAAATGAGTGGGAGAAAGGGTTACATGAATACGTCGGTGAAGACGTGTCAACAAGTTCATGTAATAATAATAATAATGTTTTTATTTCAGACAAAAGTCCATAATTATGTACAATACAAGTAAATAAAAAAATACAAAGATATAGATACACATGAAATAAAATAGATGGTTAATAAGATATATATATATATATATAAAATGTACGTTCAACTTTAAGTATACAATTGGGTAGTCCAATATTTAAACATAGGACTTCTAAAATGTATATCAGTATAACAAATTAACAAAAAAGTGGATTTTCAGACCGTTGAAGACGACATAATAAGCTATATATGGTTGAACGCATACGTTCATTAACATATTTAACACAGTTTGTTGCAAGCATAAAACTTGCACTACAGCGTGATGAAACATTGTGTAAAATTCTAAAACTGTTGTTATAGGCAACAGTAATACCTTTCATGTGCATTTGCATGTGTATCAACTATAACCTGGCGTACACAGCCAATACTTTCGCCAAACTTTGATGTCAACTAATTTTTCTAAACATTTTGGCCGTGTGCGGAGACCGATAACAAACAAATTGCTGCTAACAAATGTTTGGGGAATGGAGCATATACGATTATGTTGCCAATATATTTATATAAATCCGTCGTCATCGCTCGAACACGACCAAAACGTGGGTCCTGAAATCAAAACCAAAAACGATGCTGGCAGTAATGTTGGGGGACATATTGGCAATATTTCAGTTGAACGTGTACTACTATTACTGCACTGTTATGCTACTGTTTGCTGTTTTGTTATTGTTTCGCCAGGCGTAAAAACAGCACCTCGACAAAGAGTTCAAGCACCAGTGCGAAGAAGGTATCACCTCGCATAAGTTTGAACATATTTCAACAAGACAGTCTGTAACTGCTTCAAGGAACGGTGCAGCAGCTACAACATATTATTATTATATGAGCAGGATAAACATATTTTCTGTGCAGAATAAACCGTTTCAGATTCGGAAAACACGGACATTAACATTTGTAATTTAAGTGCAGTTGTTTTATGCTGAAAGAGAACAAGAACACTTCGAACATCGCATCTGTGTATACGCAACATACATCAGTAAACATAACGTCAAAAAGTGTACAATTGAAGTTTAAGTTTGTTTGAAAATTTATTTTCTTGATATATGTCAAACGTGGCATGTGGATAGAATATGTATGAGAGGGTACGGAAAAAAATATCTCCACACTCGGATTATTTATTCTGATTGCATGTTACCTTGAATACAGTATCCAATTTATAAGGGTCGTCTTCATTACGAAAGTATATAAGAGCGGGAGCCTAGAGCTTTTATTTATGTAAAACTAGCCGAGTTACCCGGCGTTGCTCGGAAAAAGACACTCGTGTCTTTTATAATTTAAGCCACATTATTAAGCAAATGGCATGACTGAAATGTAATTATTATTTTAAGTAGACTTCTTATATCATCAATAATAATACGATACAAATAATGGGACGAGCCAGATGTCGAACTCGGTACCCCATACGTGCTGTGCGAGCACTCTACGTACAGCGTTAATATTTCTCGTTATTTATACATTGTTCGTTTGAACGTAAACATGTAAGTATGTCTTATTCTGAGTTACCAATATAATTTTCAATACAACTGTTTTGACAAGTTGTGGTTTTCTTGGCTGAATGATACATGAATACGATATCTTAACCCTATATGTAGCTCTTGGGCGACAATTGGTACACTGAATGACACGTAACCCTACAATATAATAATTATGTCATCCTCATACATGCAAGACTAACGGAGATAAGGGTGCACAGACAAAAACGACAGACATAGAGTCATATTATTTTATAGTATAGAAGGACCAAAATGTTTGACCCCAATGGACTGAGGAACCATTCCCAACATTAAAAAAATTAGTTGCTGGTGAGTCTGGAATGATGGCTTGCCCCGGAAATTACCCATTGAAATTGGTAAACAAGCACGTTTTTTATGTGAATGACACCATGGCTAAAAACAATTGCAAAAGTTTCAGTGTGGTGTTTTTTCCGAGTACAAAATGACCAATGACACCAACTTTAGGTGGAGAAATCTCTAAGGGAGCAACCCCGAAGTGGGCCAAAATTGATTTATTTATGTGAAAGACTCCATTGCAAAAACATTTATAAGTCCTCTGGTGTTATCCGAGTATAAAATAACCCATTAAGGTGGTGGAACACCCCTGACAGCAACCCCAAACTTTGACGAAAATGTGTTTATTCGGCCACACATCTAACGGATTTCGTAGTCCGGCAGATGTACGACCTACGTTGTAGAACAGCTGTAGCTATAATACCATTATTAGATTATAAAATTAACTTGATCTAACACAGGATTCTTCGGAAAAAGCTTGAAAAAGGTGAAGCCTTTCTTCGGTGACAGTACAGAAGCGACCGGACAACTGTTAATGGTTAATACTATCGAAAATGTCCCCAGTAGCCAGAAATGAGTCTTTAGTCCAGAAAAT
Organism: Escarpia spicata; assembly: GCA_963995525.1. Lineage (NCBI taxonomy): Eukaryota > Metazoa > Annelida > Polychaeta > Sabellida > Siboglinidae > Escarpia > Escarpia spicata. Next base: position 33,413,882 of record OZ023209.1, read on the forward strand.
ATTTGGAATGGTTTTAATAGCGGTATAAATAGTTGGTTCAGACGGACTTCGGTGTGCTCTTTCTGGACATAGTTAATTTTCTTATGTGGCATGATAATCAATAGGACGCGATGTGTACGAAATGTGTTCAAAATGTCTGTTTTGGTATGTCCACAGCACACGAGGGCATTGTAAATTATCGAAATAATAATACTTACTGACTTTTAACTCTTTAACAACTTGTCTTAATCCATTGTAGGTACACATATCCCATTTATGATGCTCTTTCAATATCCAAACACATTTCCTTCATTTTACAGGATTTAAACAAATGTCCACAGAAATCAGGTGTTTACGTTATCCGACGATTTGCTTGTATATCTAAGTTTTAGGAAAGCAATAGCTAGTTAGACTTCGCAAGTACTTTACCTAAACATATGAGGCTATCACCCATCGCAAAAGTCTTACGATAAATCAACTTCACTGATCGTCCGTCACAGCACATCTAAACTACAGAAAAGCAGTGTTAAGAAAGAATGCTAAGAGACGGAACTCTCAGCTTGCAAAACCAAAATAAGTATTTATTTAACTCTAAATATCTCACAAACACATATAGTATTGTGCTCATCTGAGCAAATTTTCGTTGACATTGAGAATTACTAACATATTTGTACTTATAATGCCACTCCGAGAGCAAAGGATCAGTATTGTAAACTATAATCGACGTAGAACACATTTCGCTGCTATTTTCTCAGCATTTATCGAAACTGTGATTAGACAAGCTCTCTTGGGTATTTTCCTATAACTTGTAGGCGTCGTTTGTTGTCATCTAAGACTAGGAATAATGAATCACACGTAGACCTTTCAGAATAATATTTGTGTTTCCTGTCACATGCTCTCAATTATTAGGGTAGGTAGGTAAGACAGATATTTACAGATGTATGCAGGAAACATAAAGAACAAAATTATGCGCATTACTTTGCAAAAGAGAGGGAAAGCGCAGTAGTATTTCAAAACAGCGCAGTTGACCAAGGTTACTAGAGAAGAGAGAAAGGAAATCATGCGAAGTCAGCGAGAGAGAATATTACGAAGTTCAAGCATGGGAGTATTCAAACATCACCCAGACAGAGTTCAAGTCCAGAGCTACAACTTTTCAGTTCTCGTAGAGGTGTTAACGGAAGCGGATTGTACAGAGCAGATATATCGTTTCTAACAATTAGGTGTGCCACCTCTTCAAAAAGTTTAGCAATAACTATTGCTCAGAGAAGCAGGTAACTGTGCAAATTGAGCATGACACATGAAAGTCGTACAGTAGTGCTATACGATCAGATGGCACACAATGTTACAACTGTCATCTCAGTCTCTAATGTCATCATTGAGCATCAAGCCGACCCACCTGATTTTCAGACGAAACAATTTAGAAACAGCACAATCTTCAACATAAGTCATGTTCAACATAATTTTATAGGCGTCAAGACATTTCAGTGAATGTGGCTATGTAAACTGCCCATGCGATGGAATGCGAGGAGCTGGACGTCGTGGTTCAACCCGTTCTGCTGGTCGTTTGGAAACTTTCATTCTAAATGTCCTTGGTATGCCATGAGAAAAATAATACGGAAACATGCGTGGCCATAGATGAAACAGTAAAAGAAAACGAAGATGACACGCTGACAACTGATAAATTAACAACTCACCAAGCTCAGAAATAAGCGGTGGTCATGCGTTAAAGGAACACACATGAAGATAGTATTGTTGAGAACTTTGTTGCAGTGGAATTTCATGTTAATAAGATGTGCGTAGGAGAATCGCTGAGATCGACGATGGGGGGATGTATTGGCCACATTAATCTAACGTATTCCAACTGAGATCGTCGATGGGAGATAATGTTATTTACAACAGGTAGATCACTGCAAGCATATATAGTTATGTTCTATAGGTGCTAGGGTCGTTTCTCATCTGTACCAATAGTTTACAGGCCAATTCAGTATTCTGCGTTATCCGTTTTCAACGGCATCCAAACTCCTAACACTCATTTTGAGACCCAGCAAATGACATAACCATTGCCTTTTCTTCAAATGAATTAGTTAATTTGTACCAACAAAATAGTAATGTCATATTTTAGCTTACTAAATGTCAGATGTTTGCATTTCGTTGGATTGAAGTGCAGCTGCCATTTCTCTGACCATGTTGTTAGCTTGTTGATGTTTTCTTTAACAAGATGGCCATCCAGAAAATTAACTCTAGATGGCAGGTTTATCGAGAGTCCAATTCTTTTTATTTACGTGTATTTACGTCCTTTTAAGGTATGTGTCGATTTTATTTTAAAACATTCACGCTACTAGCACCAACACAATCAGGAGATAATCTGTTCCATTCATTTACAGTCCTCTTGTCCATTTCATTCGTGTTGTCTCGATATACTTTGGTATCATCAGCGAAGATCTTAAGTCCACTATCTATGCCGTCTGGTAGGTCGTTTATGAACACAATGAATAGAATAGGGCCAATGATTTGTAACTTCTGTCCATTCTGGCAGTTTTCCATTTACAACTACCCGTTGTCTTCTTCCCGTTAAGAAGGCATCAATCCATGTTGCCACCTCTCTTTGGACAACATTTGTAGTTAACAATTTTTTTGCAAGTCTTTTGTGTGCACCGTATCGAAAGCTTCCGCAGTCAAGATGTATTGTACCTACACATCTGGCCGAATCAATGGTGGTAGTCCAAGACTCCATGACTTCTACGAGTTGGAAGGTGCATAACCAGCATAATAGATCGGGAGCCCAGAGTTTTTATTTATGTAAAAAGGGCCAAAATGTTTGACCCATGGACATCACAAACATGAGTTGCTACCGGGTCTGGGGTAGTGGATTCCCCCTTATATTACCCCCAGAAGTGAGAAAAAAGTACATTTGTTTATGTGAACGACGCCAAGGCTAATTAACAGTTTCAAAACTTACCCTGGTGTTCCCCGAGTACAGAATGATAAATGGACAGTAACTTTAGGTGGTGGAACCCCCAAAGATTCTACATTGCTTTCAATTAGAGAAGCTTGCATGTATGCTCACTGTGTTTGAGACAACGCCAACAGCGTGATAGGAAATACGTGCTGACACCTAGCGATCATTCGGTCACTTAAACAGAAACTACGTCATTTCCTCGCGCACGATCGGATGCAAACGTGGCGTTGACGCTAGCAGACAACAAAATGAAACATTGATGTAAACGAAGGTAAATATTGACATGTTGCTTTCCGTTTTTATCACGAATTGGTAGTCATATACTAGTTTTAGTATGGTTTTATTTTATTGCAAGATGTTGTAATCTATATATTGAAGATATATATTTCACGAAGAGTTGGTAATTTAAGATCGGTTGACGAGTGGAACCCGTCCGTGGCTTGTCTGTTCCCTGAGACTGAGTCTGTTGTCCTTGTTTTGGTATTGCCGCGTTTTTTAAGTTCGCCTTGACTCGGGTGCTCGTGGGTGTGACAATCAAAAGTGTGATCTTATTGGGTGTATTGTTTTGCTAAGTCAATTAGTTATCTACACATTGGCAATTTCTTTATGTATACTGGACCACTCGGTTTCTGCCTTACACAAGCATAATATGCAGTTGTCACCAACAATTTTTGAAATCGTTCAGCAACGTATCAATATTATTAATCAGAACCACTTATTTCATCAATGGCATGCAAACGAAGCGTCAAATGAATTGTTTTTAGTGAAATACTTCAATATTCGTAATACGATCGGTTTCTGCCTCATCTTGTTTAAAATCACTACTGTGCGACAAATCGCAACGCATTCACTGTATAAACTCCCCGGGCTGTTCGTTAACTTTCCTGTGCCTGTGGTGATTAGGGTGAATAGGTGCTTACAATTTTGCCCGATAAATTTAAATATTACGGTTGTTTACATCACCGTCACCGATATGGTGCACTGTAGTTACATGGTCTGCGTTCGCTATCAAAATATATGTCAAAAACCTGTTTGCCTCGTTTTAATTTGAGACAAATAATTTTGTTGCAAGTTTGTAGACGTCCTTTGCTCATTGTGTCCGATATATCTGACTAAAGATGTATTTAATATGAGATCCAGCTATATAATCGTAATGAGGCAGAAACTCAGATAGGACAGAAACCGAGTAGGTGACTATACCCAATATAGTTACATCAGTCAATTTCACTGCACGATAAAATTCGCTGCATTAATTTAACATATCGCATGAAAAAGCCGTGATCTTTCAAATGAAAAGCGTTAATTAATTTTTAATTTTACTAATTAAATTAAATTATTAATTTAAATTAATAATTAATTAAAACATAATTGATAAATTGATACACATCAGACGAACACATTGTAATATGTAACATATTATGTATACAAAACATATCAATGAAACGTTTTAAGGGAGTAACATTGAAATAAAACTGCTATAATGTTATGACTTTTGTTTCTCCTTTGTTGACAATTGAAGCAGCCTTTCCTGAATATTAACAGGGCCTACTTAATCTCAAAAAAGTACAGTACTACAAGTTTACTCTAGTTCAGTGAAACCAATATATACCCTTGAATAAATCACAAATAAATTGCGTTTACAAAACATAATTAGTAAATTGAAATTTTGCAAATTTATTATTGGTATTCTTAAAAATAACCTATTAAATGCTACACAAAAGTACTAGTAATTTTTTAAAGGAGTTCTGTAATTACTATCTGGCAATTTATCATTAAGTATTTTATTCTGTAAAATAATTGATTTAAATGTATTAACACACGTGAATAGCAGAACAAACTTGCACCAGCCTTGTATTCACTGAGTACATTATTATTAATTAATACATAAGTTGCATCCTTTTTTCAACAAATGTTCTTTTTATATTGAATATAAGTGTTGTCTTAGATATTATAGTTTCTTGTTATACATGTCTTACAGTACTATGTTCCAAGAGGTTTGGTTGAATTTATGATGTATGAGGTCGGATCAAAACTTTTGGAGTGTGCATGTTTTTCATCAACCAACAGAAAATCAAAATGATTATGGGATAAAATAATACTAATACTGCCTCTATTTGAAGTCTTTGCAACTAACTTATCCACAATTTTAATACATAAAAAATATGTTAATACCATTTTTCCTGTTTTCATGGAAATGCCCTATAAATGTATATTATATATATATATATATATATTATATATATATATATATAATATACATTTATAGGGCATTTCCATGAAAACAGGAAAAATTGTATTAACATATTTTTATTTAATTTCCAAACAATATTTTATGATGAATACGTTAGCTTGGAATGGCTGATATATATATATATATATATATATTCATTAGCCATTCCAAGCTAACGTATTCATCATAATATTTTTTTCAAATGTCACTGAAATTAAAACTGGAATTTTTTACAAAGATATATATTTGTGGATAATAAACTATATTAAAAATATAAAACTTCCTTCTTATCACCATGGTCCACGACGACACACCCCTAAAATATAGCAAATGCACATTGTTTTGGGGATAGTGAATTTTTCATGAGCTGAGAAGATGCTATCTACCTCATTTTGATGTCACACTTTTAAGTAAGGATTTTGTTAAGGAAGTTTTATTTCCTAGAAAATATATACTGGTAGTTTAGAAAGCAATTCTCTATATTTATAAATGTCCTGATACTAAATTAACTAGAGCTGGCTTAATGTATAATGTAAGTGCTTTAAATAGTGTACACTAGTTAAGAAATCTACCTCTCTGTCATGGAAGTCATGTTGATTTGTCACGGAAGTCATTCCGCACAGGTATTTTGTTTTTATTTCTTAGAAAATATATAGTGTAGAAATGTTTAATATGTTTATGAATCTCCTACAATTATAGTAACTAAGGCATGCCTAATGTATAATGTAAGTGCTTTAGTGTAATCTACCTCAAAGTCTGTCATGGAAGTCACGTTGATTTGTTACGGAAGTCACCGCCACACAAGTATCACATAAACTTAGTTTTAAAGCATGTATGATTGTACAAACGATAAACTATTTTCCTTAATCAAAATATTTTAAATTATGTAAATTTAATGTGCTATATTTTCCTCAAATTTCGATTTATTCCCATGATTTTGTCAAGATTCTTTCGTTAACTTTGTAAGAAAAGAATACAAATTGAAATTGGACTTGATTTGTTTATTGTGGTTTGTGTTTTGAATTTTATTAGAATAAATAAGGCCAAATAAAATAATACATGTGTTTCCGGTAACCCGACCGTCCCTAGTATTTTTTCAAGAACAAAAGAAACATATTTTTCTATGATGCCGACCCTCGACCCTTGCTTCTGATCAAAATCGTTTCTTTTAACATTATATTATATTCCGGCAAAAGACTATTACAACGACCATTCAACATGATAAAAAATGCAGATAAGTCCTGAAATGTAACAAGAATTGGCCTTTTGGAACGGAAATTCCGCGATCGTCCCTAGTATTGGATGGATTTCCGCGTAAATTGTTGCAAAGTGTCATGGCGCCCCTGCTACCTCGTGTCAACCGATATAAACAGGGACGCTGGCGGAAGGCGCTCACAGTTTCGTGATCGTTGTCTGGTTGTCCGCTACGTGCATTGAAGACATGTTGTTAATTAAATATACTTGTCCCATCGTTAGAACATGCATAAGTGTACAGATTCCGGTTTTGAACACAAAAAGGAATAACAACAGCCTAGGTTACGCTGACTCAAAGTGATACAGTCTGGGTTTCGTAGTTCTAACAAATTCCGTTGGATGGCGTCATATATGGCGCTAACTAAAATGATTGAACACAAATAATTAGTGACACTGAGCTTGCATAAACTATGGCCTGTGGGATTTGTTTCTTTAATATATTGTAAATTTTTGCAGTGACATTACTTTAATTGCCCATAGTTAGGCTTGATTTTATTTTAGTGTTTATAAATGATGCACACTGCAACTTCCAATGTGATTTTATTTTAAATGGTATGACGGATTGGATTCGGTTGCTTTTGTTCGACTGTAACTGTAATTCACATTGATGAAAGACCATTTAAATGTACAATTCCTTATTCTGTAACTCACACTGATGACAGACCATTTAAATGTGCAATGTGTTACAGCTTGTTTTGCTCCTATTAAAGTAAACGGTGTGTTGTATGGTTTAACTAGAAGTCATAGTTTATCTTGAAATTTAATGTTCAATTAATAAGACAAGTGTATTTTTAGCATGATGATAGTGTTTTCTTTATCACATTAAGATACACATAACAGTACCTCCTAGTTTCAATCAAATGTGTCCATTTCATATTAACCCCAGCAGTGTAAGTTATAACATAAGCCATTTTATAGACTGGCGGAATTTGTTATAGCGTGACGAAAATAAAATATTACAATTGGTTTGCCTACCCTATTTTTTTCGCAATAAAATGTTTTTCCTACCTACCTACCCTATTTAAAAAATCAGTGTTACAGGAAACACAACTATATTTTATTGTGGCCTAATAAGAATTTCACAACTTTTGCATTTTGTTTTATACTGCTACTCATCACAGAAGTCACATTTTTTCTGTCACGGAAGTCACACACATCCAGTACTCTTTAAAAACGGAAAATTACTTATTCCTGATAGGAATCTTCAAGATTATGTGAGACAAAATGGTTTGTCTTTCCTAGGAGGCTACAAAATGGATGAAACATATCCTCGGTCTATATATTTGGAGTAGTAGATGTCACGGAAGTCACATTTTTCACCTCTCATGTTTACTATTAAATTTTGAACATACATTTTTTTTTCCGCTAAATTAAAGAGGTGTTCATGGTCTTTGAAATTGCTGTACACCAGTTCAAATTTGTTTAGGAATGTAGATGCAGTAGAACAATATCACTACAATTTGAGTAGCTTTTGTCAATGAAGTCAAGCTGGAATAGCTAATATATATATATATATATATATACAATACTGTATGGGCATTTCCATGAAAACAAAAAAATTACCTTAAAATATTTTTTTGAATTTCCACAGAATATTTTGTTATGGTGGGACATAAGTTAAAGTTGTTGGAGAAAAACAATTTTCAATGTTTGCACACTGCATTATGTGAAAGTGTATTATTAAAACATTATATAAAGAATTCGCAAAATTCATTCATCCAACATATCAATAATTAGGTGCCCCTTTGCAGCCCTATTTTCTATTCTATTTTCTAAATCTCATGTATTTGGTAAAAAAAATTGCAAGTCAATTGTGGGGTTTTTTTCAGGAAAGATTTGTAGACTCGGATGGTGAAATAAATGTAACTCGAGTCAAAAAATTAGGGATTTTTCATTTTATACAGAAATCCTTGACAGCTTGGGACTGCCAGTTATAAATCTCCTCCTATAGGAGGTACCAAACTAAATTATATTAAAACATCCATTATCTAGTCTACACATGTTATGATATTGGGCACTGAATATGAGTAACACGAAAATTGGGTGTCGTAACGCAAGTCACAAAGCTTTTACAACAGTGACTTGGTGTTTCTTTCTTTTTTCTATTAAGATGATGAATCAGTTAGTTGCAAAGGCTTCACACAGAGGCAGCATTAGTATCATTATATCCCATAATCTTTATTATTTCCTGTTTGTTGATGAAAATACATGCTCACTCAAAAAAAAATTGGTATCCGACATCATCCCTCATCAATTCATGTATTTACAACCAAACCTCTTGGAAAATAGTACTGTTAATATATAACAAGAAACTGTAATATATAATATAACATTATATTCGATAGAAAAAGAACATCTATTGAAAAAGGATGCAACTTATGTATTAGTTTTCTGTGTACGTAACACTACATATATGGCTATTTTTATTACATGCCCATATACATACATTATAATGCTGCTTTTTTGCATGTAGTCAATGCATGCTAAGCTGGTGCATACAGGCTTTTCTGCTATTCATAGAATGTGTTTATATGCTTAAATTAATTCTTTTACAAAATTAAATACTGAATTATATGTTTCTAGCTAGTAATTACGAAAATGGATTATTATTATTATTATACCGAACTTATAAAGCATGCTTTTCATACATAAAAGCTTGCTCAAAAGCGCTGTACACAATCAACAGAATAATCATAGACAGTAAAAACAAAGCATAAAAACGATAATATGATTTAAAAATATATATATATATTTTAGAAGGCTGGATATAATAAAATGAATATATATTATATATAATATATATACTGTTTTAAAATGTAATAAAAACTGACTAGAAAGAGTTAAGCACCAAAATGGGCCAGGAACAAATGTGTTTTAGCAGCTTCTTGAAAGTGTTCAGTGTTTTTGTTTCACGAATGTGAGCCGGTAGCGCATTCCACAATTTGGCTGCTGAACACTGAAATCTTCTGTCGCCGTAAGTAACTGTTCTAGCCCTTGGAACTTCTAGTGTCACTGAATCCATGGATCGTAGCGTTCTTCTTGGTTGGTACACATTCAGCATGTCCGATATATATCCTGGAGCCTGTTCATGTAGGGCTTTATATGTGTGCATCCGGATTTTTAATTGCCCACGATAGGTAGACGTGATGTTACAAGCCCGTTGACAAGTGATTGAGTGGCATCATTTGTGAGATAACGCCTAATGTGTCCAATGTTGCGGAGGTGATAATATCCAGACCTACAGACACTGTTCAAATGTTGCTCCATGTTCATGGCAGAGTCGAAAATAACACCCAGGTTGTTCACACTGTTCACTGGTGTAATGTCAGTGTCGCCAACACGCACAGTAACGTTTTCCATCTGCTTGGCATTATGCTTGGATGTGAACAACACAACCTCAGTCTTTTCACTATTCAGTTTTATCATGTTTGCGTACATCCATCTTTCAATGTCCGTGAGGCACCTCTCAATGAGTTCCAGGGATTATGTTTGGCCTGCACCGTCCATCGGCTTGAACGAGATGTACAACTGGGTGTCATCCGCATAGAAGTGATAACACAGTCCATACCGACGGATAATGGCTCCTAGTGTGATGTGGTTTTGAGTACATGGTGTATTTCTTCGGGCCTAGTACCGAGCCTTGTGGTACACCGTGTTCCAGGAGAACTGGATTGGAGTGCTCGCCATCTATGACCACTACCTGGTAACGGTCGTGGAGATACGATACTATCCAGGCGAGAGCAGCTCCGGAGATTCCGAATAAGTTCTCAAAACGATTCAACAGAATTCCGTGATCGAGAGTGTCGAACGCAGCCGATAGATCGAGCGTGACCAACACTGTGACACAACCATTATCCAGAGACTCGAGGAGGTTGGATACAGGCCTGTAGTGTTTCAGGATGTCTGGATCGAGTGTTGATTTCTTGAGTAGTGGTCGTATGTAAGCACACTTGAATGCACGAGGCACACAGCTACTATTCAGAGAGGCGTTGACAATCGCGGTGATAACAGGGAGTAGCTCATCTACACACAACTTTAGAAGCCATGTGGGCACCGGATCAAGGTCGCAGGATTTATTAGGTGACTTCAGGATGAAGGTCTTCACTTCATCATCACATGCGCGAGTAAACCTCTCCAGTGGTGTAGTTACAGATGAGGCGTCAGTGTCCTGGTCAACACCATGCAACTGGTCCGTATGGAGGCCACGTCGGATGTTTTGTATCTTCTCCATAAAGAAAGAGCTAAACATCTCGGTTAGTTCACTGGGAGACGCCGTTTGAGGAAGAGATGGAGACCCGCTTTCACCAAGCAGGTGTTTCGCCACTTTGTAGATGCCCTTTTCTGAATAGTATGCTATCCTGGTTTGTTTTATGAGTTTGTTCACCACAACACGTTGGTCTCTATATATCTGGTAGTTAACAGTCAGGCGATTCTTCTGCCATCGTCGTTCCAGCTTCCGTCGGAGATGTTTAGCCTCATGTAACTCATCAGTGTACCATGGGGAATCTGGATGTTGGGTGATTGTTTTGGTACGAAGTGGTGCGTGCTTATCAATGAGCGATGCGAGTCCTTCATTAAAAGCACTCACCAAACCATCCACATCACCATCCGTAGTTTGTAACATGGGGAAAGCCACAACGTCCTGCTTAAAAGCTTCCACGTCTATGACACGTAGCTTCCTGAAGGAAACATTCTTTTGTAGAGGAACAGGTTTGGCCAGGGTCGTGGTGAAACCGACAGCGAAGTGGTCACGTGTAAGTTTTCCAAGGTGGTCACAACGTCCGAGGTCGGTGACGGTGATGTTAGATACGATGTGACTGGTGCCTCTGCTGATCACGACGTCCAACGTTTGGCCGAGCACATGGGTCGGTTCATGTACATGTTGTTGTAGGCCACACGCTTTGATTGTATCCATAAATCGCTGAGCATCACGATCGCTATCGACATCAACGTGAAAGTTAAGGTCTCCAACTATCAGAATCTCCTTGTCGTGGGTAGCGTAGCTGGCGAGAAATGTAGACCACTGGTCTATGAATTGGGGAATGGTCAGGCCATTATGCTTTGATGGTGGGGGTCGATACACCACGGCCAAACGCACAGTTCACCCGTATCCAGATCACAATCCATGTGTTCAAAGTTTGTGTAGTCGCCAGTGGTAGTGGAGCCATGGAGGCAGAATGATATGGCAGACTTATAAAGCAATGCCACACCACCTCCATTTCTACTGCCGGGACGGGGTACATGTTTCATGGTATACCCAGAAGGGACCAACTCACCAATGCATTTTTTGTCTACGGAAGTCCCCAGCCATGTCTCCGTGAGAGCAACAACATCATAGTCATGTGTAACGATGTAGTCGCTCAGAGCCAAAGCCTTGTTCTTGGTGGATCTTGGATTAAGGCAACATACCCGAAGAGACTTCTTCGCAGGTTGTACATGCACATAGTCACATTTAATCCTCACCAAATTATTCCTGTTTACACATAATGCACAAGTAATCTGACCATGACCATGGGCACTGAATTGTTTATGTTGACATGCACTTGCCCCACTTCTAGGAATAAACCTCACAGTACTGTTATAGTGTGTTAGTGGTGGTCGATGACCGATCACAGTAGGTATCCGTATCTGTATTGCGCAACTCTGGCCATAGTCCGTCGCTAGGTCAGTATTGTTCGTGCTAGTGGGCGGCATTACCTTTGACCGCGACCATTGTCTTTGACCACCTCTGGTCCCCCTGTGAGTCGGCCTAGCGTTGCAGATGCCCAATTGTCTTAAGTCGCAGAACACAGACTTGGTCACATGCATGACAAATTTAGAAGTATGTTGCATTAGTTGTCTCAGCTGATAGCTTGAATACACGATCGCCATGGTAATCGTCACAGTTCGCTGGAGATGGCACTACAACTGCACAGTGCTGTCTTATAAAAGCACTAAAATCAGGAAAAATAAAATATCCACGTTGAAACTGATGACGTTACAGTCATACGTATACGTTCACAATCAAATTAGGTGTAGAATTAATGTGCAATACAGCGCATAGTTTGCAATAATGTCAATATTACCTGGACAGCGTTACACGTGGCAGCTGCACAAGCACACACTCTCTAGGCCAACGGTCGCAACCTGCGGATTATAAATGTGTTGACTAATGTGTATCTACCTGGATTAATTATTAATATCACAAAGACGTTTTGACAGTGACGAGTCCTTTTCAAATTACCAGTACATTTTGTGTAACATTAAAGTAGCTTATTTTTAAGAATACTAATAATAAATTGATAAAACAGACTGAAGCCGCCCATCACTGCAAACCATTGTGACCATCTACGCTTTATAAATCAGTAATTAATCACAAATCAGAACTTGTTGGGATTTATAGATATATGCAATATTATACACGTACACCAGGCTGTATAATTATATTTGGTTGCAAGTGTTCTTGAAAAACTAATTATAAGGTCATATTTTGTATGGGAAAAGTGGGCTAGTATTTTTTAATATTATGCGTTACACATTTCTTGATTTAAGCCACAATGTAAAAATTTGCATTACTTAGTATGCATAACATGAACGGGTTAATGCATATTTTTAACTAATGTTGTCTCCTTTCCCCATTACATTGTCTTCACAACATAATACAAACAGAAATACCATTTCCGTCAAGCTAAATTGTGCCTGAGGCTGTTCAGTTAGTATCATATATATATATAGCTGATTTCACGTAATGCGAGTCATGGTAACGCGAGTCATGCTGATTGTGTAATATTTGTCTATGTTGTTGGTATAATTTCAATTTATTAATTGTGTTTTTAAACCCAATTTATTTGTGATTGATTCAAGGGTATTCATTGTTTTCTGTCATTTATACTTTGAGGAGAAATTTGATATGAATCAAAGTAGGTTTAGTGTTTTCCTTTTGTCGTAATGCAAGGCACGCTATAATTAGATGCAATTAAAACCATATTATGTAATCAAATTATTATTTGTTGATATCATTTAATACACTATGCATGGAGGTATACTATAGCAGGAGGAAAGGTAACAAGAGAAAAAGCGACAGGAAGGAATGAAACGGAAGAGAATGTGACAGGAAAGAAGACGGCAGGGGAAAAAGACAACAACCAGACAGATACAAACCGGAATTTTGCCAGTAATGTGAGGAAGGGGGGCAACATTTAGAAACTGTAAGAAGACGGCGATCAATGCACTAGTTGAGCAGATGTGTAAAGAAGAGGGGGTGGGATTCACAGATTTGTGGGGATACTTTGTTGGGAGGGAAGATATGTACATGAGACATGGCCTCCAGCTAAGTGGAGAGGGGACAGAAGTTTTCTCAGAGAACCTGCTGTGATCTGTTGACAGTGGGACAGGTTGCATCTATTTAAGCTAGATTTGCAGGGGGACTCACAGAGAAGCCTGAAACTGGAGGCATAGTTAAAGACAGCACAAATAAATCAGCAAAGAACAGTCTGTTCTGAAGCTGGATATAAATGTGTTTGTTTAAATGCAAGGGGTATAGTAAATAAAAGAAATGAACTAAACATTATGGTAGAAGATATTGACCCTCACAAAATAGGTATAACTGAATCATGGGCAACCACCGATATATCAGATACTGAATTGGGACTGACAGGCTATGTAATGTTTAGGAAAGATATAATATGAAGAAAGGGAGGTGGAGTTGTTTTATATATTAAAGAATCTGTCCAGGCTTATGAAATAAAATTAGAAAGAGAAGCAGATTGTGAAGAAGCTGTTTGGTGTAACATAGTTATAGGAAATTCAACGTTAATGGTTGGGTTAATTTATCGAAGTCCAAACATAAGCGTAGAAGAGAATTAAAAACAAAACGCTATAAGGGAAGTGAGTAAACATGATGAAAATAGGGGATTTAAACCATGGGCATATAAAATGTGAATCTCTACAGAGTATGTGGAGAGAGGCCCACAAGGTTTTAATTTTAGTACGAGATAATTTCCTTTCTCAACATGTGCTAGAACCAACCAGGGATGAAAATGTGTTAGACTTAGTTTTGTCCTCACAAAATGAATTAGTTGACAATGTCAAGATATGTGAGCCACTGGGGAATTGTGATCACAACCAAAAACATTTTACCATCAAAGTAAAATCAGAAAGAAATAGTAAAATGCAGTACAGGAGAAATTTCCACAAAGGAAGATATAAGGACATGAGGAAATATTTAGCAAAGATTGACTGGAATAACACACTGAAGAATAAGACAGCAACAGAATGCTGAAATATCTTAAAGAGTGAAATTTAGTGCATTGTCAATAAATTTGTTCCCTTGAAAAAACAAGGGAAACGGTCCAAAAAGAAACACTTATCAAATAAGCCAATAGAAAAATTAAGTTCAAACAAATGATGTGGAAGTTCAAACAAATGATGTAGATGTACGGGAAATTATGAAGACTACAATATTTATAAAGAAGCCCTTAACCAAACTACAGCTGAAGTCAGAAATTCAAAGAGAAGCTATACAAAAAAATGAGCTTGTAATATAAAACATGACAGCAAGAGTTTTTATGTGTATGTTCGAAGGAAACAGAATGTTCAGGATAATGTCAGTACTCTAGAAGATAGTGCTGGAAATATAACATCAGAGGGATTCTTAATGGCAGAAGACCTGAATGAGCATTTTTGTTCGGTGTTTACCAGGGAAGACATTAGTTCACTCCCAATACCAGAGGCTAAGTTCGTGGGGGCAGAATCAGACGATTAACCCCGGAATTGGTAGCTAAGAAAATAAGGGCTATGAAGGATAATAAATCACCTGGAGTGGATGGGATTCCGCCCAAAAATTGATTTTCTTGTTAAACAACTTGATAAACCCATCTCAACATGGGTTTAATGCTTAACAAATATGTTATGTTTTTTGGAAGATATCACTAAGTGGGCAGACAAGGGAGCATCAAAAGTGCCACATCAAAGATTACTGCACTAAAGGCCTGTGGCATAGGAAATGGTAGTCCTCAGCAATAAAGTAAATGATATTGACAAGAGAAATGAGTGTATGTACTCACACACATGCATGCATGCACGCCCGCATGCTCGCACACACACACATGCCACAAATAAATACATTCTTGCTTACAGGAAGTACATTGATTAGTTGTGCATTGTCCTGCACTGAGCATTTATTGCGTCTTACTCAACAGCACCGTGACTTTAGCCTAAAATCTGAAGCTAATGCAGTGCTCTCTTTAAATTATCAGTTGTTGCCATTTTTCAAGTTGCATCTATAGCTCCAACAACCTTTGCACCACTGTAACAGTAACACATGTAGTCACTGTTGTTTAAACTGTTTTTTTTTAGTATTACAGGAGAAACCTTAAGAAGAGTTGGCATTTCTGATGTAGACTGTTTCTTCCGCAGCGTGTGCAACTTGTGTATGCTGCGATGGCATCTCCATTCCGATCCACCTACGAGTACCTCATCAACTCGTGGTTGCCTATAGCAAGCAATGTTGTGGAAGGGCAGCTGCACCAGCCACAGCAGCAGTTGCAGCAGCCACAACGGCAGTTGCAGCAGCCATACCAGCAGTTGCAGCAGCCACAGCAGCTGTTGTCACCAACGCCACAAGTTGCCTCCTGTGTCGTGATGCAGCCTTGCTACGTGCCGTCGCAGCAACCACTCTATCAGCCAAAACAGACTAACAACAACAGTCAGATGCCAACTTATTCTGCGTATCAGGCGCAAGCCTATCCAGTAAACCAGTCCTCAGTCTTTCCCCCACCTCATTCGCCAGCCTATACAACAGGTCCACCGCCAGCCTATCCTGCATGTCCCCAGCAAGCCTATCCTGCAGTACCACAACAAGCTTATCCTGTAGGTCAGTCACCCGCTTATGCTGCTTGTCAGTCACCTGTTTATCCTACTGGTCAGTCACCTGCCTATCATGCTGGTCAGTCACATGACTATCTTCCACGTCAGTCAACTAATTCACAGATGTTCGTGATGACTCCCATCAACTCCATCCACACTGTGGCATCATCTGCCCGGGATGCCAACGTGACTGCCAATGCAAAAACACCAGCAGCCGTAGGTCGTTACAAAACTGGGAGTAGAGGCACAACTCATCTGCGTGGCACACGGACAGTGTCGTGTACAGCAACGCTGCCTCGGAGAGGAAAGCCCAAGCTACACGGTTCCTGCCCACCACAGAGTCGCAGCGATTGTTCTTGTCCTGGCCCCTGTGTCTGTAAAGACTGTGCCTGCTCGAACAAAAACAGTGACTTGGGGTCAACATTAGACGACACACGGCCACGGCCACGGCCACGGCCTCGACATGTCACACACTTGCATTTGAATATACTCAAGACCCCATCCCCACCCAAGGTTATGACTGGACGTTCAAGTTACATGGTGCCCCGACCATCACACGCACGCTTCAGAAATCATGAGGACACTGACGATGTCTCGTGTAGCTCTGACGAATCATGCTCGACAGATGAATACGATCGGTGGACGACTGATAACAAAACAAACAACAACACATCGAGGGGATCAGCCTTAACCGATCTACCAGAAAGAACAAACTGCCACAACCATGCCAGCTGCAATCACTGTGTCATCACCACGCTTGTACCAAAAAAATCTCGCAAGACCGCCCATAAGAAGACACTGGAGACGTCAACGAGAGCGGCCAGACAGGACAATAAAAATAATGCAAATAACAACCGGCGCAGATCGCAGCCAAGGAAAAAGGATATATACATCAAAAATGAAGCTCGCAGGATTGGGGCGGAGCTGGCTGGGATGGCACAGTCACTGAAGAACCGCAGGATCACTCAGAACCCGGGGAAAGAGTGGTACATGGATGATCGAGGGACTCCTATTCCCAAGCGCAGGTTGGTTGCACCACATACATTGACTGATTACAAGAGAGATTACACTGACAACGTTGCCAGACGGATCGGCAAGTACCAGACACCAACACATGGCAATGGTGAGAGAGACGCTGACGGTCTCTACAACAATCCGCAGTGGTCCACCAAGGAGTCAGATTACACGATGACCAGTGAGGCAGTTGAAGATGGCAATTCGCACTACAGTAATTCAGCAGACTATGATCAGAAACAAGTTACGTTTGCTCCTGATCCTGGTGGAGCTCAGAGGATCAGTCGCCGTGACACGACTGTGAGTCGCAGACCTAATGTGACTGCTTCGAGCGCCACCCCGTCCCTCTCTGGTGATAACGTGGATGATGACAAGCAGCTACAGACGGCGATGGCGATGCAGATTAGTGTGTTTGTCACAGCAGTCTGCTACTCTCTCCATATCAGCTGTCTTGAGGTGAGTGCACCTGTGTTTACCCGTAAGCTAGCCGCACAC
The DNA here is from genome assembly GCA_963995525.1 of Escarpia spicata. Lineage (NCBI taxonomy): Eukaryota > Metazoa > Annelida > Polychaeta > Sabellida > Siboglinidae > Escarpia > Escarpia spicata. Next base: position 33,431,659 of record OZ023209.1, read on the forward strand.
CGCCCGATTGTCTTTGCACGACGCATCTCGACCGTCATAGCCCAATCGCGTATAACAGCAAGCCCACGACTGGCTTGCGACTGACCGACGCACACTGCTACGATTGTTCACAGCTGAATATACACTGTACAAACCTAGCCTTATTCTTATATTCACCATAACTATTACTATTATTGGTTACATCGAGTTAATTAATCTAGATTATAAAACACTTTATTGATACTGCGTAAACACGGAACTTCCTGGTTAGGAGTGACGCAGCAGAGAATAAATTGTCGTTAAAAAACTATTAGGCCTATACGTGTCCTTTGCAACATAGTTTTAAAATTTTATATGGCGATTCAAACCTCTCTATTCAACACAGTTACATTCTTAATATATCATTACATAGAACAATCAGTTCTCATGCCAACGATAACTAATCTGAAATGTACATTTATTTGCTGCCTACAAAAAGCGTGTACCTCAAATTTAAGTGTACCCATTTTTAGAGCTGTGCATTGTGTTTTTGAATTGTGCAAAGAAAATAAGTTATACAACATAAACAAATGTTTCCCCTGTATATACCGATTCCCAATATGTCAATATAATGACAAGTAAACCGAAGCGATTTCCCTCCATTATATAATGTTATGCATCAACTCTATACATCACTTTTATGATTTGTGTAAAAACAGAGACGCTGTACAGACTAGATAAAGTGTTCCCCTACGCATTTCAACTAACAAGAAATGACCGGCAGCGACCTCTGACTACTTATCATTACCTTAAAAAATGGAGATATTCCACATCGTGGATTTAGGTGAACTTTTATTTTATAATGTAGACATATAGTACGAATTAAAAAAAGCATACATACTATTGCAATTTTGCGTAGGCCTGTAATAACTTGATTAGATTCGTTAATTCCTTACGATTCGAAAATCGCAGTTGGGACGTGCCGCACACCGCCCAATTGTCCAAGAATGCCAGTCAGCGTCTGTTATACTAATTAAACATATCCAATCGCCACGATTGCCACTGACTCGACGTAAGACTGGGTAATCGTAGTCGTAAGCACAAGCATACCGCCGCGATTACTGCACAATTGTCTACGCTGCGATGGTCGTGATGTGTCTCAGCGTAGACAATTGTGCGGTGTGCGGCGGGCTTTAAATGTAACCCTTTAGACTACGAGCGCGAAAGCAGCCAAATGCCTATTTCCCAGAGCGAACGTATTGTAACTTTGTTAACGCGTGAATGTGGCGTCATCATCTAGGTACTCGTGCAACTGGTGTCACTAGTTTCTTTTGTGTATCTGCAGTGCGCTAGGGGTATTTTTGATGTGGTTTTGTATTGGAAGTTTTTGAATGAGCGCTGTTTAAAAATATCAACTGACAAAAGGTGCAAACAAACTCGGACACAGCATATAGCTTTTCGCAAATTTATTTAATATGTTTATTAGTGTATCTAGCATAATCTTATATGGAATTCATTTATCTATAAGATAAGCACTATTTGCAATGTTACGATACGGAGCACAAAAACGATCAATGCAAAAAACAGGTGCACCCTTAACGTGGTGATTTTATGCGCATGCTGCAAGGATTCAGAACACTTTTTTTTTAAATAAAATGACATGTCAATGAGGATTTGATGGGTTTGTGGTCTTAACCTTCCACCTACTTGGAGGCCAACCTACCACACCCACTTGTTTTGATAGGTTTGTGGCTGTGGTCTTAACATTCCACCTACTTGGAGGCCATCCTCCCACACCCATTGTTTTGATGGATTTGTGGCTGTGGTCTTAACCTTCCACCTACTTGGAGGCCAACCTCCCACACCCATTTGTTTTGATGGATTTGTGGCTGTGGTCTTAACCTTCCACCTACTGTCACATTAGATATGTACTCAGGTTTTGTAGAACAACTTTAATGAACATAATCGTACAAAGTAATTACATTACGCACTGACCACCCTAACAAACTGAATAGTTCTTTCTATCTATATTTATTATCGTTACATCCCCCTTGTTACACAAGAAGTGTTACGGATCATCGAGATGTAACTTATACATTATTGTTCCAGTTGCACTTACGCATTACAGTTCGAGTTGCAACTTACAGTCTCTTATAGTTCAAAACGGAGGGGCGGTTTCACTACCCTCCCAGATCTTGTACGATAACACGAGTCCGGTTCAAATGTTACATGTTTCACTGGCCTTGTAGCCCGGATCTCACGATTTGCTTCGCGTTCTTCGACGGGTTCTTCGGCCGGTATGTGAGCTCCCTCAACATCGTCATCGTTGAACCTGTGAGTCTCGCCGGTTCTGCGAATGTGTCGTCGATTGCGCCTCACGGTGTTTCCGTTCTGCTGTTGCACATCGTACGACCTCGGTAGATTGTCGCACGCGTTCTTGACAACAGCCGGCTTCCACGACCCGGTGTCGTGGTCACGTATACGGACATGTTGATCTGGTTCGAGTCTCGCAAGTTGTCGAGTACATTGCGATTCGTAGTACGACTTCTGATCCTGTTGTCGTTGTAGCAATCGTCGTCTGATGTCGTCTCGGTTTGGGTGAGTGTCTTGTATCCTAACAGGAAGGTCCGCCTTCAGTTTCCTGGCATACAACATCTCTGCGGGTGAAGGTAGGTAGCTATCGATTGGTGTTGATCGCAACACCAATAGTGCCATCGCCATGTCAATTTTCGCCGCACTAGCTTTCTTTAGCGTTCTCTTCACCGTCTGTATTTGTCTCTCCACAAAACCGTTTGACTGTGGGTAGTGAGGACTTGACGTCACGTGATTAAACTCCTACTGTTGTGCGAATCGCTGAAACTCACTGCAGCTGTACTGGCTTCCATTATCACTGATAACAGTCTGAGGAACACCCTGTTCTGCAAAGATATCTTTCATCAAGTCTGCTTTCACTTCGTCCTTCAGGTGTATGGAACATCGTCTTGGTGAATGTATCACAGGCGGTACTGTCGGGTCTAGCGTTATGTGGAAATCACCCCTGAAGTTGCCAATTCCTCTGAACCAGTCGGAATAAAGTAGTTGAAGGTCTTCCTTCGTTTCCAACTTCTTGTGCGTCTCCTGGACTTCACAATTCATCATCACTAGATGTAGTTCCCGACATCACGGCAGGCCGAGAATCACCGGACCTGGTGTGTCAGCTACGAACAATTTCGCAGTGCATCTCCTCTCACCGTACACGCATTGTAGGTTCATTGTCCCATACTGTCGTATTGGCTGTCCATTGTACGCTGTCAGTACCGTATTTTTGTTTTCCAATCTCCCTTGCTTGGGGAATCCATGTGCATCTAAGTTATCCGGATACATACGTGGGTATGTTCGTAGCGGTAGGACACTTCCCTGTGCACCGGTGTCTACCTTGACCCTAAGCGTCGTTGGCATTTCCGGTTTCCTTTTCAGTATTATGTCAAGGTTGGCGTAGACTTCATCACGTGTGTCGGTGCCCACAATGACGTCATCAAATGTCAGTCTCTCGAAGCTATCGCTGAGATGGTGTTGCGTTTGGCTTATAGTGTGCATGGCGCCTCCTTCGTGATCATTGTAATTTCGTCCCGAGTGATCACGAGTACCTTGACGTGTCCTGTTTCGGGATTTTGTCCTAGATTTCCAACGATCTGTTGGCTGCTGTGGTCTGCCTCTTACTTCTGTGTGTGGAGTAGAAGTGTATTGGCGTCTACAGACAGCCTTCCAGTGATTAACTTTACTACATGCGTCACACCTGTTCCGTATGGCTGGACATCGACCATTCACTGGGTGTCGGCGACCACACTTGCAACACGTTTGCTGGCTCTCCGCCCCGGCCCCACTCTCGTGATGTCTGTTGTCACGTGGTTGCCAATGCCTACTGTGTCGACCAATGTGATGAACAGTAGCTTCACCTGAGAATTGTTGCATATTAGCAATCGTCGTTTCGTGTGTCCTAGCAATGTCCATGGCCGCTATCAACGTAAGCTTGTCATCTCGACTGAGCAGTTTCTCCTGAATTGTGTGATGTCTGACTCCGATTATGAGTTGTTCTACTAGACGTTCCTCGGTTTCAATTTCATCCCGGAATTGACATTTCTTTGCCTGCGTCTTGCAGCGTGTCATATATTCGTCCACGGACTCCGTCGCCGTCTGGCGGTATTTCTGCAAATTGAATCTATATAATCGGAAGTTTGACATTGGCTCGATGAGCGCTTTAAATCTTCCCTGGATTACATCCGGCTTCTTCCTGTCTGCGTCTGTCAGATTCCAAGTATCATATATCCGCCGTCCTTCTGGTCCTATCCAGAGTAAGATGTACGTGACGCGTTTCGCCTCAACCTTGTCCGCGAATGGACCACTGAATATGAGGTCGCAATATTGTCTGAAGGAATGAAATTCGGACGGCCAGTCATTTGCCAGCCAATCCATGCAAGGAGGCTCAATGCCCGGCAATTCGCCCATTTTTCGCCCAGTATTAGTTTGTCGGCATAAGTTACAAAAAACAGTCACCTCACTGATTCCAATACGTAGGTTATTTCCTGCTGCCACCACGTCACATTAGATATGTACTCAGGCTTTGTAGAACAACTTTAATTAACATAATCGTACAAAGTAATTACGTCTAACCACGATGCCACGCCAGGGCTGGAGTGCCGCACTGACCACCCTCTTTCTATCTATATTTATTATCGTTACACCTACTTGGAGGCCAACCTCCCACACCCACACCCACTTGTTTTGGTGGCCAGCCTTTCATATGCCACCTGTTGGGGGTGGGGGGGGGGGGGGGCAAACATATACATTCCACAATTTTTTAGAATCCACCTCTCACTATTTTATAGGCCAACCTTCCAGCATTGTTTGTAATATTAAGATAACTTCTATTGCGCCTAAATCCTTGCAAACCAAGCTCAGAGGCGCATCAAAACAAAAGGATTGGTCAATCTCAAAATCCATCAATAGTATTCCAGTTGTCAACAGATGGGTCAAGGTGCAAGGGAGCTACGGTGGATAAGCAAGGTTGTAAAGAGAAGTTTTTTAATGACGACGGAATTGATGACCTCCCACCACTCACCTCCTGCTATACCCCAGTGTTAGTCTAAATGTAGTCGAGCTGGCACATGTACATGTATGCATGTGCATGCATGTATGTACATGTATGTGATTATCTTTACATTTTCTGCCCAAATGGATGGTTTGCATCACGGGTATCAAATGTTTGGGGTTTTTCTACAACCCAACAAAAGAAAAGTAATATGTTTAAAGTTCCCCATGTGGCAAGGGTTCTCACCAGGATCGGGCAAGCATTGTATTATAAAAAATGCCATTTTTGACCTAATACAACTGTTTAATAATATCTTGAATCTCATAATATTACACCTGTCCAATTTATAATACGCAAAATATGAGATGGATGTGAATAATAGTTTTCGATATATCATGTTTTCAAATTGAGGAAATGTGTTAGCATCTGGCAGGAGACAAGCACAAAATTGAAAAATATAACTCAGGAAAATAAAAATATGAACACCTGGAAGATGAATTTGATATGTGGACATTAAAACAAGTTTCATGTCATGTTGTTTAGTTTTTATCTGATTTTTTTGTGAATGGGTTTCCTTTCCCTGATCAACTTGAGTCAGGGAAAATTGCCAAAACTAAAGGGATTCATTGTAAGCTAATATGCATTGTAGGTGTACCGTATCAAAACGTATTAATTTCCAATAAGTACTTTCTCTGCTACTTATTTCTTGCATGTTTATGCATAATTTTGGTGTTATCTGCGCAAAAAAAACATAAATAGTTGTGTTTACGCGAATCATTTTGAGCTTGCTGCCACGTGGATAATTAATTATGCAGCCCGGGTATAATGAATATTCATGCACGCGCACACGACGACCGTTGACGTCACACACGTAGTTGACAAGTTAGTTTCCGAGGTGAGTTGATTCAAGCAATGGCATTGTAAATAAGCAATGTGTAAACATATGCATATTGACAGTTATTTTTAGAAGTGTAGGAAGCGTATGCACTGTTTAGTTACCCTGCTTCCCAATGCCGTCAGCCGAGTAATGTTTCGATTAAATAGAATTATAACGTCCGCTGACGCGGACGGCTGCAGTCGGTGTCAGCTGCCGTTGGGACTGTCACTGAGTCTGTCGAACCTCAACTACAATAACTAACATAGGCATAGCCTTAGGCTTAGGCAAAGGTCTCGTCTTTCTAATTACTAAAACTGCACTGTCCAATATTTGACATGAAGTGAACGAAAATGCACGCTAAAATATCAGTAGATGCAACCATAGCAAGATTAACCTGGTCGTGGATGTAATTTGTTTGCCTAAATCTGGGATTTGGGTATGTATGTCTACGGGTCTTGCCTTTCCAGATTCCAGTCAGCCGTTTTTGAAAAGTCCCCGTTTCCCCACTTATTTGAACCGAAACATAAAAATGTGAGATTCGTACGTTCACAGACTGTTTTTAATGCTACAGCTACGATTACCAGTAAACCTGGCTGGCATGTCATCATTCAACGTAAACATTTTAGGTTTGTAGTACACAATACCATGTTGCCACGGAATTTTGCGATGCACGAATTTTAGACAACAGATCTGCACTCTAGTATACATAAGGTTTTATCCTTGAATATATTATTAAAAATCTAATAATACATCAGATCAAGTTGCGCTGCTTCATATGAATAGCACATTTGATAATAATAGTACTCGCTAAAAACAAATTAAACATTTATTTTTGACATGTTACTTTACTGTTATTGTACACTTTTCACGAAAATGGCCCATATGTATAATTATATACAACATTAATTATTTGAACAAGAATAAAGGAAAATATACAGTGCACTCTGGATAAGGTCGAACTTCCAGGGACCATGACAATACTGATAAGTGGAATTTATGATCACTAGAAAGTTATCAGAAGGTCTCCTTATTGGGACTTTTGCCCTGGACCGAGGAAAAGATTGATTTAACTTAGCAAAAATTCACTTATGTGAGTTCGAGTTATCTGGAGTGCACTGTACATGACCAATGGATACAGGTAATTATGTAGAAGCAAATTAAAAGTTGGCCAAAGTAATGGATTGGGATTTTAGTCTGACTGAATCAACATAACAAGGTTATCTTGTATTTCTTTTCCATCTAGCCAGCTGTACACTTGGTGATAAGTCCCATAATCCAATATATAAACTGAATTAATTTGTTTATTTGCAGGAACATTGGAAATAGGTGAGCTGATGGAAAGAGGAAATTTAAGAGCTCTACTTAGTACTGCCATTAATTGGACAATGGGTCACATGACATAAGATGATGTCTGATTTTGTTCTGCCCCATTCTGTTCTTGGAAGTTGCACCTCAATTCAAGTTTCAAAATGATGTGTGTATCTGACAGCTTTGTGTATCAAAATGCATAGCAGTGCTATTAATAGGACAATATGTTAACTGACATAGTAGTGAAGAAGATGTCTGACTTTGTTCTGCCACATTAGTTCCATGTGGCTTCTGCTGGGAATATGTACATCACTACGTTTCAAATGGATTTGTGCAATCGATCGATTTGTGCATCCAAATGCACATCATCCCGTCATTATGTTGAAAAGAAGGAGTACATAATAACATGTATGCTTTCTTATGCTCGTCATGTTTGGATTGTGTTCTACAGCATATTCTTCCAAATTTGCTGAGTAGTGTATAAAAAGGTGTTGACAAAGTTGCTTTTACAATAATTTTGAAAATTCATAAAATATAAATGTTCCACAACTTTCAAAAGGTCTTGGGGATCTTCTTGAGCTAAATACACCAATGATGACTGAAAACAGTGTTTTATAATATGTGTTACTTTTAAAGTAACACATTCTAAAACACTGTTTTCAGTCATCATGTTGTAATTTTTTAACTTTATTTCCATCATACAATGGCCATTTTATTTGTTATCGAAACGGGAGTTCGACAGAAACAAATTCAATATTTTTAACTCTAAATGATGGACAGAACAAATACTTATTGCACTCCCACTACAAAATAAAATAAGTTGTTATACTGATGCAATAGATTTTAATATTTTTTCGACAATAATGTTATGCTCTTTATAGATCTACATTTTTCAAACTGAAACTAGTAAAAGTAAAACTTACGTAGATAGGAAACATAACCACCTATCCTATTTTAATACCGTAGGTTACGTCAGTGATGTGTAATGTATTGATACTGCTTATGGAAATAGCAGCTGGATTTATGGTGCAAATAAAATGGTTTCATTATTGAAAGTTTCTCGGCTTCAATAAGTTTATGTTATCTAAACGTTTCAGTAAAACTTCACTTCAAAATGTATAGCCAGATGTACCTAGTGAAAAATGAACGTGATAGTACCATAGTTTTTATATTCCAACAAAAACAATGTCGGTCATTCAATATGACATTGGCGTCGACATCGGCGGCTTCGTGCATGGAAAGGTGATATTTTTTCTTTTAAATCAATCCGTCTGTCATGAACTGTTTCTATATTCATTCTCCGTTTATTCCATATGTTTTCATTCTTTACTTTACTGAATCTGTGACATAAATAGCAGCTGGTCCACGTTTCATTTTGATAATTTTATCGGTGGTGACTCAATCGCATGGCGGTGGCTAATCTACACATAAATATACACATGTTGATAATGTACGTATTTCTTGCATCTATTAACTCAACGTAGCTAATCGAAGTCTGACGGACATTCCCGAATATTCATGAGCATGCCTTATACGGATTGTGAAGGTGGGCCCAAAGTAGAAACTCCGCGTACGCAGAGTTATGTTTCGATATATTATCAGGGTCATTAGTGAATAATAAAACATAATTCTAATTAAATAAAGGCATAGAATGACATGAGATAATCATATTAACAGGATTACATAATAATTGTGTACATTACAAAGATATTAAAATTCTCAAAGAATCCCTTTAACATAACACATACATGTTACAGTATACATAAAACATATTCGATAATGTAAAGTGGGATAACAAATAGCGAAAATAGCACAAAGAATGTTTAACAAAATGTCAGTTAACGACTGGCGCCCTCACACAAAATTATTAAGATCGACTTGTACTAGCGTCCATTGCTAAGGTTGTGTGGATCAGTCTCAGATCAGTCTATTTTATCTTTTATCACGATGGGGAGATCCACTTTTAATGGCAAACAAATACTCAAATTATTCGCTACAAGTTATCAATACAATATTATTTGTTGGTAGATCATATTTTAATTTTCACAGAACAATATTTATGTGATTCCAAATTTAATGCCGAATCGATTGGTGATAAACACTAGTCGATCTGATGTGAAATAGTGACGTTATTAGCAAAAGATGCATAGGCTTATGTTACATTCGCATATGGCCGGCACATTTTTCTACGTTCGCACGAGTGTTTATCACTGTTCAGTCGAACTGCCATTCCTCATCAATATAAACTTTATTCTGACTAAATAAGACTAAAATTTACGCGGCGCGAAATCTGTGAAGACGCATGATTTACGCTTCATTTTTCGACCTGACGGGAGCGCAATGGTACGCTCAGCGCCACCAGCGTAACAACGTACCATCTTAGCACAGGCCGCATGTTGCCACTGCCGGTAGATCGTTGATTCATGGGTTGTTTTGGACGCCTACTGAACTCGTAGTTTTTTTGTTATAATTTTTTTTTTAACCTATGAACAAACAACATATAGACTTTTTAGTGGTGCAAATTTTATTTCAATACATGTAATCGCAAGGGCTGGAGTACAAATTGAAGTGGGTACATTTCACTGAAAAATACTTGCCCGAGTTTTTGAGTAATCATAACAAAATTTTACGTATGAACAGACAACACATTTACGGCAGCGGTGAACTGCCATCGACGTATATTTTTAAATTCTTAAGTACGAATTACTAATTTGAAAGTACGAATTACTAATTCGTAAGTACCAATTACTAATTCGTAAGTACCAATTACTAATTCGTAAGTACCAATTACTAATTCGTAAGTACCAATTACTAATTCGTAAGTACCAATTACTCATACGTATGTACGAATTACTAATTCGTAAGTACCAGTTACTATATTCGTCGCGGATGAAGAGTGGCCATGGCAAATAAAGACACGAAAGACGTTGTGAGGCTGTACTTCTCGTTGGGTATGAACCATAGCGAAATCCTGCAATCACTTGCCCATCTCAACGACATTGTCATAAGTATGAGAACATTACGACGAATTTTGAAGACTGCCCATCTGTATAAACATAAAGAATATAGTGATATTCTGGATGTCAGTATGTACCTGATGGAACTTGTGCATAATAGTGACAAGTTGCATGGCTACAAATTCGTGCATTTGAAGTGCATACAAAAAGGATTTGTCGTTCGACAAGAGACTGCGACTATTGTTGCAAATATTAAATCCTGAGGGAGTGGAACTTCGGAGGAGAAGAAAAATACAGAGACGTATGTATTTCCAGCGTTCGAAATAGCACTTGTCCGTTTGTCCGGGACAAGTGATTTTTGGCCCGGGCAAGTAAAATGACTGGTGGACAAGTGAACATTTACAGTAAATAGTGATGCGTGCAACATTACAAACTTTTTATTTGAGGAAATTCAAACGTAAATGAAGTTCGCTAGCGATCTCGCGCATTGCAATTTTGTTAGTGTGTCGGCGTCTTGTCGTTCCGCCGCCAGTGTGTTGTACGTCAGTGTTCGACCGTGTTTAGTGCCTGCGTTAACAGGTCATCTGCTGAGCGCACCGACCTAGCTCTGTCATACGCGTAGGACAGACTCCGCATCAGCCACCGTTGATCGAGGCTGTATTTCACAAAATCGTTCAGTTTGGCTGACGTAAGTAGTGTATGACTGCTTTGTAATACGTAATCTGGAGGGTGCATGTGCTCCCCTGGCATTTTATGCTGACATAGGGGCATTTTATGCTGACACAGTTCCTTCCCCTAGCGGAAATTGCACCTAACCATCTGTAGCGCTATCTAGAGTATTAGAGTGGATCGTATTACGTAATCTGGAGGGTGCATGTGCTCCCATGTCATTTTATGCTAACGCACTTCCTGTCACCTTCCCCTAGTGGAAAGAAGTGCACCTAACTGTCTGTAGCGCCATCTCTGTATGAGTGCATCGTAATATGGAGGGTGCATGTGCTCCCATGGCATTTTATGCTGACATAGGGGCATTTTATGTTGACACAGTTCCTTCCCCTAGCGGAAAGAAGTGCACCTAACCATCTGTAGCGCCCTATCGGAAAGAAGTGCATCTAAGCTACCGTAGCTCCATCTAGCGACTCGGGCGGGTAGGACAGGCGGGCAGAACGGGTGGGGGTGGAGGTTGTGCATCCGGTGACGCGGGTGGGGGTTGGTATTGTGTATGTATGTCTATGAATACGCGTGTATAAAATAACGAACGAAACACCAAAGTATACGTGTGCACACGAATTTTATTGACTAAAGATACAAGCGTAATGAGTATGCTGTATGGAACCGTGTTTTAGTAACCACAAGTGTGATGATGATGATGATGACACGACTTACGGGTGACTGAACACCACGCCAGCGGCCGTGAGCTTACGGGTCATGACGACCACGCCAGTGGCTCGTAATGTGATACGACTTACGGGTGACTGAACACCGCGGCAGAGGTCGTGAGCTTACGGGTGTGTGACCACTGCGCCATAGGCTCGAATCATATGATGATGATGATGAGACCTGTCCTTAATGAAACACGGTATGTAGCGAAACGCATGCATCTTAGTTCAATAGTTTAAGCCAGTCGAACACACGACAATCGTTTGCTACCAGATCAGTACCGAAACCGTTCACGAATTCCTTCATAGGAAGTCCACGACAACAAAACATGAGATAAGCAACACAGTATTGTCCGCAAACGTTAGATACGGGACTCTGAAGTCTTTGAATTATGAGTCAATTCTACGCAATGTTTATTCATGAATCGTCGGAATTCGACGTGTCGTGGCGGCAAGCCTTACGAGCAGAAGTATTCACCTTGCCCATTATCGTCCACGTACAGTGCTATCCAATGTTCTCCCGGTTTCGTCCTTTTATGCGTGTTGCAGACGAAGGCGACCGGGTAAGCGTCTATCGTTTCGGTGAGCAGTACGTCTTTGGATACGATCCTACGAGCGATGTCCTTGGTGTGCGCATCCCGAAAGAGTAGACGGGCGATCTGCAGGGTTTCCATCAATGGTCGAAGATGACGTTGCGATTCTTGTCGATCTCCAGGACGGCCTCGAACTCGGCGTAGACGATGACGTTCACAGTGGTCGTCAGTGCTTCGCAGAAATGAATCTCCATTCGCAGGTTGCCCTTTTGTACCGGATGGAAGGAACAGTCGTCGCACGCGTCAGGGGTGATATCCAAGCTGAAGAAGGTGTAGCCGTGGCGGAAGTCGGTGCGAGTCAAGCCGTTTCCTTCGTCCTGCCACACCTTACCCGTCGAGGTGAACAGGTTGTGGTAGAACCTGATGAAGAGGTCGCTGTCGAATTTGGGCTGGAAAGGTTTGGAGGGTATCTGTCGTCCGTCCACGTACACGGCGAGGAAGTTGATATGGTTGTTTTTAGCGTTGGACGGGTTTTTAGCGTAGCTTCCGTTGTAGGCGTCGTTGTCGATGCAGCACAGCACGAGACGTTTTGGAAGAGTGCCAAGAAAGAGATTCTCGTGCGTGTGCGAGCGGGTACCTGTGGGAGTAGACCTTGCAGTTGACGGGTCGCATCGGGTACTTGGCTGTGCTTTTTTCGAGGGCCTTGATGTGAGCCATCTGCACACTCGGATTGAGGGTGGCCTTCTTGACGAACAGCGTGGCGTTGACGATCTTTATCTTGTAGGCGGCGTCGTCTCCACCGGCCATGAGCGCGAAGGCGTCCTTGCTGCATACCAGACGTATCTTGACCTCTACGCCGTTGATCAGGAATTTATCCTGGAGGAAGGGGTCCACGTGGAGACGACCAATCATGTCGACCACGCGACTCCTATTCGTACTGGCGCGTCTGGTGACGAACCCCCTGTTGGTTGCATCTCCGTCGACTATTTCGACGGCTTCCATACGATTATCTTTGTCCTTGCACCACATCTGACTCGTCAGTTGCGTCTCCTTGACGTCGTTCCCGTAACTCAGTAGCGTCTCTATGTAGGCGCATTACGGGTACGTGTTGCTCGAAGAGGTGACGAGCGTTCCGTTCAGGTAGACGTCGACTTGACTGAAAAGGGAATGGAGCCAGTTATTCATTGGACCGACGGGAGCGGCGACATCAAGGTCGCTTCCGTCGGCGTTGGTTATCTTCGCTTGAACGTGTAGCGACGTGCTGGCGAGATCCATGTAATCGTCTCCGGAACCGGGTATAACGAATTCTATCGGTCCACCCGAGTCGAGTGACGACATGGGTTGATGTTGCACCACATGTCTATCGATGATACTGGTCTGAGTCGGTGGCACGGTGAAGATATCGAGTTCGCTGTTGAGTCCCTCACACGATTGTTTATGAACGAACGCCATCGTCGTCGAATATGTCGGCCTCGTGTGTCCTTTGGAAGCGGAGGCGGCGGCGTGTCTTGTTCGTCGTCCGTCTCCCGGCTGTACTGGCCCGATTCGTAGGGAACGGGCGTCTTATATTCGGCTTACTCGCTTGTACGCCAGCAGGGGTCATGAGTTGACTCAACATCTCCCTACCGGCGGCCGTAACGCGACGTTTGGCGGACGTTTTGATATTCTCCCCCGACAGGACGTCGTCGGCTATGCGCGCGCCGGTCGACAGCGCTCTCTTCTCCAGCGCCACGGCGCCTCTCTTGACGAGTGGCATGATGGTACGCAGTAGACCTCCGAATAGACTTCCTGGACCGTGTCCTCGTTGGTAGCGGGCACCTACAAAATAGGGAAGCGCGCCTCCCGCTTGTCGTGCGTAGTAATCGTTGTAATTCATCTATCTAGAACAGTGCCGTCTGTCGTCGTCAGAAATTAAGTGTCGTCGTCAGTTTTCCACGTCCGAATGGCACGCGCCGACCGGTATCGTCCCTTATATCGATCTCGATCGTGCCGAAGTCTTTGCACAGGACGGGTAGGTACTGGATCTATTGGAAGGTCATCGTCACGGTGTCGCTTTGTTTACCGCTCACCGGAACGATACGTAGCAGCGGAACGAGGCTATCGTCAACGATTCGAGGTTCGATGACGCTCATGTAGACGTAGAGCGACTCGAAACCTCGCGTCATGTCCACCACGGAGACGGCTTCGATCAACGTTTCCTTCTTCTTCGTCATATCTCCGAATAGCATGGTCTCACGGAAGCCTAGAATGCTCTTAAACATATCCCCGCTCAATATGGCGTTCGACACCATGATCACTATAATCTTGTGCGTGATGGAGCTATAGTATAGGCGTACCATATTATCCGGTAGCACACGTACTAGAGCTTTGTTTATCGCTTTGATGAGATTCTCCAGTCTGTGATAATACCCGCTCTCGATCTTGGTTTTCGTCGTAGTCATCTCGTGTTCGTCATCCTAATTTCTTAGCGCTATACCGAACCACACGTCACTCTCTCACGTTGTACCAACTATGAGGATAGATTATCTCCGCCAGACCACACTCCCATTGACCCAACAAGTTGACACGTTGCGGTAGCGTCGTGATGTAGTGGGTTAACGTGTTGTCGGGATGCGTATGCATGGAAGCGTTATTAGGTAGAATCAGGTAGAAATCACTGGTGGTCATCTTGTCGCAACATCGGACTGGGTAGCAGGTAACCCAACGAATTACTCAACAGGGCCGTCCACAGAGTCGGGTTCTCGTGTCCGATGGATAGGTTATAGATATTGACCAAGATGACACAGTACAAGACGATAACCTGACACACAAAAACGATCTCCTCTTTGGGACACGCGGTGCCGAAGATGTGCCACGGAGTCCTCTCTTTCTGCAGCGGCGGTGGCGCGTTGACTTCTTCCTCTTCGTCGACAACTGTTGTCGTCTCGTCCGTCATGAGCGGATGAATGACATCTCGTTGGACAGGTGACTAGTCTTTATATTCCGACGAGGGCCTTGACATCGATCCAGCTATTGAATTTCAAAGGGTATCCAAACCATTTCAACAACACCTCCCTTCGCATCCCTACCTTGCGTCTCTGCACTATCGATTCCACTCGGTACAGTTTATCGATCGGAACCGTCACCTTCTGCAACTCCTGTTCGTAGAAGGTGCCGTCCAGTATCTCTCCGAGATCGTCCGTCAGACGATAGACGGGCGGATCGGACGGATGCACCTCGCGTATCGTGAATATTTCCTCTGTCCAATTCGCCATGTACCCTTTGTCGAACTGTCTCTTGACCTTGCTGATACGTATGCGATCCGCCACGTGGTACTTGGGCATGCCCTTACCGTGATGACCACCGTACAAGCGCTGCCACACCTCTTCCTGATTAGTCGCATCCACTTGCGACGGAGGCATCCCGATGCTGCGGTGGGGTATGTCGTTGTACGTCCGCACCAGATCCGGAAGGATATCGATGTATCGCCACGTTTCTTTGTGTGTCAGGTATCGCCACATCCGCGTCTTTAGTGTGCGATTGAAGCGTTCCACGATGCTCGCCTTGGTCTCCTCGTTGTAGGTGGAGAAGTGTTGGATACCGTACTTTTCCAATACATCCCGAACGCTACGGGTAAAGAATTCCAGACCTCTATCGGTCTGCAACGACAGCGGCCGAACGCCGTCGTCGGTGAAGAGTCCGTCCAGAGCCTTAGACATAGACGTCGCCGACTTGTTCTTCAGGGGAACGCATCGGGCGACTTTCGAGAAGACATCGATTACCATAAGTAGGAACGTCGTACCGTCGTTTTCTTTCTTCAGACTGGTCACGTCGACGAGATCGGCTTGCCACTGTTGATTCCGGCCTCCGACGACCACGCGTCGCCGCTTGAAATGAACTCTGACCGGTTTGTGTAGAGTGTAGGCGTTCTGTTCCGATAGCCATTGTTCAACGATCTTTCTCGGTACACGCTGTATAGATCGGAAGGCGACTCGTCGCAAAGACTCGATACCCCCGTAACTCCCCACCTTAGTGGGATCGAAGTAGACTTGCTGGAGCTTTTTCCGCTGAGGCGCCATAGTCGTATCAGATAGTCGACGGTGATCCCGGTCACAACGTGAAGCGTGATGTAAGCGATACCGATAAACAGACGAGTGCCCCACGTCATCATGCGCCGTCGTCTTTAAAGACTCTCCCATGTCTTACGTCCTTCCGGCGGTGGTGTAGGGAAGGCGGTAGACGAGTCCATCCGTTGACGACGCGCGAGGGGTGTCCACTGCAAAGTTCGTCGCGCTGTACCGACCGATCGTGTGGCCGCTGCCGCTACCGCGCTCTTCTTTTGTGACTGATGAATGTGCCGTTTCCTGTCCTGGTTACCCACCAACTCCATGGGTACGTTCGAGTCACCGAGTTGACGCGCAAACACCTGCCATCCCGTCGGATTGCCGGCGGTCTTGCGCTTACTCAGGACATCGTTTACGAGATCAACGACGTTACTTCCGGGTACCGCTACTCCTTTGTGCATGAGCTCTCCGCGCGCGTTCCACGTGACGTCTCCTTTGAGACGTTCCATCAGTCGCGCGGCTTTGGTCCGATGTTTGGAACGATGTTGACAATTGCCGCCGCCGTGTCGACTGGCGATGAAGGAGACGGAGGTGGTGGTGGTGGCGTCTCCACGTTCATCACGCGCACCGGTTCTCGCATGCGACGATCGGACAACGCGTTGTAGCGTTGCAACACTTGATTATACATGACGACCTTGTCTAAGTCGGTGAGATCCCGTCTATCGAGTATGACTTTCATCTCGTTATCGAGGTCGTGTACCTTCCGTGCTAGGGTATCCGTCGGTGGTGCGCGTAGACTGTCCAACAGTCGCGAATCTACCAAGGCTATCTTCCGTGCGTGTTCCATCGTCGTCTACTTGAGTAGCACCTCTTTGAGCAAGGGTAGAAAGACCGAACTGACCAACAGCGCAGTCGTCTTATACCATGGGCTGGTACACGTACTGAACACCGTCGTCCGGAAAGATGGCCGTGCGCAGACGCATGTCTTCGGGTGTGTCCTGTTTCAGATCGATCAGGAGATAACCGTACGGTAATGACGTGGCGTCTTTTAACGCTTCCTGTACAAACTTCAGGCGTCCCGGATACATCTGTCGCGCCAAATGACCTATCTGCGACGCGTCTCGAGGATTCTTGAAGACCACCATGTATTGCGCGTTCAGACTGATTGTGTGACTCTTCTTGTTTTTCGGAAACAGGTTCTGCACGAGATAGAGCACGGAGGTGTTCCGATGATGACTCTTTTTCGTGAACAACCCTTCCTCGAACCGTACCAAGTCGTTGTGTATGGATGCGTTGGCGTTCTGCCACTCTCCATAACACCACGTCATCTTCTCCGGAGGCGGATCTATCATCGTTGCGGCGTGACGTAGAATGCGCGTCACGAAGGTACTCTTACCGCACCCCGTCGGACCCGCGACTATACAGGTGAAGGGATGTTTCCATCGCGTATCCATCGCGTCTTCTAATAGGTCGCGTTCTCTGTGACGTTAGATCCACCGCACGAAAAGGGAACGTACAAGAAGACGTATAAGACGTACAGGTACACTCCGATCGTTCCTACTACTGATACTCCTACGACCACTCGCGTCCATGACATGATGTTCTATGACGATCGATTGCATGACATCTGTCTAAGTAACTTTTTTTGTCTACTGTCTGCCTACTAACCACGTGACAGCTAAAAGGCGCCTGTAACCCCAACTAACGTAGGGGCGCATTTCCTCTTTGTGTCAGTAGTGTTTCGGCGTAGACTTACACGGAAATCGTCATCACACATCCACCGGTCCCGTTGTGACTCCGTCCTCTTGGACCACGCACTTGGCGTAGAAGTAGGTCAAAGCCGCGCGTTCCTGCATGTACGTCAATACGGACGAGTGATTCACCCGGAACCCACGGTTCTTTCCGCTTCCGCTCCGTCGATTGGTGAGCACGTCCAGGAACGCTTGCTTGTCGATGGTGTTGAGTCGCTTGTTCAGACCCTTGGTGCTGTATGTATCGACCGTACCCGAACAATAGTAGGACTTGCTGCACAGACCCAGGAAACAGTCGCCGGACCATTCCACCTTGAAGAGTCCCGGTGTTCTCTTGTCGTACGCCCTGCGCATCTCGCAACACGTCTCGGTACCGCTCCACGGACTCGCTCCGATGATCATCGCAATATTCGGACGGTAGCCATTCGGAACGGTGACGAAAGTAGTTGATCACGATCGATGCCCTCTTTTCCGTACAATAGGTGACTTCGCGGTGTCTATCGACGTTGGTTATAAATTTCCCATACGAAGAATTCCCCATAAGTTTGTTGGTGTCCGCGATCATGGCCTTGTCGGGGTGGACGTCTCCTTTGCGACGCGCGGTGGATATCGCCTCACCAAATCGTCGGAAGCAGGCGATCGATGTGTACTCGATGACCTGATAGACGTGGGTCACCTCGAGTCCATGTTCCAGATATCATTGCAAGAGAGGTGTAGCGAGCAAGATCTTATCTCCAAGATAACTTCCGATGAGCATGCGATGCGGGGTTTTCATGATATCGTGTTCTTCGGCGTATCGACGCATGTACGGTCCGAGGTCATCGTAGGTCATGTGAATGTTCTTGAAGACGGGCTGCATATCGGCAAAGTGCGCGCGCAATTCTTCCGGTACACGAATGTCGCACTGAATCATTCCGAAAACCCTGCCATTGCGTACCCCTCTCAGGATCTCTTGTGACGTCATCTTCCATGGCACGCGTCGACGGCGAAAGGTGGCGTCCAGAAACAGTTTCACACACGGATCACGTCTCGTGACCTTCCACTCACATTCCCACATCTCGATGACCCTGACGAAGTGACGAAGGTAGCTCGTGTTCTGTCGTGTTTCGGTGAGGAATTGAGTCATGCGTTTCCCGTTGAGGTCGTTGACCTCAAGACCGGTGCATCATGAAACTGATAGGCCGTCTTTGTTTCACTGCACCAACCGTCCACCAGGAGTTTACCGATGCGCTTCTCTCGTCCGTTGGACTGGTGACGTATGACGCGTCCCGTGCTTTCAGACTCCCATGACAGCTATTCGGCGGCCATCTGTACGGTGGGCTGTGCCGCTTCCGGTCGGAACTCCTTCTCTTCCCGTCGTGGCGTGTAGTATCCCGTCGGCATGTCTTGTGATAGAGACCACAGGTACAATGCATTTGCATCATATCCGACAATGGACTGAAAAGTTCGAGCCGTATCACCGTAATCGTTCCGACGTATCTTCGTAACCCCTTTCTCGTGATGTCTGGTGAAGATGAGTGAAGGTCCTCCGACGATGTTATCTCTGACTAGTTGATGGACATCCTTGTTTGTCTCACTTAAGAGCGTAAAGAAGGTCTTCTCTGGTACATAGTTGAACAGGTGGGTCAAGGTCAAACCGGGTATACTGATGGCTTGTTTGAATATGTCAAGACCTCGTTGTCGGTAGAAGGCAAACTGTTTGTCGATGGCCTCCAAGAAGGGTACGACGTCTCCTTTGTTGTACCACACGAGAAAATATTGCAAGGTCTTCATGTTATTGTCTCGCCAAGCCTCTTAACATCGGGTATAGTCCTCGTCGGAAATACCTTCGTTCTTCAGTCGACTGAAAAAAGCCTCTTTGGGAGGCAGAGCGGTGTCATCGAGTCTCTCCAACCTGTCCATGTATTCGTACGGGAAATGACCTTTCGTAACCTCGCAACCGTACGCTTTCAGGTACTTATCGTACGAGAATCCCGGGGCGATATAATGACTCATATCGAGGAATTTCAGGTCATGACGTTCAGATCGTACTTGCTCGAGTTGAATCCGATGACGGGCAACTGATGAAGCCAACCGTACAAATGACCCATGAGTGTCTTGTAGGGATTGGTTGGATTTCGCTGAGACTCGTTGTCCGCCGCCTCCTCCACAGCCGCCGCCTCGTGCTCGTCCCAGGTCGCGATCGCTTCCGCGAGTTCTTGAAGGACGCTCTCGTAATCGTCTATCATGGCTTCGTAGGCAGCATTGCTCATAGACTGAAGGATGGACATCATGTCGGACACCAACTTGTCGCTATCACTATCGGTGATAAGACATCGCACTTCTTCGAATCCAGGTACGTTACTCGCCAGTGACACACTCAACGGTACGTGACGAGACCCCCAATGAACCTTGTTGCTGTCCGATGGAAGGTGTGACATATCGAACCAGGACTCGAAGTCAAAGGTGGCACGATAGGTGTAGTAGCGCAAGCACTCGGGAACATGAATGTTTTCGTCGTCCAAACGCTGGAAGACTGTCGGCGTCGGACGGTAGACACCACCGGGATAGATCTTTCGCACGCCACCCTTACACGTGCGCTCGTGTCTCTCTAGTTGGTACGCGTCTTTCCACAACGAGTCACCATATTTCGTGCAACGATAAGTACATATTGACGTCTTGTATATAAGAAAAGTGTGCCTCGTGCATATTGACGTACAAGGTGTCAGAATAGTGACACAATGAACGACGTACGAGTTCGGCAGTCGTCTTTCCGCCTTCTATTTCCGTTGGTTCGATGAGGGTGTAGACGCACACTTTGATTTCAAAGGTGGTCTCGATGCGATAGAGGTCGTCCATCGTCACTCCCTCAAAGTCTTTCATAGACACTCCGTCTTGGTGGTCGTACTTCTCGTAGAGTACATTCACAGTGGGTTCCAGGTAACGTGGGTCACATCCGCGATGCAGAGCCAGACAACGGAAGAAACACAGATTGTCGGTGTACTTCTTGTTGATGTTGGCTTCTCTTTCTAGTCCGATGACGGCAATGTTCTTCTTGAAGTACATGGAAAGGGTGATGTCCACACATACTATAGGATGGTCTACGATGTGGTTGACGAAGAAGGTGACGTTCGTGACCACCTCGCATACCCATTGACTGTTCGGACGTTCATTGATAGATCACTGCAACACGTCTGTTTCTCGGATACGCTCCAGAAATGCATCAAAGTCTTCGGCGTTGGTAATCAGACACGGTTCGTCAAGGTAACGTCCGCAACAGTTACATATCGAATGATAGTATCTCAATCTATTTGTGATCTTGTTCCTCAACACAAAACCGTAACTAAGGTTTATCTTGAAGGCGAGTGTCTGTTGAAGAAACATGGTCTTCAAGGACGGTTCTAGATGAGTCGTGTCCGGTGTCGTCACCCTGTAATTGAAAGTAGATTGAATGGGTCCTCTGGTCACGTGGCTTCTGATGGTTGACCAGTGGTGTCGAACGACATCTCGCAGATCCCTAGACAGATGATCGAGCAAGGGGAGTTGTGGGGGAGGATGTATGGGATCATCGTTGTCGTCAAGTGGTTGCTCTTCGCGTCTCGCTCGCTTGGGTGGCTTCCTCTTCCTCCTCATGACTTCTTCTCGTCTGCTACATACCTTGATATGTTGTATCAAGTGGTCACGTCTTGCGAATTCACGTGCGCAAGTCTCGCAGCAGTGGGTATCGTTTTTCTACGCTGGTACCCTATCACATGACGTCTTCATGTGACGTAACAAGGTGTATCATCTCGCGAACTCTTTTGAACATACCTGACATCGGTGGGTGGTTCTTTTGCATTCAGCAGATGGCGCCACTCGCGACGGTGCTTTGCTGTAGTAGGCATGATCGTCTTCGACTCGTGGTGCCTGAACCGATGAATGACTTAGATGTATGTGACGTTGCAAATCGTCGTATGTATCGCTGACGATACAGCAGTGACGACAAACTTGTTTCTTCATGACGCAAAATCCACCTACAACTGAAGGATGAAGGATCCTTGCCTATTTATATATATCAGACACTATGTGATGACGTCACTGTGGCTACGTATAAAGTGTGTGTGTGTGTGTGTGTGTGTGTGTGTGTGTGTGTGTGTGTGTGTGTGTGTGTGTGTGTGTGTGTGTGTGTGTGTGCATCTACGTCGTGTAAACATTGTCTATATAGGGGACACTATGTGATGACGTCACTGTGGCTAGTGTGGGTGTGTGTGTGCGCGCGCGAATCGTATACCGCAAAGTCACTCTTTGAAACGAAAGAACAACGGACAAACGAGAAGGCTATTACATGTACCTTTATTTCTATGATACTATCAATTACAATATTAAAAAATCGAAAACTACTACTACTGCTACTACTACTACTACTACTATGTTAAGGTTACTATGACGAGGCGCCTATAACCCCAAACACCATAGGGGTGCATTTCCTCTTTGTCATAGCACCTTCTACACAACTAATTTGTGTCAAAATCGACATGATTATATAGTTCTCTACGGATAGTAGACGTCACGGTGTCAATATATTCATCTCGGATAATATTCCGGGCGATGTCAAGGTGTCGTACCGCTTCTTTCAGTGTACGTGGTGTTGACGAATACAGTGCATTCGACAGACGTGCTATGTCTCTCTGTAGACAGGCTATAGAGTCAAACAGTTCTCTATAGCCTAATGATATACAGTCAAGTAATGTCGACCATATCAAGTGTCCATCAGAGGATAGACCGAATATCGATCTATCCGTCCGGAGGTCTTCGTATTCTGATGATGTGACGTCGTCGTTATCACAGGTCATCTCTAACGGGATGTCAGGAGATGGTGACGCGGTGACATCATCACACGTCATATGAAGTGTTGTTGACGTCGTGTGAGGGCGCTGCTGCTGCTGACGCTCGTGAAATACCTCGAGAAGACGACGACGTAACGGTACCTCGAAACGCCTTCGACGCGGCATCTTTTTCTTTGGTGTGTCATCATCATCATCATCATCGTCGTCCATATACGCGCGACGTATTCGTCCTAATTCACCATCATCATGATCCTATTAAACACAATAAAAAAAATATATATATATATGATGAGTATAAGTGACAGTTTTAGATCTCGTCAGACACCATTGTTAATTAACACACAGGTGATATCTTGTCAGACGCCAGTGTTAATCCACAAGTGCCCAGGATGGGCTTCGACACGTGGTATAAGTGTCGTAGATCAAGTCACTGCTCACTCTGTACATGCCAACTTCTTGATGTTCAAAGGTACGTTCCAGTCTGTTGGCTACACGACGAATACAGGCGTTGGCTGCAGTTGTGGACAACAGGTACAAGTCCTTTATTTCCTCCATCAGGTCTTCTTGTTTTTTTAGACTAGCTCTCGCCGGCGCGTCCTTACCCTCATTCAGCAAGGCTATACCTCTATATAGTCTCTTTCACTCGTGGGATGGTATAGTCACCCCACTCCGGTGTATGGGATGCGTATCCGATTTGGTCCACTGCCTCATACAGAGCATTCAGGATCTTGATCTGATCCAGGCTGTACAGTGACCTGGAAAGGCCTTCGTAGTCACGACACAGTGTTTTGGATGCGTAGAGCACGCAAGCGGTGGAGATAGTCGCTATAAATACATCGTCGTGTATCATTTCCTCTGTGCGTTTTTGAATGGCATTGACCTTCTCTACACTCTCCCGTAAATCACTACTACAGTCAACAACATCATCGTCGTCGTCACTAGACCATCTACACGACCCACATAAATTGACACTTGCCTCATCATCAGCATCACTGACATCTGAATAACTCAGATGTATTTTCAAACTTTGCGATCTCTCGGCTGGCGGTGATTTGACATCCTGGCTATCACCATCCATGCATGCGGACAGCTGTTCAAACTACAACATAGGAAATTACAGAATGGTTATTTCCGGTCACAAAACACCTTGCTGCAGTTACTGTTGAATCACTTCCAGTGCTGTCACGGAATAGTTCACGTAACCGCCTTTTGATTACTTTCTGATAGTCACCCTAGCCTGTTTGCCGGACAGAACGCTCAATACACGATGACGCTCTTCGTCTGTTTTCAGTGACATATAGTCATTGGCCGAGACATGGCCTATAGACCGTTGGGCTACGGCATCAAAAGCCGTGACCCACAGTTCAGTGCCTTTTCGATCACTGAACAGGATGCCAATGCAGTATTTATATACAGGGACCCCCTTTTGTCGCCCATGAACCGAACATGTCATGACGACGTGGTGTCCTTTCGTTTAACAAGAACTTTGCGCGCGCAGACACGATAAGATGGATAACATACATATTTCGGAGTCAGAGTGCATGTTACAATATTCAGAGGTCGATCAAATAGATAACAACCATCACTTACTGTTTCGAGGGCTGTCGGATCGATCGTG
Organism: Escarpia spicata; assembly: GCA_963995525.1. Lineage (NCBI taxonomy): Eukaryota > Metazoa > Annelida > Polychaeta > Sabellida > Siboglinidae > Escarpia > Escarpia spicata. The sequence continues at coordinate 33,455,956 of OZ023209.1, forward strand.
TTGTCGGAGGTTGCGTTAGCGGTAGCCATCTTGTTGCTGACTCACGAGGAATGCTTGAAGATTATCGAACGGTTGAGAGCGAGAGTGTTATGTTTTCTAGACGATTTAGCCTAGGTTTATATACACAGAAAGTGCCCAGTCATCAATCTTGTGACTGTTAGTCAGGGCGTTAAAGATAAAGCTGTCAGTCATCTATTTTTACGGAGCAAACAAAGAAAGTGCCCCGTCATCGATCTTGTGACTGTAAGCGGACGTTAACGGTTGCCGGATTTAGTCATCTATTTTTACGGAGCAAACAAAGAAAGAGTCCAGTCATCATTCTTGTGACTGTAAGCGGATGTTAGGTGGACGATAAGACAGTTGCCGGATGGAGTCACCTATATTTACGTAGTGTTTCCCTGACTTAATAAGATGTCCAGGATGGAGTCATCTATTTTTACGGAGTAGTTTAGTGAAGACAAAGAAGAACGGGACATACATCCTTTAACCGTAAACAGACGCCTCGTTAAAAACAGGAAGACGCTGTAGTAAAAATAGATGACTGATCCGGGACGGGACGTCACAAGACGCCTCGTTAAAACAAACGTAGTAAAAATAGATGACTGTTCCACCAAGGGAACTAATTAGCCGTCTCGTTATGACACATGAAGTTGACTGGCTGTTTTGAAAGTTCGTGTGTTAACTTTTCAATTCATTTCATAACAACAATAAGAACAAAGATGGCTGGCTTTATACCTAGGGCTGAGTTACGTGAAGAGTGGATACAGAAACAGATAGAAAAGGAAAAGAAGATGTGAGTATCTATTATTTACTTGATGTCATCCGTTTTATGACTAGGTATTTGCTTCATTCGAGTAATTACACAGCGTTCTTAGAAGTTCTTCATATAAGCTACCTGTATCGTACATATTTAACCACTAGTTCTGGCACATATATCAAAACTTAGAAAAGTATATATTTAACCACTAGTTCTGGTACATATATAAAAACTTTGAAAAGTATATATTTAACCACTAGTTCTGGCACATATATCAAAACTTTGAAAAGTATATATTTAACCACTAGTTCTGGTACATATATCAAAACTTTGAAAAGTATATATTTAACCACTAGTTCTGGTACATATATCAAAACTTTGAAAAGTATATATTTAACCACTAGTTCTGGTACATATATCTAAAGTTTGAAAAGTATATATTTACCCATAATTATTCATTTATCACATCTAACAGTTGTCTATATCATCTTTTTAGCGCTGCTAAAGAAGCTGCTAAAGAATCCGGCGAAAACGAAGAAGAAGAAGAGGAATAATACGAAGAAGAAGAACGAGAGGACCTGGAGGACTATACGGAATCGGACTTGGAGTGCACGTAAGTGTTCAAATTATAATTATTGTTACTTTGTTGGCTAGCAAGGCGGTGTCTGATTATAGTAGCAGCACTATGTCAGAGACGAAATGGATCAATGATAGTGTTTTATATTGTTTTCATGTCCTAGTTCTCTCCTCGGTAACTTTTCTCTCGGGCTAGCTAGAGCCGTGTACTTTATTCATATGACCTAGTTCTCCCCTTGGTGACTTCGAGCTGGCTTGACTGACTATTCATAGATGTCCTAGTTAGTTCTCCCCTTGGCGACTTCCTCTTACATGTCACAAGACGCCTCGTTAAACACGGGATGTTACATAGTAAAAATAGTTGCAGGACGGGAAGTATGCGTCACAAGACACCTCGTTAACAGGATGTTACATAGTAAAAATAGATGACTGTTTAAAAAAATATCGTTTATGTGTTCAGTTTTAATTCCTATTCATAGATGACCTAGTTCTGGCCATGGTGACTTCCTCTCTCTCGCCCTAGCTTGACTGGTTAACACTGTGTACATAGGTGACCTAGTTCTGCCCTTGGTGACTTCCCTTCATCTGTCCACGCTCTCAAAATAGCTTGTGGTTGCCTAGCAACGCGGTGTCTGGTTATAGCACTGTATGTGTGTAACATTTAACGTCTCATTGGTATAATTTTCAAAGTTTTATATAGTTTTCAAAGTTTTGATATTTACCTTACAGAGAAGAAGAGCTCATGGAAGAACATAGATTCCTCTTCTATCCAACCCTCCGGGAGCTCAAGAAATGCCCACGAATCGAACCGCCATCACCGTGGTACGATGCTGAACCGCCGCGTCCCATTGACACCGGAGATCGCGAAAATTTGTGTTTTAGTGATGGTGAAGATGATGAAGGATATTCCTGTATGGATGAGTAAATAAAAACAGTTTCCTACTTTGATGATATGTTGTTGGGTTATTATTATTATAATTATTATACCTTCACAATCATCCTTTCATGTATACAGAAGATATATCATACCTTTATACACCATAGAAAAGGAAGAAAAGGAACTGCATCAGCATAAAATGCCGCTTTGGCAGCATAAATAGACAATGGAGCACATGCACATACCTTTATACATCATAGAAAAGGAACTGTGTCAGCACAAAATGCCCCTATGTCAGCATAAAATGCCATGGGAGCACATGCACCCTCCAGATTACGTATTACTAACCACTCATACACTACTGATGTACAACTTGCTTCCACTAACGGATCATATTTGATGAAATTTGGAAATAGTACACTTTGTATCGCTACCTGTTATTTGAATAATTATATAGTTTTAACCACTATTATGCCTAACCCACGCGGACTCAGCAGTCTTCCAAGTCATCGAACGTCCGATCCAGATCGGTAACAATTTTCAAAACTTGTAACTGGCTGTCCGGTAAATCTATGGTGGTGGTTGATAAACGGAATATTAATGAAATTTCAGAAGTGTTGTATCTATGTAACATTTATTTTGACCATAAATTGCGAGTTTTCGAAGCCGAATTATGCAAAACGCGCGACCGGGGACGGAGTGCCAACCGCCGTTGACATGTCGGCTTCCGCCAAATACGGCGGTCCGCCCGCGGAAGCAACGTTACGACGTAACTAAATCTAAAAATTATATTCCGCCTAGTAAATGTAATTCGGGCACCGTTAAAACTGTTTTATCATCATTGAAAAATATGCGTTCGTTTACTGATGTTCAATTGAATATTATCTTCGTTTGTAAAAAACAGAAATTTGTTAATATTGAAGTTCATAGAGGTTGAACAAAATGCTATCAGATTATATAGTTTATTATAATTTTTGTGATAACATTTCCTGGCTTTGCATTGGTCGTGTTCCTAATGGTTGAGTGGCATCTTTAATGACAAACTGATGCCAAAATTTTACAGCAGTGTTATATGTTATATATATATATACATAGATATATATATATCATATTAAACATAAACAGTTTTTGCAACATTATAACAAATAGCAAGAAAAACAATTGTCTCATTCCTATCATCATACAAATTATTTGTTATTAATAAAAGTGTTCATATAAGCATCACAAAAATATTGGTATACATCATGTAATGTGTCGACTTTTAATATTCGTGAATAATAATAATAATGCAGCCTCGACATTAACACTGGCCCGGTGGCCCGGCGCCTTTTTGAAGCTGTCGGGCCAGTTCGGGCCACCAGTTCTTATATTTTACTGGCCCGACGGGCCACTGCTGTTGGCATTGATTTTCGGTTCTCGAACGCCGCCGATACGAAGCAGCGGTCACGACACGACCGCATAGGTTATAAGGTAGGTCTGTTAACTTAAAGTGTATGTCACATTATCAAATGTATTCATACACAAATGCAGTTTGAAAGATGATTAAAACGAACTCGAATAATTGTGTGTGTGGGGGGGTGGGGGGTGGGGGGGGGGTGGGTGTGTGTTTATGTTACAGATGTTAATTACTGAGTTTCAAATGTCACCACTATGCAGATCTCTTTCTCTCTCTCTTCAGAAAGAACTAAATGGGATTGCAAAGTTATGGAATTCACAACGAATTCGACCAACTAAAACACGACAGCTCCATACGGAAGGCCTCTGACAATGTACATCTTCCCGCATCTGTATGACACTTATGATTATATTTGTCCCGTCAAAACTCGCCAGTTGCAGGTGCAGATCTATAAATAATTTATATTTGTCTATGTAATTTTAGGACCTTTCAGCAGCTACACGATGTAGTGCCTGTATATATTACTTTTCAACCCAATCCATTATATTAGTTATTACCCAATGTAATTTCTCCACTTTGTGAATACCCTAAATACAGACGTATTTGTTGCAGAAAAATCATATTTGCCGCATTTTGCGTTATGCGTCGATATAAATATACCAAGTATTATTGCAGGTTTGCCAGGACCATTGCCTACCACCAGGTCCTAGCCCGGGTGATCAAACTGTATTTGGTCTCAGCTGTTGCATCATGGCAGAACATGGCTGGTGTCCACCTGACGGACCAGACAGTGGTGTCATACTGTATGAGAACTTTCGGAATGAGATACGCCAACACTTGTGAACTTGTTGACATGTGATGAATGTACCAGAATAGTGATTAGTGCACCACTTTAGTGATTAGTGTAGCTATGTAATGATGCTTGTACCAGGACAGTGATGAATGCACCGGGGTGAGTGTGAATATTGACACAATACCAGACCAATACTGTTGGAATTGGATTTGTACCTGCATCTTCGTTTTTGTGCGTCTATTCTCCGAAGTTTCGAACATACCAAGCATAACATTACAACAATTTACACATAGTATTATTTTATGAACTGTTTATTTTCCTTCACTTATAAATTTCTATGAAAAACAAGATATTGTGAACACTTTTCCTTGAATCTCAACAATTGTAATACAAATAACAAAGTATGTCCTCTGGTGCGATTACTCTCGAATGGAATCATTGCACACGTGTATGGTTATCTTGCTTACATGACATCTCAATTCCCTCCACATATCCTTCAACATTCTTCCAAAGTAAAACATTTTAACATAACATATTACAAATAATACAGATAATAGGCTTAACATTTTTGAATGTATGGTAAGGTGACTAATTGTTGCTGTACAATTTCAGTATATCGTAGTATAACGTCACGTGCTCGGTAGAAGTATCAGTCATTAATGTACTTCAGCAACACTTGATGCATAGTATCAGTAGGCAACATCGTATTTGCGTATCTTAGAATTAATTATAATTTCAGTCGTAGTTTCCGTGCATTTTTAGATGTGATGTACAAATGAATGCCCGTCATGATATTCGACACACCATCGTTCAGACAATATCCAGTGTGAAACCACTGTCTCCTTCCAGGATCCCGTCAAACACATTTGTCAGTTCTCGATACGCAGTATAATTATTATGTTGCAGACAACTGTAACAGCGGACCGCAAGTGTGGGCAACTGGCCGTCGACCCAATCCAACTGTTTGGGTAAATTCTACGTCGATTTTCGCGACACAGATTACGTCAGCCCCTGTCAAAAAATGAAGAAATTTTGACAGCCCTTGTTGGTTTTGGTTTTGTAGAAGAAATCGGTATGCTTTGATTTCACCCGGCGAAGATGGGTTTGCTTTCAGCAGGTCCCAAACTTTCTTTGCTGTTGGTTTTCTTTCGTTATAAAGCAGTAAAATAGAAACCGGATCTGGGAAATGCATGGCTATGATAAGCCGGCATGCCGCTGACATGCAATCTAAAATGTATTTTGGCTCCCGTATGATATTGGTGTGTGCTACTTGTAGCATGAAGGGTGTCATGTCGTCGCCAACAGGTGGCAACTGGTGACAACCCAGCCCCTCAAATATATCGAACAGGACATCCCGCTGTTCTTCGGTAACGTTGCCTTCTAGTGCTGATTTCACAACGGCTGCATCGTCAGTGCACATGCATGTCAGGAGGCCCTGGCGAAGTGCCTCGGGGAACATGGCTTCCTCACCGTGTATCAGCGCAATCAAGAAAGGTGTAGATAATTTCAGTGGAATGAACTTGTGATCCAGAAAACCTATTGTCAGGATACGACCCACCGCCACCCACTCGTCGTGTTGCCATATCGTGTTGACTACTGGCACGCGCATATCTTCTCCGTCGGCCTCAGGAAGTGATTGGATGTTATTTGTAATGTCCAGGGGCTGGTATCAGTGAGGTCCAAGGCAGAGGTCGATGGCACGCGGAAGACGATGGTCCCGCTGTCGTCAAGATCTGGAAGATCTGCTTCCATGTCCATCTGGCTGACCTGTGAAGTAGCTGTTGCTGTTGCTGTTGGTGCCATGGTAGTTATAGGGGTGGAACTCAACGGACTGGACGACATAACATTTTCTTCTGTTGTTATAACATTAGCACTTGTTGTAGACTTCTTTATTGATATATATAAAACTTATGTATCCCGACAACTTCGTCTGCTCATACACTTACAAAACGGTTACATTATTAGGCATTGGGCATTGGGCATAATCAAGAACGTCGTAGTCAAAGCTTTCAAGGTCCCTTCGACGGGATATTCCTTCCTTGAATATAATCGTCCACTCTCTTAAGATATCAGCTTTAGTGACATCTTTGTGAACATTTATCTTCCTTGTCCCACCTCCGGATTTCAGTCGGACCGTCGTTCCGTCATGCATCCACCCTAGCAAGATGTTCCGAGAGTGCTGTTTCATTCTTGTTTCCCATAAGCTTAGCAACCTTGCTAACTCTACGTGCCTCTTAGCATTGTCCACTGTTCTCTGTGTTTTGAGATGACATCCCTATCTTTTCCCTCAACTCGGTAAAAAGTGAGTTCCGCATTCAGTATGTTTTATCAGATTCATCATCCATGATATCTTAAATGAATTAATTTATTTTAATGAACTGTTGCAAACATCAATCACACACCAATCACAATTTATCCAACCGCATCCCATCTTGACCAATAAAATGCCAACAATGTCATAGTTTGTTTGATTATTTCACCAAAACCACCCACCAAACGTTGTGCAAACGAACTAACATGGCATAGTGGATAACTAGGTAGGTGTGTGTTTGCTAAAGGAATTTGAAATGAGATGGGCAAAAAATCTAATTGAGGAGGCAGTTTCAAACCGTAGATATTAACTATAGGATACGCATAAGGACAATGAGAACAAGAACAGTTTAGAAAAAGATGAACAAGTGCAAAGTTAAACCCCCTAACAAACGTTGCATACAAAGTCAATGCTCGAGACAAACGTCAAAGCGCAGCAGACTAGAATCGGTGTCGTGCATAAAATCACTCCCGTGAAATTATATCCCTTGGTGTATCTGCGCATGCGCGGGTATTCGCTTTACCTCAATTTTGCCGTTATCGTTATTAGCAAAACTGTTATCCACAGGCACAGTGCGCAACGCTCGAATTAGAACATAGCAAAATGCCATTAGATTCGAATTGACACACAACATGCATCATAATTTACATGTTCTGCAGTTGAATATGCAATGTGGATGCATTGTGCTTGGTTAATATACATATTGCTAAACTTAAAGGCGAAAATGAGTTGCTACAGGCAGCGGATACCCACGCATGCATTGGATTAGTCAAATAGGTTGTAGTTCCTAGGGGATATACTTTTCGCACGACATCAATAAGCAAGTGCAATCATAATCGACAACATGCCAATAGTTCCCTCTTCCTGAGAATCAGGTTCTTGGTCCGCGGATAGCGTATCAGCCCCTCTGATCCCTGCCGAAAATTTAAAACCGTACCTCCAGGTCATATCTGCACTTACTATGAAATGATAGTCCATATCACGTACCACAAAAACGTGTCGAGGGCGTAGCCGTAGACAGCCGGTGTCACATCTACTTATGGTTACCTCAAAATTATGTATATCTCTTCGGTCGTTATTACGTAGTTACCAATTCTAACGATCAAATGTATGTGCTACTATCTAGGTTATTACGACCCCCCAAAAGGCGGTACTTATTACATGTGACACCGACGCCCGATACCTGTTGAAAGTTTAGGCAGGCCATCCCCACGCTAACATTAAACATTTATAGGCTTTGCAATAGAGAAACCGATTGTTGTACTTTGCCACGGTTCATACCCAAATACAAGGCAGTACCACTTCACGCGAAGTCTTTCATACCTTGTTTTTCCATGGCCGCTCTTCTATTCATCCGCGGAATAGTGTGTGACAGTAATTCGTACATACGAATTAGTAATTCGTACTTACGAATTAGTAATTCGTACTTACGAATTAAAAAATATACGTCGGTGGCAGTTCAGCGCTGCCGTACATATTGACTTTGTAGTGGTGCAAATTTTATTTCAATACATATAATCGCAAGGGCTGGAGAACAAATTTAAGTAAGTAAAAATCCTTGCCCTAGCCTATCCTATAGAATAAATTGAATGCTTGCAACATAAAACTACTTGCAACAATCATAGAAACTGCACACATGCAATGAATACTTTGGGAAACCAGTCCCTGCATCTATGTTTGACGTGTTTGACATATGCTGATACAATCGCATACGTATGCAAGCATTGTGTTTATGTAACAATATTGAACATCACAAGTCACATATATATGAAGTACCAAATAATCCCGTTCGGGTTCTATAATTATATTGACTAGCAAGCAATCATTCCCATCCTCTCAGTCTGGTTGACACTACATTTAGTACATACACACATATGCTGAAGACAGTTTCCCCAAATATTTATAGGGAATCGCAGGGAAGAATGGGGTGCACGGGTAATGTGGGATGATTTTCATAGGCAGATGCTACCCCATTAAAAATAACACCGTGTTCCTGCCATAGGAACGTTTTTGCTGACAAGTGTTATATATGCCGCCACACTTGTTGGATTCAGAGTAAATCTTCAGTATTTCGGAACAGGGTAACACAAATATAAATGTGTAAATGCATCACTTTTTGTTGTGTTAATGATAATTGAAAATGCACTATCTCGTGAATGACATGTCGCTTTGTTTGTGTAGCGTCTGGAAGAAGACTTGCTCACAGACAGAACTACGTACCAGCAGATCCAGCACACTGTGTCAGTGATACAGTTCTTTGTGTCCTACATGTTTGGTCGCTACTGTGATATATCGGGCCTATATACTGCATTTTTTGTCACATATCTGACATCAGCTCTCAGCTATAGCCTGTTGTCTTTGGCTCAAGATGACTATCTGATATTTGCATCTCGGATTATCACAGTTTTTGTGCATAATGTTGAAGGTACGTGTGTAGACTTATATGCTAACTTTGTATCATTGTAAGATTATAAGTGGTCCTCCTCTGAGGCACCCATTTGACTCTTTTTAAATTAATTCACTTCCTTGATATATTGGCCTCTGATCTACCTCTGACCTGAAATGAAACAAAGGTTGTTATATCGAGTGGACAAATTCAGTTGTCAGACATTGATTCGTCATTCCCCAGGTTGTGCCATAGTGGAGTTGCATCTGCTACACATGTTAGAATTTATAAGGTCATGGGAATGAGTTTAAGTTCACAATACAGTATTGGTGACATGTGCTGTCCTTAGTTTGCAGTGTTGTAGGTGGATGTAAGCTAGTAGTAATAATGCCATATCTTTACTCATTAATCTGTCAATTTGTTTACACATATTTATAATCATTGATTAACATGCACTGTAGCAAAATTACTCGTATATGAATAATAAACAACACAAGCACACATTCTTTCTAAAAAATTTAGCAGCATTTAAGAAAGTACTAGAGTTACTCATCTGAACTTGGTAACAATCACTTCAGAAGGCATGAAATTACCTTATTATATATGCAAAGAAATGAACAATTAAAATCTATAAAAATCTTTGAACATTTCCTATACAAAGCTCTGGACATAGAGGGACCTCCTAACTATTGGGAAGAATTCGACATAATTGATGAAAGGGGAATAAACCCTTGCAAAAAGTGTTTACCGCATGGGTAATTGATCAGTATATCTGCAAAAAACATGAAGTGTACCAAATTTGGATCTTAGCTGACTTCGCAGATAAACTATAAAACAAATTATTTTCTGATAATTCTGCTCCGCTTGAAATACCATCATATTTACAACTTAAAGTATATATGTTGTTATTTTGTAGGATGTTGTTATTTTGAGATATGTCGCAAAGATGACAGCACTCATATTTGAAACGACTGCTCCTGAGTTATACTGAGAGTTCAGCTCTATAATTGTTGCAAAACTGTTATATCCAATTATGAGGTGGCCACAGGGAGATGTCAGACATGTTGTTGGGTTTATAAATTAATGTATAGTTGTAGTTTGATAAGTACTAAATAACTGCCGAACCTAAAGATCAGAATGTTTGTAAGTATGCATTGTTAAGTACTGTTCAGCACTGTGAAGTCTTTATTTTTTTTATTATTTCAACAGTAGCGAATAAGGAATACTAACATTTTCATGGTTAAGTACAACTGAATGTTCTGCGTAATCAGTGCTTTGGGTCATGTTTACTTTTGGGAATTAAAAAAATGCCTATATTATCTGTTGTGCCAGTGTATTATAGCATTGAAGACTAATGGTAGATTAAGCTTGGCATACCTTTCATAGCAACTTCCAATATCCTAAATGTGTCAGTGCATTGTATGACTTATCATGTGCTATAAAAACAACATTGAATATTAACCAATATATTGCACTTATTTCAGCTGGTCAGATAGCGATATGCCAGACGGGATCGGCACAGAGTCGAGTGATCATGCTTGGCAAAGTGGCATTAGCTAATGGCCTCGGTATGAGGGTGGCCGGGATTTTCACCGACACACTCATCAACCGATTTGGGTGCGTATTAAAATATGCTTCAGTGGACTCTCGCTAAACGGAACACGTTGGAACTTTGTAAATGTAAAACTGTTTCTTGTAGCCGTTATTATTGATAATATTATTCAAGGGTACATGAAATCATGCAAACTAGAATGCGTACTTCAAAGTTAGTCTTTAAGTGAATGTTCCCACAGGTTATATCAGTTTGGAGTCCTTATAGCGAAAGGACATACAAAACCAGACTTAACAAATTTGATGGTCTGGTGTTAAACAAGATTGCAAATATTAAAACTGGTGATGCATATTGCCATTGAGATGTCTGAGAAAATGCTTTGAACATCGTGACAAACTACTGAATGTATGCAATTTGGAGAAGCTGTGTTAGGGTTTGTGATTGTTAATAGCTCTACTTCCGTAGATCTAATAGTTCATGTAGAGAATTGATTTTTCATTCAAGTAAAGCACATTAACATGACATCAGTGTCTAAGATAGAGTTTTGTTTCTCGTGACATGTTCAATGATTCTGTTGCGATGACAAGGGCTCAAGACTTGACGCTGATCCTCAGTGGAGTTCAGTGCACTGGATTGCTCATCCTCCTACTCACAAAGTTCCACGGAGCATTTGATCGGCTGCCATACCAAGGTAGGCGGATAATGACAGCATAACAACTGTAAAGGGCAGATCTAGGATTTGACCAATGACAGCTTGGCTTAGTGCCTCGTCACACAGAGATGTTGTGTTAGTGTCATCTCATTGAGAGCTTGTGTTAGTGTCTTGTTGCACTGAAAGCATGTGTTCATGTCTTGTCACACTGAGAGCTTATGTTAGTGTCTTGTCACACTGAGATCTTAGCAATGCTGACGGTGCATGTGGTGCTGAAAATGTAAAGAATATGTGGCTTCATCCCTACCAGTCTCTACTTAATTCTGTACCTGGCTCTCCATCACATACTAAAAATATTGACATGTATTGCAACAATATGCAATTTAATTACCAAATGATGGTTGATGCTAAAGAAATACAAGAAATAACTACCATTTTCTTCACAACGTGTGCCAACCAATTTGGATTTTAAAAGCATCACTCAACTGAGATGCTCATATTTCTATTAAAAGAACTTTTTCGGCACTACATAGTAAATGGCTCTTCTATGTATGTCACTATGCTGGATGTCTTCAAGGCCTTCAACAAAGTGAACCATAGCAATCTATTCACTAAACTAATTGACCATGGCTGTCCTACTTACATTGTGCGCATTCTGTATCACTGGTACAGTACCCAGAAATTCACAGTCAGATGGTGTCAGAGCTTTTCTAGATTTTTACTGTCTCAAATGGTGTTAAACAAGGTGGAATCCTCTCTCCCCATCTTTTTAATGTGTACATGGATGACTTAAATGTAAATCTTAACAAACTACAAATTGGATGTCTTTATGTAGGCACCATAATGAAATATTTGATGTATGCAGATGATCTCTGTCTTGTTTCACTTAGTGTTTCTGGGTTGAGAAAACTAACAGATTGTTGTGCCAAGTATGGCGAAATGTTTAATATTTCCAACAAATCATATTGTATGGTTATTGACAACAAACCTCAGGACATGAAAAATAGTCATCCTGTCACTCTCAATAATCGTCCGTTACCTCACACTATTTTATTGTAAATATCTGGGTCATATAATTAACAATAATCCTACTGACGATGACGACATTGCCAGACAGAAAAGATCCCTATATGCTCATGCAAACGTCTTAGCACGAAAATTTCGCCTTTGCAGCTATACCTTTAAAACTTACCTATTTCTCTCTTACTGTGGTGCTATGTACACCTCAAGTCTTTGGTGTAAATTAAAAAACAGAGTTTGAAAGATATTACTGTTGCCTATAACAACAGTTTTAGAATTTTACACAATTTGTCATCACGCTGCAGTGCAAGTTTTATGTTTGCTACAAACTGTGTAAATCTGTTAATGAATGTACGCGTTTAAATATTGGACTAGCCAAAGTTGAATGCACATTTTATATATATCTTATTAAGCATCTATTTTTATTTCATGTGCATCTATATCTTTGCATTTTAGTTATTTATTACTTTTTTTTAATTTGTATTGTATGTACATATGGACTTTTGTCTGAAATAAAACATTATTATTATATTAATGTCTTACTGTACTGATAGTTTGTATTAATGTCTTATCACACTTAGAGCTTATATTAGTGTCATGCTACACTAAGAGCTTATATTAGTGTCTTGTTATAGTGATAGTTTGTATTAGTGTCTCGTCACACTGATTCGTTTTTGTCATTGTCTTGTCACATTTAGAGCTTATGTTAGTGCCTTGTCACACTGATAATTTGACGTGTTTAGTGTCTTTTCGCACTGAGAACAAGTGTATGCCAAATGGGCTAAATAAACCTTTTCTGGATGTTGTTGTGTTTCAGAAAGGGTTCTGGAGAAAATGCTCTCGCCGTATTGGATACAGGAGTTGTTGGCATCGCCGAGGCTGCTGCATCTTCTCATGGCCCAGTTCTGCTCAAGTGAGTCGATGCACCAGTAGGTCTCGTGCTATAACTGCTACTGCTAAAGCCACCTTGTCTGTTCTGTTGCCAGCAATCAGTCTGTAGAACCTTCGGTGGTAATAGTGTTAGACTATCTCTTATATACTGTCTGCACAAATGTACAGACATTTACTGAATCATGTGTACTTCATCTCACTGGCTGTGTTGATTGCGAGGATCGCAAAGAGCAATTCAAACACTTACAATTAGCTCTGCCAGCCAATGCTATATTTGGTGTTTACTATTTGAATCTTCTGTATTCAATTTGAACGTTTTGTGGGTGAAACATTCAAATTGCGAACAAAGCTTCGGGCTTATTAAATGCAATTTGGTGGGCAGTATCTTCCTCTTCTCCCCCTTGCGGGGTGGGGTCCACGTCATTTGGTGGGCAGTATGCCTTCAGCATATTTATCCTACTGTTAAAAACGTTATATTAAACAATGAGGAACAGACAAGGTCACTTTTGTCCAGTCCCGGGGGTGAACCTTAATAGGGAGGTTCCACTGTATACCTGAATTGAAAAACCAGTGGGGATAGTTTACTGATCACTGATAATTCTTCAGGATAGGTCCTGCTTGTATTATATATAGCATTTCTTAGGAACATGTCCAAACTGTTACGATACCTGTGGAGACTTCTGCTAATTACATCATGATGGCTTTCTCAGTGCAACAGTCATTCTACATGTGATGGTGTAATTTTCGATGAGTTTGGCAATAGTCTTACCAGGTGTTGTAACAGTTGGGAAATATATGTAAGAAATGTGACATATAATGGTATACTACCAGGGTAGTCTTGATCTATGATGATGGTACCGCAGGTTACTTGATTTACATCACATAAATGCCTAGGCCAATTTGACCCCTCGCTATCCTCCTGGATGTCACACCCCTCCATTTCGTCCTGTCTAGAGCACACCACTTTACTGTCAACAACGGGAGTCCGGTGTCTTATCTAACTTGGTCACTCCCCCTCTTCCGCAGCCTTCCTCTTTTTCTATTTTTATGAGGTTTTCATTTGGCATACAGCAAACCACCGGAGTCTTCTATGTCTGATTACACATGAAAGGGATTCAGGGGTGAATATCTCCTCTCTGATCAGGGTATTTTGTAGTTTGTCTTCCCTTGTAACACCTCTGATGGCCCGCAGGCCACGCATCTCAAAAACGTCAAGATAATTCATCTCTTGTAATTGTAGTTCCCTGGTTTCTGCACCATAGATTGCTATAGGCAGTATAAGGGCCCCATATAGTATGGTTTGTATTTTTATTAGCTAGATGCCTCTGTTTGAAAATATGTTATCTCTGGGTGTAACCTCAAGTTAATCTAACTACTAATGTTTTCCATTGGCCTGTTTGAATCGCCGTGACATGCAGTGAATACTTTCTGTAGCCACATTTGTAGATGCCAGTAAGTGCATGACTTCTGCCTGTACATAGGTCTGGCTGTGTATGTCTTCCAAGGTGCATTTCCCCAAATGGCCATCAGTTACTTCCACATGAACAAGGACCAACTTGGCATGTGTCTCACCTATGTCGCACTCATGACACTGGTATGTACTTGTTCTATGCATCTAATATTGGTTCAACACTCTCCCCTAACAATACGTACATTATATAGGAAGTGCGATTTTTAAGAACCAAAATTGCCATCTGCATCAGTTTCTGTTAACATGATTCATTCACTAGACGGTGTCACTAGCAATATATTTCCCCCAATACATAATGCTTAAGATATTTTGTGAACTGACATAACCACCTGTAACAATGTGAGTTTCACATGCAAACACACTCCAGATTAATGTATTGCACCAGATGCCACTATTTGCAGTATAGAAATGTAAACTTCCCCTGAGATGAGTACAAATAATCGATAATCTTCCTCTTTAATTTACTTCTGTGGTGGCAGTGCTGCAACTTAGTATTATGGTAGTACTGGCGACTCTGTTACTCTGCACCTCTAGGCCACACAGTCGGTTGGAGTTAACCTTATCATGGGACAGGTCAAGGAAGAGAAGCTGACACTGACTCTCTCTCTCATTCTTACTGTTATCTACTTTCTGTTGGTATGTAGTCATCTCACCTACCACCTTCACTGATCACATCTTGACCATCTTCACTCTTCTCATCTAGAACATCTAGATTCATCCAATCTCGACAATTTTGACTCATCCCGCCCACAAAATCATAACTCATCCCACCTCCAACATCTTCATTCATCCCACCTCCATCATCTTCACTCATCCCACTTCAAACATCTTCACTCATACTACCTCCAACATCTTCTCTGATCAGCATGACACTATCCATTCCAATGTGTGCCCCCAAAACATTTGAGGACACATCTGGCCAGAAGTGACAGTCAGATAATTAAGTGAAATGACGGTTGATTCTACATGTCATAAAGATGTCAGAGCACTGCAAGGTCTGCTGATATAAAGTGGACCTTTGATCTTCCGAACATTGTCACGGTCTAGGCCCATTATAGCTACTTCTTTAATTATACAATTCTGGAGGGGGCACCAAGGGGGAGCATTAACTATTTCAGATTGCATTGAGAGTTATGCATAAAACGTATCCTACTCTATGAATGTTCAACAAATTTTAAAAGTCACTGGAAAGTCAAAAATTTAACTATCGGTTATTTGAAATGGAAAATATAACATAAAACACATGTGCACAACAGTTTTTATTAAGACAACTACAGTCATTTGCAAAAGTTTAAGACCAGGCACGATTTTAAAGTATTTTATGGTATGGCATCAGATTGCATCAGATAATGTCTGGATTGCACCATGCTATTTGGGCCTTGAAGCAATACGCCTAGTCAGTACTTCCAGGTCATTTGTTTGCTGCTGTCGGTATCGATTAGGTGTTTTTCAGTTTTGTGTTCATCCCTGAAATGAGCAAAAAATCGTCTTTGACAGAGGTTCTAAGGGCACAAATAGTGACTCTACATGGAGAAGGATATACGGAAAGAGACATTAGTGCTAAATTACGTTATTCCAAGACAGCCGTGCACAACGCCATCGTCAAATTCAATACTGATGGCACTTTTCGTGACAATAAAACGAGTGGTCGTCCACGGAAAACTACGCTCAGGGATGACCGTGCAATGAGACGCATCGTGATGTGCTCGCCAATGAGCTTATGCAAGAAAATTCTGGCTGCTTTACGCTTAAAAGGTACGGAAATAAGTCTCAATACTGTTTCGAGACGTCTCAGCAAGGAATTTGGGCTAAAGTCCCGCAAGCCGACCCGGAAGCCACGCCTGACACCTGTGATGAAAAAAAGAGACTGGACTTTGCCAGACGACATCGCCACTGGACTCTCGCGCAGTGGAAGAAAGTGTTGTTCTCAGATGAATCGACCATGCAACAGTTTATACCTCGCAAGAGGCATGTTAGGCGGCCAGTAGGTAAGCGATTTGATGAGAAATATACAGCAGCCACAATGAAACACCCGCCAAGTCAGTGAGAGATGATTTGGGGTGCCATGTCATGTTTTGGCCCTTCTGGTCTGTATTTTATTCCACCTAACACCACTATGAATGGACCTAGGTACGTGGAGTTGCTGAAGGAGAAGCTGAAACTGCATATTTACATTGTACGATTTCCATGCAAGATGGCGCTCCTTGTCACCGATCCAAGGTAGCCACTGATTTCCTCAAGAAGAACAAAATCTCCGTGCTGGAATGGCCTGGGAACAGCCCAGATCTAAATCCCATTGAGAACCTGTGGACTATAATGAAGGATAAGGTGGCAGACAAACAACCATCAAGCGCTCAAAACTTGAAACAAACTATCAAGGACGTTTGGGTCACCGAAATCTCCCAGGAGTACTGCGAATCTCTGGTTTCTAGCATGCCATATCGCATCCAGGCGGTCATTGACAGCAAAGGAGGCCACACTAAATACTGAAAAATAGAGACACTGACACTTTTGGACGACATAAAGTTTCACAAAGTTGTTGGTTCGTTTGTCGCTTTCTGTGTGGACATTCCACATATCCATGGGGATCTTTGAATCATCACCTAGCCACATCTCCACAAAGTAATCAGTACAAGTTATTAGTTGTGGAAATTTCTCAGTGGGGCACTTTTCCATCAAAGCCATCCACCCCCTCATGGACATCGGCTGGACAGAGATGTGCCAGTGCAGCAACAGAACGCACATGCTCACGCACAACGTACTCCTTCTGTGCGTACTGCAAAGACAGACCACTATTTTGTAGCTTCCTCCATAAACACTGATTGAAATGGAAGTTGCACCCAGACAATTGACAACCAGGTTACAACTCACTGACAACATTGATGGGAGCTGGCTCATAGTCCAGTCTCAGCTTGGGAGGGTTGAACTCCAGTCCAAGATCCTCACATTTCAAATTGATCTTCTGGAACAAGTCTCTGTATGTTTCCTTGCGTTTGTCCGGAAGCAGAGCATACATCACAGGCACTGTATCCGTGTTGTTTCCAGATCCGAGACTCACATGGAGGGTGTACAGTTGGTGGAACAGCTTGAGGGCTGTCTTAAATATGCCATCACCTTGCACGTCAGTCGACTCACAAAGCAGACGAAGCTTGTCATCTGTGGCAAATCCTATTATTCTGTTCTGCTGTTGACTGTCAAATGCAAGGAAATGTATACCATTCAGTGTCTTCGTATAAGGCCATGTTTTACAGAATGGAACGTGGAATGTTTGTAACAAAATCCAAACCACTCGACGTCAGCTTTGCTGCCTCAGCATTGTAGATTTGCTGCACTTGGATGTGGGGTTCATCTCGAGCACGTTTCCTCATGGAAGCAATGGCCTTCGTCACCTCACGTTGTGCAGTGACTGGCGGGTGGTCATGTTCGCCATTCCACTTGACGAACTCACCAGTCACGTCAGTTGTCAGCGTGGACTTGCACTTGACGTCGTATGTGGTGCATACCCAGTACTTGTTCCCATTTGCCCCCAGTGCGTCTACATGCAGCGGAACCTGTAGCCTCGGTACAAGGCAGAAGGCTTCCCGTATTTGGTTGTTGCATATTTTATCACGTCCATCTTGTATACATAGATCCAGGTGCACTATTCTCTGTCCCAGTGGGCATACAACGTTGCTACGACGTCGATATGTGGTTGGATATACGTTGCGACGTCGAACATAATAAATACAACGTCATTACAATGTCTGATCGTCAACGTTGTAACAACATTGAAATATGACCTTGACACGACGTTGATATCAAGTCGACAACATAACCCGACGTCATTACAACGTTTGGTCATCAACGAAATACGGACGTTGACATGTGACATCCGTACAACGTTGCAATCAAGTTGACAGTCCAACCAACTCGATTCATGACATGAAATCAACGTCTTTATAACGTCTTGCCATCGACGTTATAATGACGTGAGTGGTGTGACGTTGATACAACGTTGAAATTAAGTCGACAACCTAACCGGACGTCTTTACAACGTCTGGTCATCAACGAAATACGGACGTGGAAATGTGACATCCGTACAACGTTGCAATCAAGTTAACAGCCCAACCAACACGATTCATGTCACGAAATCAACGTCTTTAAAACGTCTTGCCATCGACGTTATAATGACGTGGGTGGTGTGACGTTGATACAACGTTGAAATTAAGTCGATAACCTAACCTGACGTCTTTACAACGTCTGGTCATCAACGAAATACGCCAACTAAATCAACACACACAGCTGGTGAAGGCACTGCAGAGGATAACTGGTTTATCGGATGTCACAGTGTCTCAATCCAGTCTAAAATAGTTAATGCTCCCCCCCTCATGCCCCATCCGTAAATGGAGAATTAAAAAGTAGCTATAACGGGACTAGTTCAACTGTCAAGCTTAATGAGTAGCTATAACGGGAATAAGAAGTAGCTATAACGGGAAGTAGCTATAATGGGAAGACACCATTGTCACTAACCATGTTTCAGTGGAGATAAAATTTCAATATGGAACAATCAAGATTAGAGTTTGTTGATTACAAAAGGAAATGAACAGTTATTAAGGCATGGATGCTTAGTAGGTCGAATATATTGCATCCGGTGAATGTGTGACGTGCTGTTTTAGATGTTGGTGCCGAATGCGTTGTATGTTTGGATGTTGATGTTTCCACTGTCTGTTGCCGTCACGCTGCTCAACCTGATGCTGACGAGCGCACTCTCTGCATGCGGACCTCCTAACTCCATTGGTAACTAAGACAATACCATTAGCATCAGCACACAGTGAACGATTATCAAAATATTGATAGACCTATTTTTCTTAAATAAGAAGGACAGAAAGACTAGAGGACATGAAGTAACATATGTGAAGGAACAGTGTAGATTAGATATCAGAATATATTCACTCTCAGAGAGAACTATATACGAATGTAACAGATTACTTGATAATTGTGTGGGTGCTAGAAGCATGAATATGTTTAAAAACAAATTGAAATATCCCTCAGTAGGGCGGGACACATAGATAAAAAAAAGTTGGGCTCTCAATAAGCTAAAGGCATCCTTTTCCACATGCCATTTTGAGTTAATTTTCTGGGTAGCAGTGTTTTAATTGTCAAATCTTGCCTTTTTAAATGACGACTAATATCTAGACAGTGCATATTTGTTTTAAGAGTGATAGAGGAATGTCTTTGAAATAGTCACTGTAACAAGTAAATTTTTAGCGATTGGCATCAGATCATTTCCGTAGCGTATCAAATTGTAAAACATGTTGACTAACAAATTAAGAATACAGTCGGTATAGTTTGGGATTAAAGGGGGTATTTTCATTTGTGAGTTGCTTTTTGATGAGTCAACGTGTGGATACGAGATGTCACCAACGTGGTTGCAGGCAGCACACTGGGCCTCAACATGATGGTAGTGCTCCTCTCGAAGGCGATGGCTTCCGTTATCATCGGTGCCGTTACGTCGCAATCCAACTTTGCAGACGTCGCAGTGCTTGGTCTTGCCTGCAGTGGCATCACCAGTCTCTTGTTGTTTCACGACAACAACGCCAAGTGATAGTCACTTTAAAACAGTCGTCTTCACACAGCTTTTGTTTGCCAAACACGCATCAGTGCTTACTAATCAGTATCGGCTTTGTGTGACATGCATATCTTAGTGATTTCGATTGTAGAGTATGACATATGTGAGTATTCTGTAATTTCGCCATGATCGTTACACATTACAGAGAACACAAAGAGATCAGTATTGTGTTTTGTGGGCTACGTTGAGAGTAATCCATGGATTACATATAAATGTAATATATGGTTGATCCTCCCAAAAAGTATTCAAATGGGTATTTTTCACTGAACGTCCCTTAATTCAAAAACTGCTATATGGTCCACAATTCCTTAAATAGGCACATTAGGATTTTTGAACTAAAAAAAACAATTTTTTATTACAAAGTAAGGTGGTATTCCTGAAGTATACCTATAAAAACTTATTGCAACATCGCATTACTAAAAACAAGGTATTCATCAATATCCTGCAAGGTAGTTTTTGACATGTTATTGTCTGGTTAATTGTGTTAGTTTGTGTGGTGAAATGTGTTTAAAGCATCTTCTCAACATCTTGCTTTTTAGTGATTATTGCAGTGTAATTCTTAGTGTATTAGCAGAAGTGATAGTAAGTTTTATGCCTCAGTTGCACCACATTTGTTTCTAAACAGATAATGGAATTGACACATCATTGTCAATGTTCAAGTTGTATATGTAATAAACAATAGGTTACTGGTTTGGAAAAAACCTTCTGCTACACAGTCCTGTTGATGTCACTTAGGAGTTTACCTTAATGTCACGCAGAACTGAAGATATGCTGGTAAACAAATTAACTTTGTTAAATAATCTGTATTTCTGCATGCTTTCTGCATTATATTCTGAAAATTTAGTGAAATGTGCCAGTGTTTGACTCCATGTTTTTATTAAATATTGTATGATACTCAAAATGAATACAACTGATAGACCAGTACTAATAATATCGTACATATATTTTAATAAATCAAGTCATGGCAACAGAATTTAGCATTATGAAGACTTGTTTAAAAGGATATAATAATAATTATGTCAAAACTATGGCAAAATTGATTTTAAAAAACATTTCACGGAGTTACACTTTGTAGTCAAACCCACACAAACGTGTCATTGAAAATAACATTATTTGAGCAACTGCAAGGCAGGTAACTTAGGTACGTCTCAATGAGACATGCAGTATTTCGCCAAAACGTGTACGTTTTATCATGTATGGCAAAACAGAGATGGTGCAGACAGCAAAAAGTATTATGTTTGGACAGGTATTTCTGATATATATAACTTCGACACATATTCAGCACGATAGTCTTCCAGGTACAAAAGAAAATTAATATACAAAATACATGTTTTTTATTATTACTATTGAGAGAATTCTGGACCATTATATGTAATGTTGGGTGAATCACCGACATAAATATTACAAACTTGAGATAAACATTAGTATGATGAATACTATACCATACGGAACTCATATTTGTTATCATGTATATTAATATAAATCAAGCTAATATGTTAGATCTGTTGTGCTTCATACAAACTCTAACCACGTCTAAGTAGTAAATTACAGTATGCCACCATAATCGTTAATCACACAGGATTGCGTTACATTTTGAGAACACGTTGACTGGAATTGATCTGTGCACGTGTCTCTGCTGGATATTGGAACCTGATGGCTATACTGTACTGGTTACAAAAACAGAACAACATAAATTAATATGTTCTAAACATGTATGCATTCCAACAGAACACAAGCATTGAACTATTCACAAAAAACATTGAAATAGAATCAAAGAATATGTACGCAGTGTAGGTCTGCAGAGAAACCAAGAATTTTAAATATTGTGATTGAATGCATATGCTCCCAATACAATTGTGTTGAATAAATGCGTTCACACACTGTTACGTGCGCTATAATTTCAAGGGACACTTGTAAATATTATAAGTCAACAAAAACTTAGCCATCTTTTTATGGCTTGAATGCAAGAATTATACTATACGGTTAGTCTCTTAGCCAAATCCATGTTTAGTATAGGCGGATTCAGGGGGCCTGGGGGCACCTGCCCCCTAGACCATTGGACTTTGGCGTGCCTCCAAACCTTTTTGAATGGGCCCCGTGATCGTGCCCCCAGACCATTGAAATATGCCCCCGTTGATGTTGCAATATGCTGAAGTTGCGGCGACGTGGCGGCGAAAACAAAATCAACAGCAAATTTTGCGCCGGCCACGAGTGGAGGTTTTTTGGTCCCCCTAGACTACACTCTCTGGATCCGCCCCTGTTTAGTGTACATAGTTACATGTCAAGAATACTTCATACTGAAGTTACGAGTGTGTCGCCTGACAGGCCCGTAACCAGGTTTTGCTCGGGGGGATCGTTTTGGATATTGTGTTATATATATGTATGTGTGTATGTATATTCCTAACGACAACATACGCTGTCCATATATGTATATAGCGCCGCGCTAGGCAGACCGATGTTTTTTTAAGCAGACTAAGGCATTATATACTCGACTTCATGACCAATACAGTAGTCCCCCCCTTATAAGGCCAACCCTTCAGCAATCTAAAGTGGCCTTATAAGGCGGGTGGCCTCTGGTGAGGGGGAACCATCGATGAATGTAGCATGTAAAAGGAAACATATGGACAGTGAACATAATTTATTTGTGAACAACAAAAGCATCGAGAGTAGTCTGGCGTCGACTATCAATCGCCTTACGGCAGTCCTGCTGGATTAGCTATCTGGCCTGTGACAACAGCGTGATCAAAGCAAGGTGGTTTGTGGCCATTGCATAGTCCAACAACTCTGTGCTGTGTGACCACGCAGTAGCCCACGAAATCTCCGGGTTGTCCTCGCCCTCATCCTCCTCGCTCGAGCTAGCGGCGTCATCCCGACCGCCGCCATCCTTGATGGCACTGGCGACAAGCCGACTCTCCCAGCCGTCACTGATGGTTGTCTGTGTAGCGACTTTGCTGTCATTGGCAACATAGTCCTTGAAGGTGATGCCAGGCGGTAGAAGAGGAAGCAGATCCGCTTCGTCCCACTCGTCATCGTCGGTGGTCGCTGCGTTAAGAAGAGCGTCAGAAAACCCGCACTTCAGGAAACACTTGCTGATCGTATCCGGCTTGACGCTGTCCCAGGCACATGTCAGCCACAGGATAGCAGTAAACTTGATTGTTTTTCCCTACGCCAGCAACCTCGGTGCCGAATCTAGGAATGGTCTTGATTGTAACTTCAATTATCGACAACACATATCTCAAACGTGTCGCTGCTGTTTTTATTATATTCGTGATCTTCGCCGGTATATGTCACTTTCTATTGCTAAAACTATTGTAACAGCGCTTGTTAGCAGCATACTTGACTATTGCAATTCATTCATGTATAATATCGCTAGCAAGGATATTACAAACCTTCAGTGTCGACATTTTTTTGGCAAGGGTAGTTACAAGATCTCGTTTTTCTCGCTCTGTACCACTTTTGAAGTATTTGCATTGGCTTCCTGTACGGTACCGTATACTATTTTATATCTGTACGATTATATACCAGGTAATGTCCAGTAAGCAACATTCTTATTTGCATTCACTGCTTACTCCTGTAAGAAAACCTACCCACCTTCGATCATCTAGTTCTGACCTACTTTTTGTTCCTAGAGTCAACACAAACATTGGAACTAGGGCTTTTTCTGTTGTTTCACCAACTCTGGAATATGCTTCCTCTTAGTGTTCGATCAGTTGAAAATATATTACAAAATTCCGTAGTCATTTAAAAACTTATCTTTATAACCGTGCTTATCCACCATAGTTCCCTAGCGCCTTGACCCATCTGTTAATAACTGGAATACTGCTTATGGATTTTGAGATTGACCAATCCTTTTGTCTTGATGCGCCTCTGAGCTTGGTTTCCAAGGATTTAGGCGCAATAGAAGTAATCATATTATTATATATTACTTTTTACCGTCGCCCACATTCATATATCCGCAAATGTTAAGATGGCGTCCATCAAAGTCGTCTATTATTCCCCCATCTTAAGACTAGTGTAACCCAGAGTAACATAGTTGATGTCAAAACAGTTTTTTTAGTGCAACGATTTCAAGTATATTACTATTGACTTTGCCTACAAATAAGGTGTCCGTGCGCAACAACGCATTGTTGAATTCTCCCACAGGAGCCTATTCGCTTTGGAAGTTTGCAGCGTCAAAAAACCGCAAGAAAACTCGTAAGCATATTGGCTTTTCATTAGCACCATTACGCGTCAATATCAAAACAGTTAATTAACTTATCACATGCTGCAGGACATGGCATTTCTTATGAAGAAATCAGACTGCCGCACTGCTCAAGACTAACTATTCATTGTGCAGCTGATAATATTAACTATAAAGATGCTTTACACTCCAATGAAAGTGGGCAAACTTACCCAGAATAGTCAAAACGCCTGTATTGTAACCCAAATGGTGGTCTTTTTAATAACTGAATGTGATCCCCTGGGCTTTTTCTATATCACTAAACAATCATTTTTCAAAAGGAAATCGTGTGCTTTTGTACAACTTTTATATCTAGGCTTGATAATATGCAAATCCCGTGAATGCGTATTTATATATTGATTTTAATAAATTGATATGGTATTGAGGAAAGTGACATACCGTGTATGCGGCATGCTTAATTAATTATTACAGTTGTGTAACATGTTTAATTGCAATGTGTAAACCGTTGTGGTTTTTAAGAGTGGTGTAAAACTAAGGTAATTCAATTAAACAACTAACGTCACTGTTTTGGATGCCTGGCCACATGTGGTTATTAATTAACAATATGGACATTGTATAATAATACCTCGAACGACTTCAGACGTGTCGTTTCACTACATGAACATGTGTTGAGTACGCTTCCACGAATGGTTAGGCAATATTTCAACACGACGAGAATACGAGCGAGTCAATACAACATCCTCTGTCGGCACTGAACTATAGAGTACCTATACCGCACGACATGTTCGGAAGTCAACCCGTTTATTTACGTGTTTGCGATAATATGGGTCGTGTTTCGCCAGGGTCACCTATCAAATAAGTGGTCCGGCGAGCAACGAGTGTCCACTCCAGCGGAGGTGTCATCAATCACGTACGCCAACAGGGAGGCAGATGCTCCGCTGACAACATTTTTGTTAACCAGATTATCCGTTCGGAGGCCCGAAGTTCAATTAATTGATCGTTCACATCCGATCTGAAACAATGTCCAAATTGAATAAATGTTTCCCGGTGCCGTAAGTATACGTGAGCAAGCGTAGTGTACAACGATCATCAGTTGTGTTGTCATAATAAGAGTAATCCCCGAATTTAAGTTGTGTTTTTACTCCTTGGTATTATAGTCCTGTAAATAATAATAATTATTGCTTCATGTATTACATTTAAGTTTATGCTATGCATAATGACAACTAAACTGTTAAAATAAAACGTATTATTAACACAAACCACCTTAGAAGAAATACCTGCTTTTGCCGCAGTGACGTATATACCCACTCCTGGCCCGGAACAACTATTGGCCCGTTATACTGTGGATTACAATGAGCAATATGAAAAACGTATGATTTGATTTTAAGAAGAATCCTTCTCAACAAACAATCCTTGCACGCCTTAACTTCGAATAACCATCGCGTAATAGTTGCGGCATGGCTGAATGGTTTGCAGAGTTAGTGGAGTTGCTGTTGAAATTAACTGGTGAAGCTTGGAGCGCCTTGGACGTTCCCAATGACAAGATACAACGTTATGGTAATAACAACTTATATGTTAATTCCAGTATGCACCAGTCTCCTGATTATTAGTCATGTAATAATTTATAGTAAACCACGATTCTGTTTCTCACTCGATGTCAACATTCAATGAAGCTATCGTGATACCGTGGAACCTAAATATTAAGAAAACTAGCCATTTACATTAAATTACTCTGCTGTTACCCCACAGAGCCCCCAATCGAGACCGTGTGATAGAAAGGAAATTAACAACAAAATGTAATGCCCTGGAAGTTAAGGACACTTCAAATGAACGTCCGTCAAGAGTTCTTGTTGAACTTCACTCCAGATGGTAGGCCCAATAATGTACTGGCATAGTCATTGTATTATGCTGCAGTATAAAAAAAAAAACAGTTGTCGATCTGTTTATTTAATAACAACGCAGTTTGGTCTTCGTTTATTTAGTCTGCCCAGCCACATCGAACAATTTGACTGTGTTTGAATTGTGCCACGAAGGAATGCTCTGTCGCTGCCGGACATAATGCAAGCAAAGGTATTTGTACGAAGATCACAACGCGTTCATACAAAAGTATATACAGTGTACATACGCGTACAGTAGCGCGGGAACGAAATTCATATTGGGAGGCTACCGGAGCTTCAGCACCACTGCAAAATTTTCGCCACCGAGATGCCGCATATCTTCACAACTTCCTTCACCTTGTGGCTGTCTCGGTTGTCTCGACTGTGACATACGGGGGTGCTGTTGGAATTTTTTCGCCGCTGCACCCTCCAATTGCACACCTTTCACACATCATATTAATCGTCACAAAATTTAGATTTCTACCCGCCAATGACGCTCGCCACAAAAACAAATATTCACGCTCACATTTAATGGGAGGGGGGAGCAGAACCATGCCCCCCGGATAAATTCCCCTACCCCCCCCCCCCCGCCCCGTTCCCGCGCCTATACACACGTACTATATAAACAATCATACAAGTATCCAGTGGGGAAAACATCCAATGTGTAGTTCCGTCCAACGTTCGAAACTACTGCTGGACTGTAGGCGCAAGACGGCAACTTCTGGGTGAGACCGCCAATTTATCAGCTCAGGTTTTGAACACTACTTCTTTACTCCTTGTAATTTTCTTTGCAAGGAATAAAGGTTGCATGCGAATGAACGGTTGCATGCGAATGCTCATTCGAATGCAACCGTTCAATTTTCAGCGCATTCGCAAATGACAACCTTTTGGATTAGCCACCACCATGCGAATGAGACGTGACCGATAAAATTATCAAAAGGAAACGTGGACAAATTTTGAAGTATATGCTATAGAACACAATCCAAACATGATGAGCATAATAAAGCAGAAATGTTATTATGTATACAACATAATGATGGGGTGTTGTGCATTTGGATGCACAAATCGATCGATTGCACAAATCCATTTGAAACATGTAGCGATGTAAATATTCCAAGCAGAAGCCACACGGAACTAATGTGGTAGAACAAAGTCAGACATCTTCTTCACTACTGTATCAGTTAACACATTGTCCAGTTAATAGAAATACAAGAGAACCTTGTTATGCAGATACAGTCAGACTTTAATCCTGTTGCTGTGGTTGCATATACTGATATTTTACAGTGCATTTTCGTTCACAGCAAATATTTAGACTGATTATTTACAATTCCGTTGCGCGAATCAAATCACCTCGGAATCTTACATGTTGACTGTGTGTGTGTGTGTGTGTGTGTGTGTGTGTGTGTGTGTGTGTGTGTGTGTGTGTGTGTGTGTGTGTGTGACGTCAACGGTCTATGCGCTATTCACTGCGCGTGCATGAGTATTCATTACGCTCGGGCTGCATAATCAATCACCCACGTTGCAGCAAGGTCAAAATTATTCGCGTAAACACAATTGTTTATCGGCTTTTTGCGCAGATAACACCCAAATTATGCATAACCATGCAAGACATAAGTAGCAGAGACGGCACTTATGGGAAATTATCACGTTTTGTATATGTATATTAGCTTACAAAGAATCGCTTTAATGTACAAACTGGAGTCGCTTAGCGTCGTAAGGTGGAGATTCACAATAACGAAAACACGCGGTATATTGCATCGATTCAACGAGTGTTAAACCCGTTAGGACATAAAATAATAATAAAATGACTTACAGCACCAATATCCTTAGAAAATCCAAAGTCAGTGGCGCAACAAAACAAACGGATTGAACGTTCTCATAATTATGTACAAGGCAAAAGTCGTTAATAGATGGATGGCATTGCTAAGAAGCAATATTAAAAAGATAGGTTATTACACGACGGCAAAATTAAACCACAAATGTCATGTTGACTTAACGCTATAGTACTGTTCCCGGGTTAAGAAATATCATGCCATACCAGTTCTACCCTAAGCACGTCTTACACTTGACCCAGACACTTCACCATGTTTACCAAACATATTATGCTAACTATTTCCATCCCTTTACGTATATACCGGCGCTACATATTGAAGACGACGTTGTTACTGTGCTGCGACTTGTTATGGTTGTGTTTCAGTACCCCGTTCGCGTCGCGGCGCTTTTGTTCCTGACAATCTTCAGCTTACAGTTGCCGAATACCTCGTCAAGTAAGCTGCGTGACTATTACTTGTGTACTGTGAAATGTTACAAAGAGGCCCGGGAATGTATACAGCGCTGTTACAACAGCGTCTCGTGCCCTCAAGCACACAAGTTCTGCAGAGACATATGCACGTCGTCGAGACGGTTTTGTGAGCGGAGATGTTTCGTCGAGACCGCAAGGAATGTGTAATCTTGCGGCTCAATGATGTCGTGCTTTCTGTGTGTAGTGAAACGTTTTTTATGGTCACGTACACTGGATATCGTTGACCGACACGCCCATCATTAACATTTAGTCATCTACATACACTTTTGCACACGTGGAACCGTTGTATTATGTCATTTGATTCATGTGATCGTGAACTTTAGTAACATTTACACCCAACATTGTTCGAACTCATCGTGGAAATTGGTGGATATTTGCATAAGAATAGTTTTGTGCAGTAATTGCCGCGTGGCTGAATGGTATTCGATTGAACATGTCTGTCAAACAATTAAGTGTAACGCGCCTTAAACAGTCACGCGGACATGATAGTGTGCTTAATAAGAACATAGTGACATTTTACTAGATTGCTTGAAGCAATCGTGATAAGAAAGGCGAACTATGGGCGAAGACATGGGGCAGGAGACAAGTTGGACGGTGATCTTGCCACAATCGTGTGATGGTGTTGATCGCCAAACATACCAGCGATTTTGAAAACATTTTAAGGATGCACTCTGATCTGTTTGACAATGTTGAGTAAGATGTCTCGTAATGAAAACACCAACGTCTGTTCATCAGCTGAACGACTTGCTGATGCAATCAGGTTTTTCACATTATCTCGTCGTTCAATAGATGAATCGGTGAAACCGATAAGATAATATATGAACGAGCTAAGAAAATAAGATGTAGTGTTTACAGAATGGGAAAATTAGGCGAAGTATATTAATTAGTAAGTGTTTTTTATTAATTGAATTTAAACACCTTATTACAACAATTGTTACGTTTTGTTGACTATATTATACATTTTAAAAGAAATTCTTACTTCATCTTTACGCACCGGAATAGTATTTTTTGCGGCAGTTAACTTATAAAGTATCTGTTCTGTTGGCACATTCCACACGATTCGAAAGTCGACGTCGGGAGATACCGCCTGATTGTTCATGACTGTTCAAAACGGCCAATCAGTTTCAGTCGTAATTATTCAATATGTTGGATAATGTATTTACGTACATAATAATAACACTCATAATTATGGGAAACTTACGGTGATACTCTTAACTTGCCATTCCGAATATATATAATGTGACGTGTAACAATAACCACCATAAATAAATGCCAAGTGAGAACGAGACGATTGGTCGAGTTTACTTGGTCTTTTTATCCACCGTATGGAATCCGATGCCGACGAAGTCGTTCAGGTAGTATTTCACTTTCCGCGGCATGAACCTGTCCGGGAGGAAAGATAATTAAGTTAATCTCACAATGTTTTATTTGATTGTAGTTATTAGAAAACCATGTGAAAGGTGGACAACAGAATTGGTTTAATTCCCATGTAAAGCAAGTGTGAATGCACATGTAAGAATGCCGATAGCAAATCGATCGATTAGGTGGGTGGGTGGGTGGGTGGGTGAGTAAGTCAATGAGAGTGTGCGTGAGTGAGTGAACGAGGGAATAACTAGGTATGTGAGCTGATGAGCGAGTGAGTGAATGAGTATGTGAGTGCGTGTGTCAGTGTGTGGTAATGTGGTTGAGTGTAAGAGTGTGTGTGCGTGCGCGCGCGTGCGTGCGCGTGCGTGCGTGCGAGCGTGCATGCGTGAAGGTGTTTGAGTAAGTGTGTGTATGTGGGTGATGGGGTGACGTCAACGTACTCTTGTAGTCCGGCCAACCCAGCAAACCGGGGAATGTAAACGTAACGCTTGTTACGAAGAACATCAGCCACCGTCCTCTCAGCAACCTCGTCCGCCGTCAGCTGGCCTCCGCCAAACCTGCAATTACACAACGACCAGGCATGACGGTCCACGGCAACCAATAATTGCCGATGAATCCACGACACGTATGCGACAGGACCAACAATGCATACAAGTAGTAATCTAGTCATATGCTCTTGGAATGCGGTTACAGCAGCGGCGGACACGGCTACAACGTAAGGAGAGTTTTTGGGCAAAATGCAATAATCTCCAAACCGAATGATTTTTTTACTGGGCGGAATTTCATTAAAAGAACTATACAAAAATGATGTTGGCTTTTGCTATCAGTTGTTATGATTTTGTGTTCTTGGCCTATTCTAATATCACGTACAACTGTTTCATTTACGCTTTGTGGATGAAGCACAGAAGTACGTTTTTATTATATATAAAAACTCATACGTCATGTTTTGCAGGGGAACGCTTTCTTTTATTAAACAATTAAAACAATATAAACAACAATACCATATTGAACTTCTTTGCTACATAAGTCACAATATGTTTCTTTGTCTAAAACTTAATGTGTTGGTGACTCGCACGAAAACACTGATGTTCTAACACAACATAGTTACCTGTCTGTTATCACCACTCTTTCCTCCATGCTCCTCAACATGTTCGTGTCTGTGAACATGGGACACACAGTGGTTATGTAAACACCGGTGGCGCCCACTTCGCGCATTTCTTCTGCCAATGCCTCCGTGAATCCAAACGACGCGTACTTTGAAGCGCTGTCAACACAATGATAACGGCAACTGACATGGATGGATGTCGCAGTGTGTGCATGCATGTGCCTGTGTGGTTGTGTGTGTGTGTGCGCGCGCGCATGTGTGTCTGTGTGGTTGTATGTGTGTGTGTGTGCGCGCATGTGTGGTTGTATGTGTGTGTGTTTGTGGTATATGTGCTATATATGTGTATTCGCACGAATGTGTGTTCCTACGTATGAGTGTCATATGTATTCGTACGTAATTACGTAATTTGTAAGCACGATAACACACACCAATAGTCTGTTAACATGCTGTGTCCTCCCCTGGCTGCCATTGACGCCACCGTCACAATGTGGCCACTGTTGCGCTTTATCATGGCCGGAAGGAATTCCCTCACCGTCTGAAGCAGCAAGTAAAATATAAAACTAAAATACAAACATTCTGTTGATATTGTTGTCGTTGACATTTTAGTAATCAAAGTTATAGTCGTAATCACTGGGATTAGTTATATAATCTCGGTGTAACTAAAATACAAACATTTTAGAATACAAACATTTTAGTTACACCGAGATTATGTAACTAGCCCCAATGATTACGACTATAACTTGGATTACTAAAAATGTCAACGATTAGGTTTATACACGATTACTCAATATATGGGGTTAACATAGACGGTAACGATGGCTTGGGCACAAACAGTGGATGCTCGTTGACCATCTTCCAACCTGGACGACCAGAAACAGTGGTTCATACTGTACCTGACCTCAACACTGTACATGGAACAAGGAGGAAGAACACCTGTCCATCCATCTATTATGCCAAAGGGCGTGGATATGTGAAACGAATGGAAAGGTCCGGCTAACGAAATGCTCTCCGAAGAGGGAGATGACGACTGAGATAGGGGAATAAGGTTTGTTGGAATAGGGAAGAGGAGTGTAGACGGGGTGGTGGAAATTGCAATGAAAGGAATCAGTGACGGATGGAGAGGTAAAACGAACATAAGAGACCAGCATCTACGGCAACCTTACCCGGGCCTGCAGGGTGAAAAGCTAGGATTCCATATGTAATGGCGTGCAGATGCGGCATGACGCAAAACAATGACCGAATATAGTGCCCAGCAGATATTATTAGAAATAGTTCCGTAAATATATAGATAGGTGCAGTGTTTCCCGTGGGTAAAATAATGAGTGAGGTGGTAAAATGGTGCATTCTGAGGTATATTTAACCTTTACTCTTGAATATACTAGGGAATATATAAAACAACTCCTATTTTCTTATCATTTGCAAAAATCGTCACAGGCATGGGCGATAATGCAGCGTAATACAGATAAGCGCGCCATCTTAACCAGCATTATGCTGGGGCGAAACGCGCATGTAGCCTGCGCGTTTTGTCCCATTGCTGCATACGTTTTCCCAATGCTGCAGAACATACGTTTTCGCATTAATATGTCCGACATAATAAGCTTAGTTACTACATAATTGATATAGGTGGGTAAAACGCACTTTGTATGTGCGTTTTGCCCACCCCATGGGTAAAAAAGGTCTATTTTGATTTTTCACAAACTTGTGTATATTTGTTGTTATGCAATATTTATTGAAAATTGAACATAGTAGAACGATAGACAAGGTGAATAGCTATAAGAACAGGTGCTTTTGTTCAGTCTGCTGTTTACCATTGCTATTCACGGACCAACTTGCCTTAAGGTGTGCGTTTTGCTCCTAGTTACACTACTCAGTTGAGTTGTGGTTTCCACTTGACCACTGGTACTTGGTTGTGGTGATGTTTTTCTTGCCCTAACCGTAGGCCTTGTTACCACGCTGACAGAGTCAGTAAAAAAGTAAAAGGAAGTTCTTACAGTGTATATAGCGCAGTACCCAGTCCTAAGGACTTCTCAAAGCGCTTTACACTTTACTCCCCGGCAGACCTGTTCAGTCGAACACCATCTTGACTTCTCTGGGAAGCATAAAGTGGTATAATCAACTCTTTCATCATTACCTTTAAATTATTATGATATCATACTATTATGGTAAATCGGTGGTGTATGTTCCAAAAATTTAATTTTATTTGTTGCAAGCATGTTATGTAATTAATTAAACAGTCATTTCGGGAATGCCACAAACGTATGTTTCTATTAATCGCAAGAACGTTTCTCAAATTGTGTCCTTTTTATATAAAAAAAAAACAGTACAAGTTGTTTAGTACATCCAATTTATGTGCAAATATATCATTGTCTAGCCCAAGTTATTGATAATCTGTTAGTATATACGGTTTGGGGCAATAGGCGTCTTCATTAGTTGAATAGACTTGTGGGCACTTGTGTCGAATCCGGACCCACCTCGATTTCGCCGTTATAACTGTTTTGCCTAACTGTGATACCTCAATGAGATAGTTGCATCATTCAACACTACCCTAGGCATATTTACCTGAATAGTGTGTCTTATGCCCATGTGAGGCGTAAATAGCGCCCCGGTTTGTATCAACATCATGATCAACATACGATGCTATATCGCTCATTTTAAGCGCGCTGCGCAGTGGCGGAGATTAGTGCAAACCGGGTCGCTATTTGGGCTTCAAAAGGTCCGGATTCGATACATTCGACACTAGTGATATAGTGCCATCAGCCTGCACTGTTCTGGCCACATATTACAATAGTAAAATTGGGCGCAAAAGACATCTTTGTTCAGCTACCGTTTTCTGTGTTTCTTTTCTCCGAGTTCCACGTGTCTCCTAAACGCAGTTACCGTTTGGACGCCATGTTACTTGAATGTCTTTATTTATAGTATGTCGAAACTCCGCAAGATGTCACCATAGGAGACACCGGGGATCCCGCGAGAATATTCCGTGATTGGACAACTGACAAGTGATGTCATTCACGTTGTCCAATGGAGTTACTTCCAACCGGCTCTGGGTGACGTTAAGACGACTAAACGATGTTGCTACAAATCTGTGATTTTGCAGGAATTTAAGTGACTTTGTGGTGTCATTTCGCGCCACTCGCCGACGTTGAATATATCGCGAAAGAACGAAAAAAATGGGCACACGAAATAGCTACGAGGCGGCAATTTCGGCATATTTTGGGCGAGGAGGCATAAAAAACAGCGAGGCGGCCCGCCTCGCTTGTCATATATTCCAGGGGAAACACTTAGGTGTATTTTGTTATGCAGATGCGGCAAATTGAATCGTTCGATGTAGCTATTCGAATCGTATCCGCACAATCGGAATCGGATAGGAAATTCCAAAACGTGACGTCACTCAGAGGTATTTCCCATTCTGCATGCCGCATTCGTACCAGCGTTTGACCTTTACCCCAGCCGGACCAGCAACTTCAAAACGAATTTTACCAAGTAACACAAAAACAACGGCACAATTCACGAGCGGAAACAGCCTGCAAAACAATTTAATATTTGTTGGCGATTAAAAATATAACATTATAACTTGACCATGTTGACCTGGATTAGTGACTGATATACAGCAGAAACGGTAGAAGGTGTAGAGGGTACCCAGCAACACTGTGACTCAGTCTAACAGCTTGAAATGCTTCATAACCTTCTTATAGGCAAATGCCAAACTGTGCACAAGGCAATGTACGGAAATTATGTCATCGGACGGTTATGTGTCTCTGGAAGAGGAGTATGACAACTGATGTGTGGCCACTGTTTACGCTAGCCTCATCACTCCCATAACCTACAATCTTCTTGTGCAATTCATTTGAAATTAGTTCAGGCTCCGAGTCAACTGTTACTGTCTCGAGAGCTT
This sequence comes from Escarpia spicata, assembly GCA_963995525.1. Classification (NCBI taxonomy): domain Eukaryota; kingdom Metazoa; phylum Annelida; class Polychaeta; order Sabellida; family Siboglinidae; genus Escarpia; species Escarpia spicata. Next base: position 33,490,967 of record OZ023209.1, read on the forward strand.
TTATGAAAGCCTGAAACAACAATCATGGCTAGCTAACTGCAGCAGTGGCATACATGTATGGCGTGTTTGTAGGACTTGTCATTCCTATAAGCCTCCCTACGACTTTGTTGACATCCAATTCTGTCACCCAACAGAAGTCCCTAAACAGACGGCTATGGAATGCTGTTGCATGTCCGTCACGAAATAGCTTATCTGGCTTCTCATAGAAAGAACTGTTCGTGGATTGGATGGAGTTTTCAGTATCTAATGATCCTGTGGAAGCATCGTTCAGTGTTGTTCGGCTGCCAAAGTGTGACCGTCTGATGTGTCATGTTGTACTAACACTGAACGTCTACAGTTGGTTGCTCCTTTCTCGCGTTTTTCTAACATTTTCCCCGGGAGAAAAAAGTTACTGGCCCAATGTTGATGTTCAGCCAAAACGTGGTCAGTGACCACCGGGTCAGCATATATTTCGAACGCTGATCCGTACACGTTTCAATACAAATGGAATGCTAACTAAAGAGGAAACAACCGACAGGCGGCGACGTACCCAGAAGTGCGCGAGCACGTTGACGTCGAACGTCCTTCGTATGTCACTCTCAGACATATCCAGCAGGTGGCGACACGTGCAAACCCCAGCGTTGTTCACGACCATCTCGACGTCACCCATGTCCGCGCGCACATGCCGCGTCGCCGCTCTGACATCATCGATCTTCGTGACGTCACACAAGTAGGCGCGTGCAACCCCGCCGTTCGCACGGATGATGTTGACCGTTTCTTCGGCTCCTTCCTGTTCAAAATTCAGCACATTTTGGTCAATCGTTCTTACTGTTTGATTAACAAAACCTACGACGGAATGCGCACGAACGCACCACGTGTTCGGAATCCATTTTGGTGGCCAGATGGAGGTATTGCATGGCAACACGTCACGTGATGGATACGTCAATTAACGTATCTATCCCGTGACCTGTTTCCTAACAAAACCCTCCGTCAATCTATCAGAAATGGATGCTGAACACGTGGTGTGTTCGTGCATTCCGTCGTATATTTTGTTGACATACTGGCCACAAAAGTGCTTCTTTATTACAAAAGCGTAAGGCAAAGTTCCTAATGTGACAACTGCATGTACAGGAATGTTTGATTTATGAGACGTAATGCAGCAATAGTATTGTAATTCACATTATAATAGTTGTCAACATTGGTGGCAAAGGTAAAGCTTGTCGGAAGTCATGCACACAAATGTTGATTACGATTATTGAAATGTTGACCGCGACGTACTGCACGGATACTTCAGTTTTATACATGTAACCTGCAGGGTTACTGGTGAATTAATTATTTATTTATTCCCATTACTCCAAAACTCAGAGTACTCTTTTTGTTCTCATTACTTTTAACGTGTTAAGTCTGTAGATGCCATTTCACCAGTGTGGTTTCCCCAGCAGTCACCAAGCGAGGGTCATACCCTGGTCACTAAGCCAGGGTTATGTACGAGACGCCATCACAGAGTTTCTGAGAGAAGCTGGACATATGTAATGCTCCAGTATTTTCCCAGGTGGTTTCATGTTTTGACAGAAAGAAAAACACTAAGCAAGATATGGGGTGGATGGGTTGTACCAGGATTTAAGTAACAGCAGATTTGTGCAATTATCTCCTAATACTTGCATGTAAATCGACTTTTAAGTTTCCCTGTGGGAAGGTCCATTAGTTGGTATGTGTTGACAGTGTGGGCTGAATTCCCCCAGTACTTACAGATGTTGTGTATTATGATATACACAGGTTAAATTCCAGTTTGGGGATAATGAAGCACTAACTACACAATTGCATGGTTCCTAATCTTGTAATTAACATGGGTCTTTAATACTCAAAGGAGATTATTGTGTTGATATTTGTCCTGCTGTGTGGTGTATCCATAACAATGTTGGGTGGTGATTCCCCAGGGAGTAGGGACAGCATGTTCACTGTCAGTGGATAGACAGACTGCCCACGTGGTTTAGTAGGGTAGTAAGGAGTTTCTACTGATGTGTTATTAACACCCAGTGTAGAGGGTAACTTTTTACAATTACTTGCAAAGCTAGACAAGTCCAGCTTATATATATGTGACACTTAGCAGGTGTTCTCAAAGTAAAATGATACTATTTTAGTGCATTTTAAAGGGAATCATTATGTCAGCATGCATATAATGATATAGTACTAGTCGTTGTTTGGTTTATTCATTTATAACTGATAATTGGTTGTATATAAGTTACGGAGTCTTGTTGGTTGCAATGCTGTGCAGTATTATATTACACTTGCTTGCTTATTTACAGACAGTGCATGGTGTAACTGCACTGAGCAGTGCTCAGGCACTGTGTTAGACTGCAGTTCCCAGTTGGGGTGAGCATTGTATTTTGTTACATTTACTACGTCATGGTGTATTACTAGTTGGTTTGAAACAATTAGTCTGATAGTTATACATATATACAGTCGGTATTAAGAAATTAGAAACAAGGCAAGCAGATGAGTTTTAGTAGTAATTCATGAATTAGTATTATATAAACATTGTATGATTATAACATAAGGGATGTCATGTCTACAGACTGATGCTGTGTTGTGCACATCACATAGATGTGGTTAATTATAGAACTATTACAACCGAATATATGAGACCTATGTGTTATCGATAGTAAGTCCGTCAAGGAATAATGCTGTTTGGATATCTAGTTACAAATATCACAGGTGCTAGCCTGTTATTTGGTATCTGAGATAACCTATATGCAATTTAACTGTATCAATGTTATGCAAGGAATATTATGTTTAAGGTTTATTTTGTATTTTAGATTTCACACAATAAACGATATTCATCATTAATATGTATTGATCTGTGTTCGTGGTAAATCCCCCGTTACATAGACAAGAACTACAGGCCTACACATCGCGAGTGTCAGTTTGCCGGTCTACTGCAGTTCAAAGGAGTTGTATTGAACCAGGGCTCTTAGCAGTTAATTAACAACCCTCCTTCTATAATTTTTATAAATATTACAACTGGATTTTTTGAGCTGCAATAATACAATAAATTATAAAGAAAATAAATTACAAAAATTAACAACTAGGATGATATTCTAAAGTCTGCAAAACGATCGGATATGTCAAAAAACCTAGTTTGGTGTGAATAATGTTTTACTTAGTTTGCAGTTAATTTATATATTACCTTAAATAGTTATTTTTATTGTTTCAATGAAGCAAATGAATACAGAAAGAGGCAAGTGAACCTAGAATAGGTCGGCGCCTCAGAGGAGATGCACTTAAATACAATAAACTCCAAAGTGATAGCGTATTATACAGCCTATTTAAAGGTCCTCAACCAATTCGTTTGTCCATCGCCAATCCGGTTCTTTTAGGTCCAGATGTGTAATGTATGAATAGTTTAACTACGGGGGTAGTGCGCACAGTCAGTTTAATAAAAAATGCATACTTGTTTTTTAATCGTCTAAAAGAACAGATTTGTCGTTACACCAGGTATAGCTGACGAAAGCCAATTGCGCTGTCGACCTCCTGCGCCATTTCGGCCACGTGCTTTACTCGAGATCGGCATCCCACGCATTCGAAAACAATAACAACATACACGTGCTTTGGTGTATAAAGATGAAGATTCCAAAGTGGTTGTACGAAGGTACGTATTACACGCAGTTAGCAACAAGAACGCGTAGCCGTGTATTAATTCAACGATAATTGCAACTTGCGCACGTCTGCACTCGACTCGAGGCTGACTAAGTATAAGACTAACTTTAAGTGAGTAAGTCTAAGCCAGTCACCATGACGATATCAGCCAGAGATTCAGTCAAAGCCAGAGGTTGTGACAACGAGTGTAAGATTTGATATGCATTGTATTTGGTTACGCAGGATCTTGTTAATAAACTATGTTATTACGACAATACATAATTATAGAGAATTGATGACGTGAGGGTACAAAATGACAAGTAACATTGGTTTGGCAGTAGGCCCCTTTTGATCGTGCAAGTAACTTATACTTAGTCAGGGAGCATCCGTAATTTCGGGAGTATTATACTGGTGATCATAATTATTAAAACAGTGTTTTGTGACTCACATTTTGATACTATTACTGCAGAATGTTGTTGATTTGCATTGTAGTTTATGCAAAATAATTGAGATTTTTATATAACAACCATGTCCATGATGGTGAAGATGATTTTATTCAATATAAACACATAAAATATAAATACAGCTAGAATACACCATATATAAGGATTACAGAAGATTATGCTCACATTTGTTTCCGTTGTGGTCCTTCGTGCCTGGCTATAGTTTATGTAAAATGTTGGTATCCTGTGATACCTTTCAAATGAAATATGCCTGCTATTCTTGTGTATTTACCAATATGTGTATATATTCTCACCACATCAATATATGAATGCATAATATGTAACTTGAATTATGATCTTGCTAGAGGCCACACTGCAACCAAAGAATGGGAATGAGAGGATGCAGAAGAGGTGGTAAGGTGGTCACCTGGGTCAGGCAGACACAGGGAGGATACATAGTCTGCGGGAGGCCCACATTTAATCAATCCAGGTAATTTCAAATGTATAACAATCAACCACGTACAAGTTGTCAACAAATATTAATGTGCACATTTACATATATATTTGTTTTCATACACATTTTAATAATAACATCTTGGACATGGAAAACTAAGTTGACTTCTGCACTTATATTATACCCACAGACATATTAATACACCTTTAAAAGTATTTAGTATATGGCGACGACTCAGAAATAAGTTTATAAAATAAATTATTCATATTTTAAGAAGGTAAACACATGTTATGAACCTTTGAATACTTGGCTAGGAAAATATACTGTTAGCATCAAAATAAAACCTCATTTTGTCATTTCCAACATTCACCTTGACCATTCAACCTCAGGCAGAACGTTAAAATGTCAAACATGAATATGTGTAGTAGTTACACATGGCAGACACTGACATGAATTTGTATACTGAAAACAAAACATAAATGCGCTTTACTGATTAGCAAAATTCAAATCAGTCTATAATATTGACAAAGATCAGGCATCACTGTAATGAAATTGAAAAAATTTTAATTCATGTAATGACAATGAACACCTTGTAAAGAAAAAATAGTAAAAAATTTCACCATTTTGAAAAAGAGCATATTCTACTAATGTCTGCATGCTGTATCAACCCGCCTCCTCCCTCCTCCAGAACAACCCCGGTAAACACTGACTGTTCCTAAGATATAAACATGTATAGATGCAGCTGTAGTAGTACATTTCTTGCTGCCGTTTTTCTTGTGAAATGCTGCATGTCATACATGAAACATTATTATATACCGATTATGACAATGAACACATCATAATTATTTACTCCCAAAACTACTATGATGTCTGTTTTTGTTTACTGAATATATGCTTTTTTTTACAGGAGATTGAACTAGTGTGCTTAGTACCACTAGCTCTCCAAGTTAATATGGCATACTGGGCAGTTGTATTTGTCCAGGATCTCGGACAAGATTCGACAGCCATGCGACATGCTGCATAATAACAGTTTGTCATATGAATGTCCACTGAGTGATCCCAATTGTGTCGTGTTGAATCCGTGACAGATTCCCCAGTGCCGATGGGGTGTACACTGGCTTCCAGGTCAGTCGGTTAGCTTGACTGACTGGAAACCAATGTAGACTGCAGGTTGCTCGACATAAGAATGTGGTGACGCTTGACTAGCTCTGCAGTTGGTGATGGAACGGTGGGTGGCAGTATTCCGGTTTAGATATCGATGACATCACTGTATGTTTTCGCTGTCTTTGATGGTACTGCATACAAGCTTCCTGACTTTTTGCTGTACGTCTGCATCTACCTATACTGGAGACAAAGTGACAATTAGCATGGCTCTGACATGTATGATATTTTTATATATGATGACACATTTATCAAAAGTCAATAATACAAGGTATTTGTATTCAATTCAACTATAACTTTTAGCAATGTCCATGAAAAAATACATTAATTATCCAGAATTGTTACAATGGTAGGGTTTCATTGTCTTTGTGTTGCTGATAGTCAGTGGCAGCCAGCTGAGTTCTTGCAACATACACCAGGCACAAGTTTATGATGAAGTAATAGTATTGAAGCCTTTTCACATTTTTCAACAACAATCTGTTGATACACTGACAGCAGCATTTTACTTGTTTAAATTATCTATGTATCACGAGGACTGTTTTATGTTTTTCATGCCATGTATCATTTTTCTAAATTATTCTTTTTTATCACTGTTTTATATTTTCACAAATAATTTACATTAATTTTCATTTTGCATGATAATTAAGGTAGGATTCAAAAAGTGATTTTTTACATTTTTTTGGAAAAGGACTTTCTTTGGTATTTATGTACTTTCATATCCTTACCTCAATATGCAGTTAGTATATTAGCTGAAAAAGTAATAAAAAGTGGCAATATTGAGGTTTCTTCGGACGGCTTTTGGCAGAATTTGGTTATACAAAATTACCTTATCATCGTTTTCTTGGAATACAATTTTTGCAGTGAGTACTTACAGTTGTGGCGCTCTAGTAGAATAAATACTGGGTATAACTGCAAAACATTTTGCACCGCAGTGCTTAATGAGTATATCTACTGCATGAATTAAAAGAAATCATAATATATTTAATGGTTTCTGAATTATAGGCGTTAATTATGTGAAAAAGTTACACAAAATAGGTTTTTTAGATAAAATATCTTTTTTCACGTAAACAACAACATATCTGATTTCTGTGATATTCATGCAGTAGATATGCATAACAGTAATCCCTGTGCTAAATTACAAGCTTGTAACTTGAATACGTTTTTGGTTAGAGGACGGCAAAAAATACCTAATTTTCCCTATTATGGCGGCCATATTGGATACCTAATTTGCATAATTTATGCGAAACATGAAAAAAAACCTTAACTATGTTGGTATGTATCTGCATGCCAAATATGGTTGATCTGTGTTGAAAACTAAAGATTTATGGAGGAATCCATACTACCTACCTTAAACACTTGAGTAAGTTTAGTTCTGATATAGTGTAGTATCCAGTCCTCAGGATTACTCAAAGCACTTTAAACTTTACTCCCTGGCAGATCTGTTAAATCGAAAACACCATCTTGAATTATGTGAAAAAAAACAGCCACACTGAAATTAATATGCGAAGATTATTCATACAAAAATATCCACCGTCTGTAGCCGGTACTCTTCATACAGCCGAGTAAACTGGAGAAATGTAGCATGTAGCGATTGTACATGTAATTCTCAGTCACATGGCGATGACCCTGTCTAGTCTAGTCACTATTTTTTTGCGAGTTGTAAACAAACCAAGCATTGCACAAACTACAACAGTTTTGAATTTTATATCCTATTGATGTTTAACAAAAAATCATAATATAGTTATTTTTATTTGATATGTACTTATTAAATGTGTTCAACTAAACAGCTTCCTAAGTAATCTGTTCTCACTGGTTTACATTTTATGGGCATTAAATATTAAAATTTGTTGTTAAATACACATAATTGTTTAGTCACTAATTTTGTGACTTGTAAACATACAACTAGCATTTGATATCACATGTACTAGTGTTGTTTTTTGGTAACAAAGAATTGTGATAAAAGTAACTGTTTGTTTTGTTATATGTACCTGACATTTGTTCAACCTCTTCCTAATTTTTGTTTCTATTGTTGCTTTGCATTTTATGTGTATGTGATATTAAAAATTATTACATTATACACATCAAGTGCAATGATTGTACCTGTAGTTGTATTGTGCTTTTCATAATTTTGTAGTCATGATCTCATCAAATAGTTTCAATAAAATGTTTTTAATTTACATTGTCTTTACTTTAATTCACATGCATTTCTAACAATATGCAATTTAACCAGGACACCCATTACTGCAAAATCCTAATGCAGACAACCAAAACTATCACATACAGTGGTGGATCCAGAAATCGAGTCTGGGAGGCACAAAAACCTCCACCGGCGGCCAAACCAAATGGTGTAGTCTAAATTTTGTCGCTACCGAGCCACTATAACTTCAGCCGCTCGGCTGGAGTGGTGATATTGGAAGATGGGGGGGGGGGGGGGGGGTGCTGTTGAAACATTTTCAAAGATGGTGTAACTGTACCCAAATAAGATTGGTCAGAATAAAACATAATTGTAAAAATAACCAAACACATATGTTTGCATATCTTCCAAATGTTAGGCTATGATTTATGTATATATATATCACGTTTGCATACCAGCAGCAATTAATACTTACGTTTACTTACTGTCCTGAGCAGCATCCAGCCTCAGGAAGTGACTGGACACCTGACAGTAGCCTTTGCTACGACCACTGATGCTCAATAGAGCCACCACAGATCTTGTCATATGTGATGGCTGCAGTGGTGTCGAGGTAGTTCGCGCCTTTGTGTTGAAGCTGTCAAACAAAGTCATGAAATGGAATGAGTCAGATTATTTGTGAAGGTGAACATGGTTTGACAGCACTACTACACGTAAATATATATAATATTATATATGTATGTAGATGTAAATATATATGTGTGTGTACGTGTGGTGTGTAACTTGTAAACGTTTTAATTTAATTAATATGAAAAATATTTTGCACGATAATTTGCCCAGCACTCAAGTGTGAAAAGGTCATTTGCCCAGTTGTGAAAAAAATTACAATAAATGATATGAGAGTGGCAAAGTTATTATTGTATATATTGTAAAATTGTAGTATATAACAAACAAATAGACAATTTACAAGTGTCATAGCCAACAAGATGAAACAATTTGGATTGTGCACCATCCAATTGCCAGCATAATTAACTACCTGTAAGTGCAGGTAGAACATAGGTGGGCTGGAAAGAAGGTCACAGGAAATAAAGTCACAAAGTAATTTTATTTTAAAAATATAACAAGTTTTGCAATTTTTCACTGATAGTACTAGTGACATTATATCATATGTCTTATTAAGAGTCTCCCGAACCTTACGTATTATTAAAATAATTCCACACATTGTATGTTTAAACAGGTCAAATTAAGTTATTTTGATTTCTGTGACACACTAAAATATACATTCAAAGATACAAATCAGTAACTGAACATAAGTATATTGTGCTGTGCAAGCCAGCAGGTGATTACAGAGATAAAATGTCATGTGATGTAACATTAACATTGAAGCAGTTGCAACCTTTAGCAGATCTGTGCGCCAGCATAAGCATAATTATTATGAAATGACAATCACCGAGGCTTGGCTATATTGTGTCACGTATATTTACTTGCATTGTACAGTGTATATACACATTTGTATTTGCAATACAAACATTCCAAATGAAATAAAAAGAAAATTAAGTACTGCAAATGAAATGTGCTATGTAGTTGACAGTTTGATAACCACCCTATCATACAAAGATGGAATAATTGTACACACATTAGACTGGTCAAACCAGAACATAACAGTACATTAATACCATTACTTAAACTGACATTGGTTGTAATGGTTCAGAGCTGCACCAAGGCTCGGGAAGAGACTGAATACCTGACAGTGAGCTGTTTTATCTGCGACCACTGATACTCGATAGAGCCAATGCAGCGGCTGTTGTCTGTGGTGGCTGGATTGGTGTGGACGTCATTTGCATATATTTGTGGTGAAACTCAAGTGAAGGCATAAGTGGAATGGCCAATTTTTTTTTAATTTGACATTTTTTAGTAGTACTACTACCCCTCAAAATGGACAGCGTAGTATACCACATCAAAATAATATCCAGGCTATTTAAATAACTTTCAGAAATAATAAAATTAATTTTCCTCCTATGTTCATGCACCCGGTGTACTTGTTTTCTTGCTCCCTGTCAAACTAAGGTTAGCATAGAGGTCTAGAAGATGTCTATCAATGTGTATACATATTCCACACTTTTCAGAGATGTAACTTATTTACTTTTCTTTATATACATACTTCTATACATACTACATGCAGTTTTGGGCGTTTACCCCCTGGTAACATATGTAGGCTATTATGGTCACAATATACATATAAATGTTTAGCATTTTCTACAGAAATCATAAATTATTATTACTCTTTAAATTTACATAATACAAGATTATTAAATTTATATTTGGTTACAATCAGCATTAAATGTATTACATCACACATGGAAAAACAGTAAAGATATTAAAATATGTTATTTTTAAAGTGCACAATACAGGCAGCCAGTGACTCAAGTCAAGACATCCAAAAAAGCAAGTACGTATAGTTACTAGTTAGATCCAGGCAATATGAATTATTTTAAGCATTCGATTATTTTATTAGTCTCAAATGTCCAGCCAGTGTCAGTCGGTGATTGAGGGTAAAGTGTGAATGCCCAGTGGGTGCTACAGTTATATTGTGTATTATATTATACACAGTTAAAGGTTAATATAATATGACGTCATTAAATATGAAGGCATATCTACATTACTGTACGTTAATTTGCGATGGAACGTCGATGAAACGTCGCGGAACGTCGATGGAGCGGATTTTTAAGTTCATGTACCATTCGGTGTGTGCTTCGGATGAGACCGATCCTTCGCACATAGTTAACTATTGGTATAATATAACATGTCCATCAATATAAAGTCATAATATCTACAATAATGTATATTCAAGTGCGATGGAACGTCGCGGAACGTCGATCGAAGATGGCATTAAGATGGCGGACGATGATTGGCTGTTCCATCTATTGAACACACAGTCGTGTGTGTGGTGTGGTGTGGTGTGCTTGCTGGTAAATTCAATATCACTAACCTGTCCAGAAGAACTTGGCGAATGCTGCATCACTTTTCACGCTGGCCGTTTCTTTCGTTCGGTTTCACAAATCCATAAGCTTTCCAATATACACCTTTGTACGCGGATACTCTCTTTGTCTTTCCGCTCTCACCCTCTTTTTAGCCGAGTCGGTCGGGCGTCCCTTCATCGCAGATAAAAATTATCGAGCTATCACTTGTATGAAAAATGGATGGCGACTCGTAAATACGCAATGTTGACCGAATCCAGGCACCGAAAGGTGGGGTCAAAGGCCGATGTCGCCGCATATTCCCGTTCACGTGACTATTACACGATAAGTCTATCTCAGACCACATCCAAGTTCAGATGTCTTGATATTCCGTTAGGACTAACCGAAAATAATTCTATTGTTTGTCTGTTAATTTCACTAAAACGAAGTAAAGCATACGTACATATAAACCAGTATATCAATAATGAATACGTTCACGTTTCGTTAAATTAGTCTGACACGTGAGGAGCACAAAAATCGAAATGATTGAGCACCTTTAATAGGTTATTATTATAGGGTATTATACAACCTATTTGATAGGCTATTACAGATTCCATAACCCAACGGTGAGTACGGTCAATAACTATATAACGTACGTACGCCATACCGTATTGATATCCCACACGGCCACGCATGCACCGCAATCAGCAAATCGAGTCGCCAAGGCGCGACCTATGCCACTGCCACCGCCCGTCACAACCGCCACTTTGCCCCGGATGTCTTTTTGCCTCGACGGCACAACGAACCTATATAATGACTCGGCGTAACAATAAATAATCCGTAGCAGCAGCACAACTACTTCAACTACGAAATTACATGCGACGCGCACGTCAACCATCGTGAGAGTATTTCCAAAACGATCGTCTCGACACAACTCCAAACAGTGATTACTCAAACGTGACGTCAATTCGCTCATTTACTTAAAATTCCAAATCACTTGTCTAGAACGTCAAAACTCCGTTCGATGACGCCATCGTACGTACTCAGTCAGTGGTGCCATCAAACGGTAACATAGTGCCAAACACTAATTATCCCGATCAATCAAATCATGACAACATATCTTTATTGTTTTTCAATCGAAGCCAAGGTTAAACGTCAGCTAGGCAAGAGACTGATACTTGAAAATTGTGTTCTACACATTGCGCGCGCACCGCGTATGAATACCGGTAACTTTCTTCCGGTTCACGAACTTCCTTCCGGATTCCCGTTTCCTTCTGTTGGTGATTTCCTTCATGTTGGCGGCTACATTCGTTAAAATTAACGTATTTTGAAATGGGCCCGTTTTGTGTTATTCGCAAGTGTTTGCAATTCTCTGGATAATAGTGTTACTTGAACCAGATAGAGTGCATATTAAATTGCAATTTGTTGAGGCCTCGTATTGCTAATACAAAATCGGAATAAAATTAATGGTACCTTGGGCTTGGCTGTACCTTACACAGTATAACTATATTTATTACATACCCGTATAGTCATATATAGTACAAGTACATAAACATAATTTTATAACGCATAATCCTGAGTGCACTGGTGTTCAACTCAATTAATCTTTAGCTCATTACTAAGACACCGACTTGCGATGAAAGTACACGTACTGTGCAAATGAGGGCCACTCTCCAAAAAACTCTGACAGTTCGACTAAATTTAAACTTTCCACGTTGTATTATTTCCCATTATTTTCTTATTTGTGATCTCACATATAAGTTAGACACATCATTGGATTCGTGTCGAGGAGATGTTTTAGGGTATGGATAACTCCATATAGCAACATGCAAGTAAAGGTGCCTAATTCCTGTTAGAGTAGCCTAAAAACCCAACATTAAATAGGCTTTCCATTTTTAAACATGCATTTATTTCTGATACCCCTGAAAAATACTTAATATTGCAAATTCAATTTTGCTAATATTTGATGCCAAGGTAAACTATCTTATCGATGTAACACAGTATAATAATGATTATAGTTCCATAAGGTACATAATTGTACCCATTTTTTGTATTGCTTATTGGCCTTTTCTTTACGCTGACGCTCGATGCCAAACTTCTTCACCAATGTGCCACTATTAGAATTTTTTTATTTTAAAAAGTTAACGTTGTTAGTAAACCGATATATATTCAATATTGTGATGTATATATTATTTTATAACGGTTACTGTTATATTCTCTGTAAATTTGATCTTTGTGCAAATAAAAAAACAGCAAAACTTTAACTGGTTACGCCCTATTTCAAGCTAAAATGTGGATTGAGACAAAAATATAACACACAAACTTATTTCAAAATGTATGGATACATAAATAATAATTCATATTACATATCAGATTCGTTTCCATAAAACCTGTTCAGAAAAAACGCCATGTCACATACGATCGCGCCATGGTAAACATAACAAAAACTTGGTACCGGTCGGGCGTAACCGTTTTTGTGAAATGCAGTATATTTTTTTAAACAGGTAACAAACGGCCAATTAGCAATTTAAAAAAAAAGAGCTGTCAGACTTTTTTGGAGAGTGGCCCATGAGGCGATGTCAATCCATGGGTAACGGAATGGCCTTCCAACAGAGTATAATTAACGATCGAATCGTCGTAAATGGTCGATCAAGGTTGGAATGCCAAAATAACATCACGGGCAGTTGTAAAGATTGGGGTCACTATACAGTTCAGTCTTGGGAGCAGTTATGCAACGCCACCAATTTTTATTTACTATTTAAATATAAACGACGGTATTTGTAATAATAATAACATTTTTTATTTGCTCGTGATACAAAACTCTTCAGTCAATTAGTTGCATAAGTCGAGGATGCAGTGACATTACAGGATCTTAATACAATACATGGATGGACGGAGAATGGCAACTGTAATTTATTATATAAAAAATTATGTGCATGCACTACGGCCACAATAATATACAACATGCAGACGACGAGCTAATGTCAACGTAATTGAGAATGTACAGCACAGAGCGACCAGGGCGATACCTAAAATTAGTCATACGGATTAGCATAGCAGGTCGATAGTGTTTAATGTATTAAATATTAAAACATTCGAAACTAACGACGGTAGTAACGTAGGGCCGACCTGGCTACGCACCACCTACTATATTAGGTGTTCATAATTGTTAGTGATTTACATAGAAAATATACCTCCAGCGAACTTCTTCATCATGGACTGATGGAGAATACTTCAACAAATAAGAGGGCACCCTTATTAAATAAAAACCGCACTCGATATTATATATTAGAAAGTTTTCATTCACAAGACGAAGTGCCAATGAATGCTAATTATAGTAATAAATTACCCAAGCGGCAGTCATGTCAATAAGTAAAACATACATAATATTGACAGATATTTAATAATAAGTCGGACGATTATAAAAGTATGCGTACTCCCTTCTCGTCAACTAAAATGACTAGCTAAATGTGTTGTACAAATATTGAATATAATTTCCCCACCAAATTTGTTAGAAATATTGTTAGAAAAAAATGCCCACCTATATTCTCAATGCTGTTACCCCCCCGCGAAATAATGTCCAGTTGCGTTACGAATCCCCCGCATCACGTGTCAAATTTACGCTGCGGCGCCTGCCCATTTGTCACTTGCTTGTGACGGAAGTGGTCTTTGTGTCGCGGGGGACCTCGTTGCAATGGTTGGTGGGTCTAATTGACGCAGTTTAAAAATATTAGGGTTAATATATAAAGCCTAGGGTTTCTTTTTTCGCCTTAATGGTCCGATCGAGATGAAACCAACGCCAATTAATATAATTCGTTTCTATTATAAACATATTGCTTAATAAGTTGTGTGCATGTAATCATTTTCTGTTGGGACGGTTTTTCATTAAACTTATTTGCTTATTTTCCTTCCCTCCTTCTGTGTAGTGACCAGTCATTGTTTACTATTCTATCACTGTGATTATTTTGTGCCAGCATCAACATCATGTTGACATTGTACTCATATTCAGTGTTGCCGTTTTAAAACATGAAACAGATTATAGTTATGACCATGTAATGTTTTGTTATGTAGTGAACATGTTTTGAAAATGGTTGACATAAATTATGACCCACCATGCAAAAAAGGGACGTTCGCGAAAACAAATATGTTGTTTTTATGGCATATTCATATAGTCATAGAGCACATTCAGAGAAAAAACAATACCCCAATGTTTCCTATGTTCACAATATTTCCAGAGATACAGCAATTAGAATCTTGAAAAAGCAAAATGGTTTGGAGAAAAACAAGTTTTTATTCTATATTTTGGCTATGGTTTTCTCACTATCAAAATAAACACATTTAGGTAACGTCTATAAAAAAGACAAAAAAGTACAGGTAAGTTCTTATATAGCGCAGTATCCAGTCCTATGGACTGCTCAAAGCGCTTTACACTTTACTCCCTGGCAGACCTGTTCAATTGAACACCATTCAGCCACACCGCAATTAATGCGCCAAGACTATTCATACACAAATATCCACCACTATCTATAGCTAGGTATTCATTCATACAGCTGAGTGAACTGAAGCAATGTAGAGTAAACGAACTTGCCCAAGGTTCGACACCGCCGCACAGGATTCGAACCCGCGGTCTCTCAGTCGAGAGTCCGGAGGTCTTACCGCTGCGCTACTATGCCATGTAATGACCAACATTTGAAAGTTTAATCTGTACCGGATGATTTCACGATGGAAACTCCGTCAACGAGAAGCATCTCATCTTGGACTAGCGGGTCACAATTGTTTGCAGCTTTTAGTGTGTATTCAAACTATTGAATATTTCTGTAAAAGTAAACTGATCCTACATGCATTTGACTTAGGTAGCCAATTTTTCTGGGAAATATTTCCAGGCCAAACTGCAGAACCTCAAGATATTGGGATAAATTTCGAAAAAACGGGTGTACCAGAGGTGAAATATAGAGTATATAACATTCTAAATTTATAAAAGAACTGATCTTACTGCAGACATAGGGTGTTTTCTTAGGCACAGGATAGACAACAGACACATGTATTTATGTGGTGGAATAAAGCCAACATTATTTTATTTTTCAAATACACATCATCAATGACATATGGAAAAACTATTACAACATGACACTTGTATAGGTAATATAATTATTCTATCCAATGAACATAATATATATATATGTATTTACGTAAATTTTTTTAAATTAACAAAATATTTCTGGGTATCATTCAGTTTCTAGGACATAGTATGTGATTTATTTTTTAATGACCGACATGTAATATAGTTTTTCACACTAGTCGTAGTTGTATGTATTCGGCAACAAATTAGAAGTGACTATTCAGATTAATTTAACACTCTGTGGTAGCTATTTGCCCATAACTGCTCAGAGATCCCTCCTTTAATTAATTAGCCTGGTGCCCTACAGTGACCACTATATCCACTGGTTACTTTGTGGAGGTTACAACGAGAATCTTGTTTTACGAGAGGCTATATACTGGCAGACATGAATGAAATATGCTTGCCATTTCATATAAATCACCAGTAGTGGAAGCAGAATGTAGATTCGACAAGCATAACTCTCCATAACCTACCATCCGACGCATCAATAAAACCTGTGCCAGCATGCTAAACAGCATAAACCAGTAAAAATGTTAAGGCTCTGAAAAGAGCCATTTGTTTTCTTGATGTGGAAGTAGGCGGCATCGGCCTCTCTCCGTCGTCTCTGCTCTGTAACATCTGGAAAACTACAAATACATGATCACACACATTATGTTGACAACTTAGACAAGGTAATTACAAGTAGAGATGTTCCAATCAACTACAAGAATTTATATTTTTCGTATAGATCTTATTCTCCTACCCCATGTTTCTGTAGCGTTGTGTGGAATTTTTACCTAAGGCTGGTAGGGGTCACACATATTAAATACAGGAAATTTAAACTTATAATCACTTTTTCTTAGAACTGTGGGTTCCATCTGAAACCTGACTTATGAAGAAGACTTTTTGATGAATGACCAGGAAGGAGAGTTTATGCTGCAGTTATATTAGGATCATGAAGCAGTTTAAGTAAGTGTCCCTTTTCAGCCTGCTGTTGTTCTGATGTAGTTGCCTCGTGAGACCTTTGCTGTAAGGACTGTCCACCCCTGAACACATTATCTCCACCTGTCAGGTTACTCCTAATAGGGAAGAGTGTAAATAGACCAGGAGGAATTTTGGGTACAGTAGCGAAATACAACTCTAACAATTTTAATTGGTCAAGGCAACAGTTTGTAGTCGCTAGCACTGCATGCAAATGTTTACAGAAATAAGGCTGTCGTGTGTGAATGAAATCTAAGCAAGTGCATATCGTAAGGAATATATTACAATATAAATGCCATCATCTGGTGCCGGAACAGGAAGGTACTGGGCAATGACATCATGGAATACCTTAGCAGCCTGTGTGTTCAACTGTGTAAGTACATTTTCACTAGCTGCATTTTATGAATACGAATGATCATTGGCAAATGGTTTCTCGTCTTCTGATGCAACAAATGCCCACCCATGGTGTTCCTAGTTTGGAATGAGGCTGACCTTTCCAGCCTGAACCAGATCTATGCTTTTCGTGATACAATTTATCAAGTTACCCCTGGAAGTGTTTACCTGATTTGGAAATTTGGCTAAATTAGCTGCACCATGCACTGTCATGTGCATGTCTGGGGAGAGTTCTATCAATGAGTGTTCGAACTTGTAATGCTACACATTTATTTAAATGATGCGCATTTTCACCTTGCACAATCAACCTGAACTGATTTTCTGTTATATTATTTATTAGCAAGAGTGGATTTCACCTATCTTGTTCCAGCACCAAAAACCACAGACTTATTAATTATATGAGTGGCTATGTTTGCATTATCAAGAAAGAGTGATGTTTCAGTACTCCTCATAATTTTTAAGGGGAGAATGTATGGTTGTAATTTGTTGCCTTCTGTTATGAATATAACTGGCAGCAGTATTACTCGGAGTAAGACTGCTAATGTTAGTAGCTTGTGTAGGCATAGACTTTTGTTTATTGTTATTCTTATTGGAACCAGTACTCACACTGTGATGGTTACTGCTTGGAAGAGTATTTTTTTCTGTAATAGCACATTAACATAACATTGAATGTGCCTATAATAATCCACTGCATGATCACCTGTCTCACGTAATTTGAATAAAATGATATGTTTAATAGATAAGCAATATCATCTGATGGAAGTTGTGAATTAAGACTAGCAAGACCATAGAAACCTTTCCGGTATAAACATGCTATTGTGGCATCTACAATTACTGAAACACCACAGACAAATAAACATGTCTGTAATGGATAATTAGCTAACTACTGCTGGAAATGTGGACTGATATGATGCCTTCCTAGTTACTGTACAGTGTGACACAGACAAATTAACAAACTTGTACATTCAGTGTTGGTAAAATTACTTATTACAACCATAGGTATCATATTAATTGGTACACGTGATACAAGTCATCAATGAAATAATATACAATAATTGTTATCATTTACACATTCAGTACCAGCACTAAACGTGCATTACCACTAAACATATGAACATCTGTTAAGATCTATGTTCGATGCTGAATTGCACAGATGTACAGCTTTCTGATTATCATAAGTATGATCAACTGTTACAAAATAATGGTTCCATTGACTTTTAAATTACCTAATTAACAAGTGAAATTACTACCCCGGTATATGGCACTGGTCTCTGTCGTGGCGCCTCAAGTTGAGTCCTCGTCTGATGCACAGGGATCGCAGAGTGATGCTGGAATGAACAATGTTATTGACAATAATTATCTCAGGCAACCATGGAGTGCATTTATGCATCACAGCAAAACATCAGCATTCAGAAAATTTCCTTCGTTAGATAAATAATCATCTACAGAAAGACCATCAATTTCAGTTTGTACTGATTTTGGTACATGTGACATCTTGTAATTTGGGTAATTTAAGTGTTATTATTACTACATTTTCTAGAATTCATACTCACTCATCATAACGTGAGAGTACACCAGGCACTACGATGGGCACTCTAGGGCACGTCTCCTGGGCTTTTTGAATCTGTCGGTGATGTTGATCTAACGTACAATGGAGATGACGGATGTCGTACCAGATAGCCACCAGATTATTCATTGCCATATACAAAAATACTGCATCGCACAACTGTTGGCTCCACCTCAGCTAACACAAAGTTGTTACGTTAAAAATTAAATCCCATTTAAAACAGCAATGGCAGTGCTCTTGCAAACACCTGTTCCATGAAACTGCAATTAAAACCATACAAAGTGAAATTAAATCAAAATATGTGTTGCTATAATGTCATAAACTATGCCAATAGAATAGATTACGGAACAATCTTCAGGGTAGTTCTTATTCAGTTCAAACTATTCATTTTGCATATCCAAACATTTGGATATATGCAAAATGAAATATTTTGAAGCCAATAGAGTAGGTTTTTAATCTTCACAGAAGTTGGGAATTTGTAATTGCATTATTATAGAGTATGTAGCAAAATACAGTTTCTGAAATTGTCAAAAACTGTAACGCAATTTCTGTCATTATTCCATGCAAACAAAATGAGTACTTTGTTAGTTACTACCCGTTTGGGTAGTAACTCGGGTAGGGGTTAGGCCTAGCTAGTATGTGAAACAACCAGTTAATGATTTGAATATGAAAACATCAGCAGGAATTGAACCTGCTTCACAAATACAAGGCATAACTGGACGAGCACCAACTGTCTTAAAAGCGTAACATGTCAGAGTTTTTATTTAATAATTCACATAAAATTTGGAATAGGAACTTACCTCTAGCCAAAGCCGATATTATTGCCCAGTTTTGCCTTTAAAAGTTCACTTTACCACAGTATTTGAGATAAGATAAGGAAAGAGGGGGAGGTGGGGTGTTTTAGTCTGTTCCTGGTATAACATCCTGAAGGATGACTTACTTAGGTTTACTTAGGTTGTTCCTGACCGTAGGCGGTGGCCTTGGTGGTCAGATCTACATGTCTCTGTAAATGCCCTACGACTCCGACAGTATGTTATCAAATAAAAGATTTTTTTCCTGCAAATTACCGAATTACATACTTATGTATCATGCGTAGTATATATATATGTGTTTGTATATGCTTTACTATATTTCTACAATCAAGTATGAAAAATAAATTGTACTTTTTATATACATGGGGTAAATAAACTTCTTCGTTCGTTCGTTCGTGACAGTCAGGAAAGTATTTCTGACGAGACAATGTCAGAAACTGTCATAGACTGGTTTCTGACAGATAGACTGGTTTCTGACAGATTTCTGACGTCAGAAACTGTCAGAATCTAATACATGCCATATGCATAAATTTATGACTTTGCTAATTGCATAAGCGATGAAGCAATGACAGGAAACACTTGGATGACATATGATGACAACAGAGCTTGCATCTAGCAACTGTTTTTCCATTACTTTCTACTTTAACAAACTGTTCCCACACAGCCTTAGCTGGTCTGCCCCCCTTAAACATGGTGCAAACTAAGATGTTAGTGCTACTAGCACTATTAAAGTTAATATTCTCAATTTGGGACGTAAAAGAACCACTGAGGACGACAAGCACCCTGGCAGTGACCACCCTCAGTGCCAGCATAGAAAGATCGGCTTGGCGATAATGTTCTGAAAAAGGTTGACTAGTTGAATGAGACCTCGTAAGATCATAACATATAACCACAATATATACAGACTTAAGTGCTGGAAACAACTAGAACTAGAAGAACTAGAAAGAACTATTCATTGTCTAAAAAATGTTGGTAATGAATTTGTACTTCTTTCACATGTAACAGTATATATCTATGTGAAGATGCTACAACAGGTGGCTGCTGAGTAGAAAGCATTGGGCCAATCACTTTACACCTCCATCAAGCATATTGGCAAGTTTAACCTGCCCCTTTCCCCCCGGGTTAAGAAATTAATGGCACTGTTCATTGTGAGAGCAACATATGCATGTTATGGCTATGACTCAAGGATAACAGTGCCTTTTATTATGGATTTCCTGGCACACATAAAACTGATTATGGTCAGAACTGGTAACAAGTACAAGTCATGCTACCAGTCTTTCTTCGCAATTTTGTACGTATCTCTTCCTCCTTACCTACAAGTGCTATATTGTGCAAATACTGTGTTTTTACATCCCCCAACAATGACTCGATGTACTTTTGTTTAACTTTTCTTGATTCGGGATGACAAGCCATACCCACAACCATTGTTTACATTTACGACTGTTGCGCTCGCCCATAAAAATTAATGTCAGCCGGAGGCTTAGGGACCCGGATGTTGGGTGTCGCTCGAATTACAAATAGGGAGGATATTAACTTCGTATTAACTTAGTTTCTGGCTGGAAAAAATATTACCATCTGAAGGGAAACCTTTGTATCGGTCATGTGCAGAAAAGTTGTTTCAGTCAATAACATAACATACCAATCGCATAATTATCATCTGGTTAACTTATAGTGATAGCTAAACAAATTGGCACTTATTTAAAGAGCAATTTTAATGACATCAATAATATGACACTACTATTAAAGTTTAAACCACCATCAATCCACGTACCAACTGTATTAATATCGAGAATATCCCCTAATAATATCATCCTGCGTTCTCAAATAGAGTAAAGCCTAGTTTAATCCAGTCCTAGGTTAAACTAGCAAAACTGGGTTAAACCCCTAAGCTCAATCTCAGACAATACTCAGTCTTTCAAAACTTACTTATCTCCGACGACCTTAAATAGCACTCCCACATCGCAACAACAACTAAAAAAGCAAACTCAACACTTGGCTTCCTAAGACGCAACATACGACACTGTCCTATAAACAACAAACGGACCGCATATATTGCCCTTGTGCGCGCTGCTTTAGAGTACGGAGCCATAGTGTGGGACCCATACCATCAGGGGGACATAGACAAACTAGAGCGTATACAACACCGTGCTGCTCGCTTCATTACCGGCGACTACCACTCCAGACATGAAGGATCAATGACAAACATATTAATAGACCTAAAACTCAATACCCTACAAAGCAGACGTCGGGATCTACGACTCAAATACATGTACAAAATAGCTGAGGGATCTATCCCAGCCATCCCCGCAGAAACATACTTTCGGCCCCAAAAAATAAATAAAAGACGCATCCAACCCAAACATTTTCCAGATCACGTATCCTCAAACTTTGTACAACACCTAACAACCAATAACACCAGGTGCTATATAGTACCTGCATCCCACACCGACCAATTCAAAAACTCATACTTCGTAAAGACAATAGTAGACTGGAATAAACTAAACGAGTCGCAGGTCCAGGCTGAGACCATAAACGATTTCAGTCTCCTATCCTGCGGCTCAAACACTCAATAACACCATACGCACCCACCCCGACGTAAACCATAGCCAACAGTGGCTCCTTACGACGTAGATAATTAGAATTAGAATTGTTCCATAACTTTGTAAATGTAACCCTGATTAAAACGGTCTTCGCCTTCGCGTGCAGGCAGTACCTACCGGCAATAACTCCGTTGGCGCACAACAATTATTGTACGATTTCCGCGAATTATACGGCCCCGAGGGCCTTGAAGTTGACGGGAACTCAAGTGACGTGTACTTCGCAAATGCGCAAATCAACAATTCCATTTAATAATAATAATAATAATAAGATAACTTCTATTGCGCCTAAATCCTTGGAAACCAAGCTCAGAGGCGCATCAAAACAAAAGGGTTGGTCAATCTCAAAGTCCATAAGTAGTTTTCCAGTTGTCAACAGATGGGTCAAGGCGCTAGGGAGCTAAGGTGGATAAGCAAGGTTGTAAAGATACGTTTTTAAATGACGACGGAATTTTGTAATATTTTCAACTGATCTAACACTAAGAGGAAGCATATTCCAAAGAGTTGGTGCAGCAACAGAAAAAGCCCTAGTTCCAATGTTAGTGTTGGCTCTAGGAACAAAAAGTAGGTCAGAACTAGATGATCGAAGCTGGATAGATTTTCTTACAGGAGTAAGCAATAAATGCAAATAAGATGGTTGCTTATTGGACAGTGCCTGATATGTAATGGTACAGATCTTAAAAATTATACGATATCGTACAGGAAGCCAATGTAAAGACTTCAAAAGTGGCACAGAGCGAGAAAAACGAGGAGATCTTGTAACTACTCTTGCTAGACAATTTTGGACACGCTGAAGTTTTGTGATATCCTTGCTAGCGATATTATAAAGGAGGGAATTGCAATAGTCAATTCTGCTGCTAACAAGCGCTGTTGCAATAGTCTTAGCAACAGAAAATGACATATACCGGCGAATACGGCGAAGATCACGAATATGATAAAAACAGCAGCGACATGTTTGAGATATATGTTGTCGGAAATTGAAGTTTCTATCAAAAATTACTCCTAGATTACGCACCGAGGTTGCTGGCGTGATGTACTGATTCAAAATACGCGTAGGGAAAAAACCATCCAGTTTACAACGCTGCATTCGAGTACCAATAATGATCAATTCAGTTTTATTTGCATTTAATTTCAACTTGCTGTCAGTCATCCAATGGAAGATATCTTGAAGGCAATCACTAAGTTGGTTAAGGGAGCAATTTGTATCCGGGGTAGCCAACGAAATGTAAATCTGAGTGTCATCAGCATAAAGATGATGATCTAAGTTATGTTTTTGTATAACAGAGCTTAGTGGCGTGGTGTAAAGAGTAAAAAGCAAAGGCCCAAGAACAGAACCCTGGGGAACACCAAATAAAGCCGGCAGTGCAGTGCAGCTGAAATGCGATGTTAATTCACTCGAACGTTCAACGACAACAAGAATTAAAATGAAGGCGGCACCAAGAAGCTACACCAGAAAGAAGTTCGGCCGCATCACTACCTGTTTTTGTCTGCGCGGCTAGTATACGTCCGCCAGAGTATACACAATTTTCAAGTATAAGAGTTTTGCGTCAGCTAGACAGCGTTTTGGTGACGATCTTGCGCATGCGTCAGATGTAGTCGAATCCGTTTTATCGCTCCGATATTTACTGATATAATTTACGATTTACAAACGTTTCTTTCGTTCATAAATGAATGAGGCACTCGTATAACTACATCGCAATACAATCCCACGGTTGTAGGTGCAATCTGACATACCTAAACCAAGTTTTTGACAAATTAGCTTCCCTAACAACCAGCCTAAAACCAACAAAACAAGATGGCGAACTAGTAAACAACGGGTATAAAGCGCACGAAACCCAAACCACCCCCAAATCAACTCATAAATCGGTGCATTCTCCCAGTGACAAAATAAAATCTATGTTATTATCATTACTAATTCTGTTTATATACTATCAGAAATCAAGCTGAAATAAACAGTAAACACAATAAACTGTATACCAATAAGTGAGTGCATAGACCAGTCCATAGTCAGATTGCGCACAGGGAAGTGTCGTGTTAGTTGGGTTTTTAGTTTGACTCATGAAACAGTATGAGCTGGTTCAACATACACACATGTAAATATATACTTTCACATACAGCTTACGTATCATACTATTACAAATCCGGATTGTAGGCTGTCGAAAACCAGCAACAACAATAACTAGACACAACCTTTCACACGGACAGATATTTTATAATTATTTATCTTAAGTGTGGGTGTGTTTCTTAATAACTACTTGATCGTTTTATCAATTCTTAATCATTACCACTCGAGTTGGTGACATGGCAGGCTCCGTACGACATACCCCTACAAAATGCACTTTTAGATGTACCCTGTTCATGATTTTATGACTGCAGATCACTTTTAGGTTTTTTAATTATCCCAATTTAAAAAAGTTTGAGAGTTTCCAGAGCAACACAAACGAGACCTACGTCAACGCCAAAGCTAGACAAGACATCCATTATGTCACGTCCTACTACATTTACAGTCCCACATGGAAAACCATAGCCCAATTGAAATGTCTCAAATCCAGCACCTCCACTGGATTACTAATCACTCCTCTACCGTATAAACACAGGACAACAACAACATTCTCCATACGTCTATGCATCATGCTATCAGGAGATGCTCAACTAAATCCAGGCCCTCTAAATGTCACTAATGTAAGAAACCACCAAAGTCTAATGCACTCATCCTAACTTGTAATGATTGTAATAAATCAACACACATCAAATGCGCCAGGATATCCAGACAAGAATTTAACAACACTTACAGAAACCTAAATGTACCATGGCACTGTTCAAATTACTCAGCACCGTGTGGCATTTGCCATGTGGATGTCCTAAATTACCATAAAGCAATTCAGTGCGACCACTGCCAAAACTGGATCCACACACGATGCTTTGCAATAGATGACAATGAATACAAACGATTAATAAATTCCTCACGTTCGTGGGCCTGCCTCGAATGCATCAACTTCACAACTTCTTTCTTCAGAGATACAGAAATCCCAACGGCAAATCCCTTTTATCATCTGGACAGTAACATTCATAACCTAAACGAAACCACCAACAAGAATACAACTAATAGCAAGAAAGCATATAGACCGAAAAAGAGACCAAACTTCAGATGCATCCTCATAAGCTGCCAAAGCGTTTAAAAAAAGCCTCAGACATCGAAGCACTGAATCATGGTTAGATCCCTCAATAAAAAATGGAGAAATATTCCTAAGCAACTTTAACATCTTTAGAAAGGACAGAGAAACAGACACTACTGGGGGGGGGGGGTATTTCAAATATCAAAAGATGACCTCATCACCAGACCTAGACACTAACAGTGAGAGCCTTTGGACTGAAACCCAGATAACAGGAATGAAACCAGTAATCATGTGTACCCTCTATCGTGCCCCAAATGACTCTCATGGAACTCAAATCGAAGAACTAGACCTTTCTAAATTAGGTAACAAGATCAACACACATAATGTCATCATTACTGGCGATTTCAACCTCCCTAACATCAATTGGGAAATTCACCAAGTCACACCCAACAATGGATACAGTACAACTGCTGTCAATAAATGACTCTCTCTTACAGAGGAAGATGGACTGATCCAACATGTCAAGGAACCCACGCACAGACGGGGAAATGCCAACAATATTTTAGATCATGTCTTCACCAATAGACCTGGGTTAATAAAGAAAATAAATGTAGTAGACGGAATAGCAGACCATAGCACAGTCATCATTGATGTAAACATCTCGCCCAAACGCAAAGTCTTCATTAGAAATAAAGCCGACAACATTAACATCCAGAAATCTCTTGAAAACTTTACACGTGAATACTTCTCTCAAAACCAAAACATGACAGTCAATGACAAGTGGAATCTTGTTTCCACGAAAATCATCAATTATGAACCAATATGTACCGCACCGTCTTACTACTTCAAGACACAATCTTCCCTGGTTCAATAAAGATTTAAAGAAAATGTACAAAAGAAAGAAACAGCTATATAACAAAGCAAAAAGAACTAGAAATCCAGAAGACTGGAAATAATTATGTGACATCAGGAGAAACATGCATAAACACCTTCGTTCTGCTAGACTATCCTACATAAGTCAATTCCAGACAACAACAATAACAGAGAAACCTAAATAATTTTGGAGCTTCATTTCTAAACTTAGACAGGATAACCAGGTTATTGGGAACCTTAACATTGCGGGTAACATCATTAGCGACGACAACTTGCCTGGATAACTTGCCTCGATCTTCGGGTTTTAAAGTAAGGCATAATAGCCTTGTGTACACCCGCCTTTATGCATCATATTTTGGTATTGAGAACGTGGCTTGTCTTGTTATGTTGTGCTTTTGTTAAAATTTAAACCTCTCCATCTTCAATTCTTTGTCGAGTTTTGTTTTGAAGGAGAGGATGTTTTCAGCGTTCACTGTTTGCTGAGAAAGGTTGTTCCAGTCTAGGAAGATGCGTTGTGAAAAGGAGTGTTTCCTAATATCAAGTCTGCTTGGTGTTTTAAACAATTTTTGTGTGGCCTCGTGTGCGGTTTGTTGTGATCATGAAGAAGTCCTCTTGATTGATGTCGTCGATGCCATTGATAATTCTGTAGACTTGGATCAGGTCTCCTCTTCTTCTTCGGTATGCCAGACTTGGTAAGTTAAGATGTTTCAGCTTGTCTTCATAGTTCAAGTTTCTTATTTCTGGGACCAGCTTGGTTGCTCTCCATTGCGCCCTTTCAAGGGTGTTGATGACTACGGCGTAGTGCGGGTCCGAGATGGAGTCAGCATAGTCGAGATGTGGTCTCACTAGCGCTGTATATAATAATCGGAAGCTGCTACTGTTCAGATGTTTAAACTTCTTTGCAATGGTGCCAATATGCTGTCGGAATTTTTAGGGATCTGTCGAACGTTACACCGAGATCTTTTTCTGTTTCTGACACTTCCCCATTTTTACTAGTCATCGTGTATGTGGTGCTAAGTTTCGGCTTGCCAAAAGTCAGATGTTTGCATTTTGATGGATTGAAATGTAACTGCCATTTCTCTGACCACGATGTTAGTTTGTTAATGTCTTCTTGTAACAGGTTTTTGTCCATTTGACACCTCACGTCTCGATATATTTTTGTATCATCGGCGAAGATCTTGAGTCCAGTGTTTATACTGCCTGGTAGGTCATTGATGAACAGGATAAATAGAATGGGGCCAAGGACACTTCCCTGAGGT
This sequence comes from Escarpia spicata, assembly GCA_963995525.1. Classification (NCBI taxonomy): domain Eukaryota; kingdom Metazoa; phylum Annelida; class Polychaeta; order Sabellida; family Siboglinidae; genus Escarpia; species Escarpia spicata. Next base: position 33,518,424 of record OZ023209.1, read on the forward strand.
ATGCCACTTGTGACCTCTGCCCAATCTGATAGCTTTCCATTTACTACTACCCTTTGTCTTCGTCCCGTTATGAAAGCTGCGATCCACGCTGCCACCTCTCCTTGGATGCCATACGCAGTTAGTTTTTTTGCTAGTCTTTTGTGGCTTTCGCAGTCAAGATATATTGTGTCTACACATCCGCCCGAGTCAATGGTGATAGTCCAATTCTCCATGACTTCTAGGAGTTAGGTGGTGCATGACCTGCCTGGTCTAAATCCATGCTGATCTTTGTGGAACATGTTGTTCATAATCATATGAGTCAGGAGATGGTCTCGAATAATTATTTCCATAATCTTACATGCTATGCATGTCAAACTGTTTGGCCGGTAGTTGGAAGCATGTCTTTTTTGAGTTCTTCTTGTGTCACGCTGTTACGTGTGCTGTCTTCCATTGAGCTGGGAGCACTCCATCCTGCAATGACCTGTTGAAGATCAAAAGGAGGGGCTCCACCAGTTCATTTCTCAGTTCATGTAGAACGTACGGGTGACATCTGTCTGGACCAGGTGACTTGTTTGTTTTTAAGTTGGTTAATTTAGCCAGGACTTCTTCTGCTGTGATTTCAATGCTGATTAGCAGGTTTCCATTATGTCTGTCTTCGAGTGTCGGAATTTCCGTCAGATCTTCGTGTGAGAACGCACTTGTGAACAATTTGTTTAGTGTGTCTGCTTTCTCTTGGTCTGTTTTTGCTGTTGTGCCATCATCCAAGTCAAATTCACCCATGGCAGATCTAACCTTTCTTCCATCTTGGACATAGCGCCAGAACACCTTGGGGTTTTTGCTGACCTCTGTCGCAAGCTTCCGTTCAAAGTCTTTTCTAGCTTTCCTTACAGCACTGGTCGCAATGTTTCTCACACGTGAGTATTCAACATAGTATCTGTACTGTTTTGTCTCAGTGTACCTCTTCCAACTGTTGCATCGCTGTTCATCCACAAAGGCTTAACTCTCTTTCCTGTCACTCTCTGTTTCTTTGGTATGTGTTTATCAGCCAAGTCTGAGAGTGGGCTGTTCAGTTCTTGCCACATCTTGTCCACACTTAGGTTATTCAGAGTCTCTTTCCAGTTTGTTTCTCTGAGTTTGCACTTGATGTCGGTGTAGTTGCCTTTCTCAAACTGGTAACTTGCCTTCTCTTCACTCATTGTATCACAGTAGCAGTGACATTCTGTCTCAATGATTATGTGGTCACTTTTCCCTAGACGTGGCTTCTGTTTTGTGCCATATTTTCATCATTGGTGATTACCAGATCAAGAAGTGATGGTTCTTGATTATATCGATACCTGGTGGGGAAACTGACGTGTTGGTATAGAAAGCAGTCACTCAGGGTTTCGAGTAGTTCCGTTTCTAACGTGTAATGTTCTGGTACCGTCCATGTCTCCCAATCAATGTCTTTCATATTAAAGTCTCCGGTTATTAGGATGTGTATCACACCTCGAGTGTTGCAGGCTGTTTTGATCAACTGAAGGAGTGTATCGTTGTTTTTAGAGTCACTGTTAGGACTACGGTATACTACCTCTATCAGTAGTTTGTCCTTGTGTTTTAGATTGACTGTACGCCAGGCAGATTCATTGAAGATGTTATCTGTGAGGGTCTCTTCTGGAATAGCTCTCAACCACTTTCTCACGTAAATTACAACCCCTCTACCTTCCAGGGTGTTTGGGGAAGCATCATAACCATCTATGTCAATCATTTGTTTTGTTAGCGTTGTCACTGGCTTTTGGGCAGACTTCGGTTACCTTGATACTATCTGGCATCTCACTAGCAGTTAATGTCTTCAGCTCATCCAGTTTGTTAGTGTGTCAGCATTTGTTGACCAACATTTCAGTGTCTTTTTGCAGTCTATGTGCTGTGCTTCGCCGTCAATAACTTGGGCATTTTGTTCCTCTCCTTGTGCTTGTGGTGCTTTGGTAAAACAATTGTGCATGTGTTAAGGGTTCGGAACATCATTTTTTTGATTAAGTATTCCCTTCGTCTTCGGGGGCTCCTCGAAAGGGCTGATGGTTGGCTGCTTGATGTGTGGATCTTCGGTCATGGGTTGTTGTGTTGCCCATGTTTCCAGAAGTGCTACTTGCCCATTCTGATTGTGGTATTGCATGTCTGGCTGTAGCATGTGGAACATCTTGGTTGTTTGGTCTTCTTTCTTTTTGGATGATCAGACCATTTTTGATGACAAGATCAATTTCGCATTTTCGGTGATCTCTCGAACTTTAGTAGCATTTGATAGCAGGGATTTCTTCTGGGCAACGGTGTCGACTGTCACGTTCGGTAGTCTGTCTCTGTTTTCTGTTCTTTCACTGTAAAGTCTGTGATACCAATACATGCTGCTAGATCTGCTACAGACAGCATATCATGGTGTTCTCTCTCTTCTGTGTTGGCTGAGATTGATTCTTTCATATTGTGAACAATCACATTATACTTTCTGCATTCCCTGTCTCTATACTCATCCACCACTTTATTTACCTCTGCACTGATTGCTTCTGTCTGGCTGTTTGGGCTCATGGGATGATGAACAAGGGATGTACCTGTTGCTGTGCTGTTTGACAGCTGTTCTACATTTGCCGCCAGTACTGAGACCTTAATGGACAGATCTTCTACAGTCTTCTTGTCTGCTTTTATGTATATTTTGGTTTCAACAATGCTTAGTCTCTCAGAGACTTTTTACAGGTATACTTCACAAACATAAAGCAGAAGCCTTAAACAATTAGTTCCAAAGTGTATTTACACACGAAGGAAATTCCACCCTACCAGATATGGCCAGAAGTCCACATGGAGAGATCCCCAAACTAACAATTTCACTTAAAGGAGTACTTGATCAACTTTCCAAAATTAACATTTATAAATCGCAAGGACCAGATGGCATTCCACCATGGTTCTTAAACAGATATGCCTCTCATCTAGCACCAGTAATACATAACATTTTCCAATCATCTGTTGACTCTGGACAAGTCCCCAATACCTGGGAAGAAGCCAATGTAACAGCAATTTTTAAGAAAGGAAGTAGAGCAGAAACATCTAACTACAGACCAATATCCTTAACACCTGTGGTTTCTAAACTTCTGGAACACATCATACATAGTCACATTATGAAACACCTTGAACAGCACTAAATTATAACTGACCACCAACGTGGCTTCCGTGCCAAAAGATCAACTGAAACACAATTAATTCAAACAATCCATGACATAAGCAAGTCACTTGATGAGACGAAATCTGTAGACATGGCCATCCTTGACTTCACCAAAGCATTCGATAAAGTTCCACATAAAAGACTACTCCACAAACTCAAACACTATGGCATCACAGGCCCAATATCATCATGGATAAATAGCTTTCTTACAGAAGGTTGTTATAAATGGATCCAAGTCAACATCAACTCAAGTCATTTCTGGGCCCCTACTTTACATAAATGACCTGCCAGACAATCTTTCCTCAACTGTTCGCCTTTTTGCAGTTATATTCACCGATTAAAAATGACCAAGACACATATGTCCTGCAAAATGATCTGCTCAAACTTGAGAAATGGCAACACACGTGGCTTATGAAATTCAACCCCACTAAATGTTATTCAATGACAATAGCCTCAAGAAAACCGACACCAAATCTCTACACCTTCTGCAGACAACTTAAATCTGTTGAATCACACTGTTATCTTGGCATACATATATCAAATACATTAAATTGGACAATACAAAGCAACTCAATCACAAAAAAAACACAACAGACATTGGGAATTATTAGAAGAAATGTAAATAAATGCCCAACCCAAATCCATAGCCTACACAACCCCTGTCCGCCCTATACTTGAATATGCGTCAGCATCATGCGATCCACATTGCCTAAGAAATATCAAACTCATAGAAAGAACCCAGAGACAAGCCGCCAGATTTCGTAAGAACAACTATTCTAGAGAGCCAGGAACGGTAACAACTCCTTAAAGATCTCCAGTGGGACACCCTCTAATCAAGAAGAAAAACCCAAAGACTTAGCATATTAGATAAAATGGAACATAACCTCATAGATTTCCCACTAGATCAATACATCAAACGCAACACCAGATGGGCTACATACAATGAACACTTTAACAGTACTGTGTTTCTTGTAGTTAGAATACACCTGTGCCCGTGCTTTAAAAATTGTTGGGTGATCAATGAAAATTTCGAAACTGTCATAATACCAGTTAATCTGGGGAAATGTAATTTAAAGATTGCAGGTAGAGTCTGCTTCAGTGTCTCCCTGTCTGGCCATCTTACCATGAAACCAATTTTGGCATATAGTACGTCAATTGTTTTCCAGAAGCACCTAGATATGGTAGTGACATCCACACCAGCTTGATGGGAAATTAGTTCAAATGGAAGATTTAGACGTAGCTTTACCAGAGTAAGAAACAATTGCTCTGTAGGAGGAATGGCACATTTTGCAGAAGTATTAACAATTGTAGAAAGAAAGACAGAGAGCTTTAGGAACACTTCCCATGACAATCCTGTGTAAAATTTACAACGTGCATCATTGTCCTTAATCACACCGGAATTCAACTGCGAAGCTAATAAAATGTCACGTTCCGCAATAATGTCACCCTTTTCACGACGCAAATTGTCAATTTCGTCGTGTAACATCTTGCGTTCACTTCTCTCAACTGGTTTACGCAAACCAGATGCAGGTGTTGATGCCAACAGTGGTATATCTGGGACTGGTGATGATGGAACAGCAGAGGGATGAACAGGTGATGAGACATCAGCTGGTGGCACAGTCGTCTCGACATAGATTGTGTCATCTAGCTCCTGGATTCCTGAAATCTCAAACTCGACATCTCCTGAGATATTATCCTGTACTTCTCTGAACAACTTTGCTCGCTTCATTGCTCTGTTGAAACGTTCTGTTTCTTTCCCTTTTCGAGGGAGTAGCTCTACATATAGACAAACTGATTGGGCACGTAGTCAGGATGTGTTGGCTGTGAGCTTGGTTTACCTAAAACAAATGTCAGTTGCTTAACCAGTTGTCCTCCAGTCTTAGTACTTCACATTACAGGTGTACATGGTAGATGCCCCTGCTAAAAATGTACTACAGTTTATTATGGTAAACCATGATACATCCATAGTAAATCACAGTAAATATGTTATTCAATGTAGTAAGCCATGGTAAAATAGGATATTCACCATAGTAAAATGAAGTATTCACTATAGTAAACTTTAGTATATACTATGGTAAAACATTCCGCAAAACACTGTAGTTGATAGTATTTACTATAGTAAACTATAGTAAATTTACTCTAGTAAACCATAGTAATTTTTAGCAGGGGCTACAGTAGAGGGGTGGGTGACACTGATGGTTTAAGTGATGTAACATGCTGGCCACCAGGCCTCAAACCAACAGGAGTCCTTCAATTATCTCTATATCAATGTGTCAGGTAGATAAGCCTAGTCATTTGGTTAAATATGCATATATAATGGATGTAGGAGAGTGATTAGGTGAACAACACAGAGGGGGGGGGGGCATATGTCAGTAATTATAGATAGACAGGCCAGTCAGTACTACTAGATAGAGCCTGAGGATGGACCTTTCTGACAGTTGGTGATATTTTACTTCCCCTGGTATAATTCTCGTTACACTTCTTCTAGTCAACCAACTTCAACATTTTGAAGATCAATCGTGTAAAAAATACACTTAATCATATTTATATGACGAGTTTCCCAATACATACGTAATTATACAAAATGATACTAACCAGTAATGAAATGCTCCCCGCACAACACGGCATGTTTCGAACTCGAAGCCGAAGGCTCCCACTTGCTGCCATCAATATTTTCACGGCCTGTAATCACCGTTTCCTGCGCTCAACATCTCTTGGAAATACGTGGTATGATATTTTCTTTCCTGGCTTCAGATTGTGGTTAGTGCAACCGAAAGCAACGCAATGTTTAGGCATGACAGTATGCTCCGATCTCTACTCCGTGTCAATGGACTCATTCACCTAGCATTCGCCGAGCTCTTGTTGCTACTGTGCTAGCGCATGCGCGCGCATTGCACACTGGGAGAATGGCAAGTGGAGAATTCGGTTGAATAAAAATAATCACTTCCATTCTTTAACAAGATTTAACAAGATTGCCATCCAGAAAATTACTCTGGATGGCAGTTGGACAAGGAAGCCTTTTGGCTTATCGAGAGTCCAATACTTTTTATCTACATGTATCCCGCCTTTTTAAGGTGTGTGTCGATTTTATTTTTAAACATATTCACGCTACTATAGCACCAACACAATCAGGAGATAATCTGTTCCATTCATTTACAGTCCTTTGTGAGAATGAGAACTTTCTTATATCTAATCTACACTGCTCCTTTACTAATGTAGCTTCATGTCCTCTGGTCCTTCTATCTTTCTTAACTGAGAAAAAAATGTTTCTATCAATATTTTCATAACCATTCAATATTTTAAACACTTCTATGTGATCTCCTCTTAATCTCCTGGTCTCTAGTGTTGTTAAACCACATTCTTTTAGGCGTATTTCGTAACTAAGATCCCTCAGATTTGGTATCATTTTAGTCGCTCTCCTCTGTACTCTTTCTAGCATATCTATGTCCTTCTTGCGATATGGCCTCCATGCTTGTATACAATATTCTAAATGAGGCCTCACTATTGTTTTGTACAGCGGTACTATTAATTCTTTTTTCTTATACGCTATATTTCGCCTAATTAATCCAAGGATTTGATTTCCCTTTGACGCTGCAATTCCGCACTGCTCTGAAACCTTCATATCAGCACTAATGGTTAACCCTAAGTCCTTTTCTTTTACAGTAGTACTTAGAACAGTACCCCCCATTTTATTTTTTTCCTCTTCATTCCCATGACCTGTGTGGAGGCATTTACATTTCCCAAAATTGAACAGCATTTGCCACTTTTCAGACCAATTCTGTTATCGTTGGTAAATAAGTGGCGCCCCTAACGAGTACAAACATCGCATTGGCCCCTGGCGGGCAGTCATAGAATCAGCGAATACAGGAAGGAAAATGTCTTTGAAAGACTTTTACCTGTAACTTTGTTTGTTCCAAATAATGTCCAGATCGGATCCACACGTAAAAGGTAAATGACGCATGTTTAATACAGTAAGCATCGTTGACCTGATCCGAGTTAATTATAAACGATGACTAAAACAGCAAAAATAAAAGTCTTAGACTTCGTTGAAAACTTGTTGGCAGTAGACGTAGTCAACGAAAACCACGCAAAAAAATTCGACTTTCACTAGACCATGTCCAAGGCCACTCACTGTAAATATCGTGTAGCGCAGCCGCTGGATAATTCTCTGGAACTGATTCGTTGGAAACAGTTATGGAAACTGTTTCTGCATTTTCTGACTGTCAGTGTTCATGTGAATGAAACAGAATGTGACTATCTAGACTATAGTAATTAGTAGAGTCTAGAGACTACTGACTAGACTAGGAAGTTGGACTGTCTAAGAAACTAGACTAGACCCATGCCTAAAGCTAAGCCAGGGCTAGAGGAGTGAATAAAGTAGAGACTAACTTCTAAGCGTAACTTTGACTGAATAAGACAATGCAAGCAGCTGATAAGAATAATTATATATCATTTTATATGTCAATGTCAAGAAATAAAAAAGTTTGCACCCTATCACTACTGTACCATTATAAACTTGTAATTTGGTTAATGACAATTACTTGTACAACTACAAAGGCACTCGACTACAAGGAAGTGAACAAATTAGGCATCACACAAATCAGGTGTTGTTCTCACATTTCATTGTACAACCCACATACGTGTATGGCTGTTTTTTTGTGGACAGTTTTTTCCATGTTGTCTATGCATGTCAGTTCTCTAGATATTGCATAAGTAAATGTAGTTTTGTTAAGATGTCATGCAGGGTACTAGTAATAATCTTTTGAGAAAATTCTAAAAGAAATCTGACAATATGTGGTTTAATTGAAATCGTACGACTAATATGTTTTCAAGGTTATGTCACAAAATACTGGGGAATGTTTAGAAAGAAATTGTATCGTAGCTGTAATAACAATCATGCATGATATTATTTGATATATATGTTGTAACTTCAGGGTCATAGTTGCTAAGGCTGTGACAGAGACAGAGCTGTTGATGCAAGAGAAGAAGAGAGAAGGGTGGTAGTTGGACAGTCATCAGTTGATGCAAGAGAAGAAGAGAGAAGGGTGGTAGTTGGACAGTCACCAGTTGATGCAAGAGAAGAAGAGAGAAGGGTGGTAGTTGGACAGTCACCAGTTGATGCAAGAGAAGAAGAGAGGAGGGTGGTAGTTGGACAGTCACCAGTTGATGCAAGAGAAGAAGAGAGAAGGGTGGTAGTTGGACAGTCATCAGTTGATGCAAGAGAAGAAGAGAGGAGGGTGGTAGTTGGACAATCATCAGTTGATGCAAGAGAAGAAGAGAGAAGGGTGGTAGTTGGACAGTCATCAGTATGGACTCCTCGGGTGTCACAGTCAGAAAATATTCTTCTCGAGAATCACAGTTCATCAGTGAATCATTTGATTTTCTTGGTTCGGAAGAAGACACAGAGAAGGAGACTGACAGTGGCTGTGTATCACACAATGGAAGTGACGTCAAAGATGAACATAGCAAACAGGTGTGTTCTGGCAGCAAAGAAGAGAAGCGGCATGGTGGAAATGTGAAAGACATTCTCCGACGGCGAGCCAGCAGTCACCCATCCAGTGAGAACAGTTCAGGGGCTGACATTAACAAGAAACATTCACAAGAAACTGTGTTAATCAATGATGCATTTGGCTTCCTGCAAAAAGAAGCGGCTGAGGAAAGTTCTGTGCTAAACAGCGTCGAAAGCATGCACACGCCAACAAGTGGCCAGTGTCCACCGATAAGGAAGTACTCCTCTCGGGAATCACAGTTTATCAGCGAAACATTTGACTTCCTGACACAAGATGAAGAGGTGGAAGAAAATGGAGCTAGTCCTGCTGTGGGGAATTCAAAGAGTGACAGTCGGATACTGAGAAAATATTCGTCTCGGGAGTCTCAATTCGTTAGTGAAACTTTTGAGTTCCTGAGCTCAGGTGATGATGAGGTGGATTGTCCGACTGGCAAGCCAGTGATGACAAACAACAATCAGTTTGTTACTGAAACATTTGAATTTCTTAATTCTGACAAAAAGGAAGGCGTTTCTGGTGCAGACTCTCTTCCTGTAGGTGACGCCACCATAAACAAAGAGCCATGCACCGGGTGCACAGCGAACGCAGATGGGCAGACTAGTATACTCCGGAGGAGGTCACGCAAAGGTCGTTCGCACCGCATGGAATCGATAAATTCGTCGGACGATGATATCGCGAATCGGACTGAGAGTGAGATCGTGAAGTTGGCTCTGAAGCGGGTGGGAGAGTTCTCGGAGGACAAGTTCCTGGTGGACTATGAGAGTGGAGGAAATGAGGACACAGAGGAGGAGGACTGTGAGGAGTATGACAGTGGGCTCCCGGAGTTGTACACGGCCGAGGAGACTGCCTCAGTTAGGACCTCCAGTGAGGTCTCTGATGACAAGGGTGTGGGAGACGATGCATCAGTGAGGACTTCCAGCAATGTCTCCGATGGTAAGTCTCTGTCTGTGTTAAAGTGACGTAGTCTGTTCCTAGTTTTTCATATATTAGTTAATATAATGTTCTTAAGACTATAACTATGTTGATGGTATACTGCCTGCCAAATTGTGTTTAGTAAGCCCACAACAACAGTCGCAGTTTGAAGGCACGACCACGGGTACATGTTTAAATAGTAAACAAAACATCTAGTTTCAAAACAAGCTTTATTGGCAATACTACTGAGTCGGGCTGAGTTAACTGCTATACCCTTTGATGTTCAACGATGCTCACTTTCCCGCAGTCAACACAGCTGATTTCCAGTTAGAAATTACAATTCCGGGCAGACGAACATACAATGTCCGTTTAAATTACACCGTTATTACTGTAATGGCTGTGGGAATAACTGTTTGGACACTTAAAAATAGTTCAATTCTCAGCTGTCCAAAACCATACAGTACCAAAAAAATTTGAAATACTGAATAGCAAAAAAGGAGTTATCTGATGTTATATGACAAATGTAAATGTGTGTGTTTATCATTCTGATATCAGACCAAATTATTGGTTATTTTGTAGTTAAAACTATTTTGCCCCCAGCCATTGAGCACTGTCCAACCAAATAAGACAAACCAGGCAGCCATCTGATCTAGTCTTACCAGTGAGTGTCTTTCTGACCTTGACATAAATTACCCCACAGTCCTAAATTACGTTCTTGTTCCTGCTTAATAACTAGGTCAGTCTATAAGGTGGACTCTCGCTATAAAGTTCTAGATACTGATCAGGCCTGGGGTCAATTACATTGCAATGTAATTTATTACTATTACATTGTTTCCTTCGTCCTTCCTATTACTATTACATGCAGAATTCTTCCTATTACTATTACATTTGAAGCTATTACTATTACATTTTTCGTCGGAACATTTTATGGTATAATGCACAGTATGCATGAATACAATAAGTACAAGTGTTTGACTCACAGTCTCAAAGAAGTTAAACAAGACAGGTGAATACAAAAATGTAACTTGCCATTTATTGATGCCCATGCCCAAAGTATTTGAAATCATATTTAAGAATTTCAAGTATTTCATCATCGTCATTAGGGAAGTATTATAAAGTTTAAACAAATCATAAATATTTACAACAAAATATATCTATGTAGTATATACCATATTTAGTACAATCTACTAACTACATTGACTAAGGATAGAACGTATATGTTCCATTTTATGCTAAAATACCATACTGGAATGAAAGACAAAAGCAATAGTCAATGCTACATAACTTGGTGGATTATATTACACTCCAATTTAACAAGATTTAACAAGATTGCCACCCAGAGAATGTATGGCTTATTGAGAGTCCGACCCTTTTCATCTGTATGTACCCATCCTTCTGAGGTACGTGTCAATTTTATTTTTAAACATATTCACACTACTAGTAATGATTGCATAGTATTTTTAACTATATTATATATATCATATGATGTTATTTATTTATTTGCATTAACCACTGTAAAGCGACCCAGAATAATTATTTGGATGGGGCGCTATATAAGAAATAAATTATTATTACTAATACCCACACAATCAGCAGATAATCTGTTCCAATCATTTAGTTCTTTGTGAAAATTAGAACTTTCTTATATTTAATGTACACTGCTCCTTTACTAATGTAACTTCATGTTCCCTACTCCTTCTATCTTTCTTAACTAATTAAACATATTTCTATCAATGTCTTCATAACCATTCAATATTTTTAAAAACTTCTATCTAATCTTCTCTTGATCTCTTGGTCTCTAGTGTTGTCAAACCACATTCTTTCAGGCATATTGTGTAACTAAGATTAGTTACTTTCCTCTACTCTTTCTAGCATATCTATGTCTTTCTTGCGTTATGGCCTCCACATTTGTATACAATATTCTAAATGAGGCCTAACTATGGTTTTGTACAGCAGTATTATTAGTTCGTTTTCCTTATACTTATAATGCTATGTTTCACCTAATTAATCCAAAATTTTATTTCCTTTTGAAGTTGCAATTCCACACTGCTCTGAAACCTTCATATCAGCACTAATTATTAACCCTAAGTCCTTTTCTTTTACAGTTACAACTTACAGAACCTACCATTGTATATTGTACATCTTCCTTCCCATGTCCTATGTGGAAGCATTTACATTTCCACAAATTGAACAACATCTGCATTTTTCAGACCATTTGATCGACCTGTCAAGATCATCTTGTCAATACTGTCTATCTTCATCACGTTTAATCCTTCTAAACACTTTTGTATAATCCGCAAATTTTAACACCTTACGTGTTATATCATCATCTAAATCGTTGATATATATATATATTAAGAATAATATAGGTCCTAGTACTGATCCCTGTGGTACCCCACTCAAAACCGATTTATAATTTGAAGCCTCCCTATCAACTACTACCCGTTGTCTTCTGTCAGCCATTTTTCTATCCAGTTAATTATACCATCCACTATGCCATGGGCCTTTAGTTTAAGCAGTAATCATTGATGTGGCACTTTGTGGAAAGCTTTCTGAAAATTTAAGTAGAAAATATCTACTGATGATCCTCGTCTACCTACTAAGCGATATCTTCCAAAAACATAACATATTTGTTAAGCATGACCTCGTTTTTAGAAACTAATGTTGAGATGGATTTATCAAGTTATGCTTTAAAAAAAAATCACCATGTGATCTTTAATTATTTTTTTATAATTTGCAAATCACTGATGTTAAACCACAAATTAAACCACATTGCTCTACTGGTGCTTGGTGGGCAGTTAATTATTGGCTGAAGTACAAATACATCAGGATGTTTTTCACATCTGCTGTAGTTTAGGCTCAATTGTGTGCACCATATAGGCAGTCACTAAACCCTTAGGCTTACTTGAAAAGGGTCATTGGCAACTTGGCACTTGCATAACTGGCTTCAAAGCAGTGAATGACCAGTTTCATCTCTAGATTACTGGTAGGATTACAAAAGGTCACAGTTCAATTTCCGTGCAAATCCATGATACAGGGAGGAGTAATTATATAACTTTGAAGCATCATTCTAATCAATTAACAACTGATCAAGTTAACAATATTTACTAGTAATTAAGCAGTGAACTTGATTTCAAATCTAGAACAAAAGCAGGACTGTAATTTACATTTATAAATTGATAGTTTTTTGATTGCCATATATTTAGTAAACACTATTTTTAATATGATAATTTTGTCACATGTGGTATATTTTGCAAGCAATTAATGCAAGTTATGCAACACAAATTCTGTATCAGTTGTGTCCTGCTGACATTGTTCTATGTTCGGAATTAAAATTAATCTGGAATAGCAAACTATGCTTGTACAACAAACCAGGCAATAGCTGTTCAGCTACATTGGAATTTAATGCATCATCTTTGTCATTAAGGTTTTGTATCGACTGGCCCAGGTGGCCAGTAGATTTGAAAAGTTACTGGCCCAAATAAAAAAAACATATATGCTAATACAAAGGTTTGCCAGGAGCGACATCATGCAGACGTTTTTGTGCATATATATATAAGTTTACACAATTAAGATAACGACCATAAAAAGTGAGAAAATGAAGATGTTTAATCATGCTGTCACTCTGCTGTTAATGCAAAATCTGATTCACGTCATTCATAATAAACAATCTTCACACATTTTTGTACACACTATTACACCAATAAAAAATAGACCATGTGCAGCAACAGTCACTGTAAGTGACATTATTTGTAGGCCTATGTCTGTTAACAGCTCGGGGCTTGAAACTTTAGGTGGATGTCATCAGTATATCAAAAGCATTTCTTGTTTTTGTTGTGCCTTAGGCTCAATGCAAAAGCCGGTATTGCCAGGATCAGGCTTACATGATACCATGTTAAATTTCCATGTGACCGCTGATACGTGTGACTGGCGATGTAAACAACGCGTCGGTGAGCGACAGTGTGAAGTTGTGAATGTTGTCTAGAGTCCTTACTCTCATTCTACCTTGCTCTCATATTACAAGATCCACCGCTGCAGTCATGGTCTTTTGCAACACTATCAAACAGTTAACAGTATAAAGAATGGCCTTGATGTCCTTCAATTATGGAATATGCACTAGTAGTAGACTAGTTAGCTTTTTATCATGCAGACTACTGTTGAGATCGCCTGCCGTCATCCCTAGCCAATGGAACAAGACCGCATATTGGCTGAATACTTAATGACCCCCGGACATAAATGAGTTTGGCAGTGCCCACTTGTCTTCGTATATGCATGGCTGAATTTTAGACGCCGTTGTTTAATTAGCTATAAAAATATAACAAAACAAACATTTATTGAAATAAAAAATAAAAATTAGGCTTTATGATCGTACCGTTTATTTAGGTAGAGTCGGATTACCGGAAACAGGACGGTGGTAAATCAGATTGAAACCAAACATCTCTGACTCTTAGAAATTGTTAGACATACCATTGTACATCCATGTATACATTACTTGGTTTCCTATCAGTTTGTTTCAAGCTGTTTTCAACAATAGATTTGTCTGGTACGGTTTGAACTTGAAGTGAGAATTCTATTAAAATAACTCCAAGTTTCTTATAAATTATAATAGACTTCTTGTATCGCTAACTGCAATGTATCTCCTCAGTGACAGTTTGGGGAAATACCATTGTAGGTGGCGCCAGCAGTGGTCTGGCAACTGCAGACGTGAAAGCTGTGAGGAAGATGAAGAGGACTGACTCCAAGTCAACTGCAGCATCCGAGGTGGAGTTCCTGGAGCAGGGGTCACTCCGGAAACGTCTCGTTCACCGCCAGTCCTCTGTCGCCACCTATCAGCGCATGGAGGGGAACTGTGGTCAGTGGGGAAGACACTTCTAAGTGCTACAATTGTTAATTCTGACGTAGTTAAATGTACCTTGAGAATTTATGTTTTACTACCCAAGCGACAGCAATTTAATAACAACGTCTGTCATCGCATGTCTTAAACTGCATTCAATTTATAGACAACTTTCGTGTTTGTGTTCTATTAACTTATTTCTTGTATGCATTACCATGATAACCATGTTTACTAACACTGCATTGCATTCTCTTTTCTGCTCAGGAAGCAGAAGAACATTATCCAATATATTTATTATTATATTGGACAATAAATTTGTATTGTATTGGCAACTAATTCAAGAAGATTGTAGAAGTCTAGAAGTGTTTTTATTACAGCTGTAATGGTAATTAATTGTAAACAAACATTGCACTGTAATTGTGTCATGTAATGTTTGTAATCAAATCATGTAATTTATGGAACTAGAACGTGTAATTTATGGAATCAGTGTGTCATGTATTAATGTAATTTATATAATTGGCCCATGTATATTATCCATGCAAATGACCCTGGGTGCATTTGACAATTTATATCCTGTAATTGCTCTAATTTACCCACAGAGAGTCAGAATGTGTCTTTATTTCTGTAGCGTTTTACTTAATTTGAAGTGAATACATCTAGTTATATATTGACCTAGCGTTTATTCCACTGTAATTTTATTACAGACACAAATGATATTATTTAAAGGGTGTAGTTCAACATAAACATTACTTAATGCCATAGTTACCAGACACAGTGTAAATACAGAAACTACTGTTTGTGTAATTGTACTTGTAATTATAATCCTAATATGCTAAGCAGTGCAATTATAATTTCAATTGAGTAGCTGATCAAGTAGTCTACAAAAGGCTGTACATAATATAACTAATTGTTACTATCCAGGTCATCTACAAAATGCTGTACATAATGCAACTGACCAGGGACCGGTTTCATGAAGCGGCTAAGAATGTTCTTAACGCTAAGATGATTGTCTTAGTAAATTACATGATTTTTTAATATAGGCGAACATAGGAGTTTCCGCAAACACATAAAGCTAAGTAATTGCGTAACTTTAAGTACACTTCATGAAACTGGCCCCAGACCTGTAATTCACAAAACTCTATAGATGTTGATTACAATCTATGTTGACTGTTCACAGGCCCTGTGTCAACAGAGGTTGGCCTATGTTTCAAACCTTGTGTGTTCTAATGTGCTCTGTGACTATTCAACCGTGTCGTTTTGATAGCATTTAATAATACTTAGATTCCAAGTTTAGAAATGTTCTCTGAAATAGCACACCAGGAGTTTATTACATTGGGAAATTATATATGACTTCTAATTAGTGTTCTAATGCTGCAATAATTTTTCAGATAATTCTCTAGCCCTGTGTTCTCTTTAGAAGAAGGCAGTCTGTTCCTAGTTTTTCATTTATTAATTAAAATAATGTTCTTAAGATTATGGTAAATATTATATGGTAAATGGTGTTTAGTAAGCCTATAATAATGTTCATAATTTGAAAGTTTCGACCCCGCAACATGTTCAAACGGTAAACAAAATCCAGTTTCAAAACAAGCTTTTTTGTGACTATTGCCGATGTGGGCTGAGTTACCACGATACCCTTTGATGTTCAACAATTTCCAATTTTACCACATTCAGTACAGCAGACTTCCTGTTACAAATTGCTGTGTCAGCTAATTTCGGGTAGAGGAATGGACTGCCTTCCTTTAACCCTTTAGGAAGCACATCATTTCACATCATTTTATGACACGGGAATCCTGACAGCGTACACACAAACTCACCAAGATATGGGTGCGCCTAGGTTTTTTGCATTTAAGTTTTTTGTACTTTATTTCCTAACATTGCAAGTTAAAGATAATTAAATTCTGTACAAGACAGTGCTAAATATGCGAACCAACTTTTAAATTAAACTTGTGAAACATGATTACCCTGTGTTTGGGCGTGTTTCCATAGTATGCAACACATGTCTACTAACTCTGTCAGGTGTTTCCATAGTATGCAACACATGTCTACTAACTCTGTCAGTTGATATTTTCAAACTGTGCTCTTTCAAAATACAACTCCTTATGAGAAACACGCCTAATGAACAGTAGAGACACAAAAGAATTCAGTGACACAAGTTACATAAGTATCCAGACGATGACGCCGCCTCCACGTGTTGTCAATGCTTTCGGGTGCTTAAGGGAATGGGTGTTCAGACACATATATACTCAAGATCTATGCAAAGATTATGGTTTTGCTTATATTTGAGTTGTGTGTGTTTCCAGAGGTGGATAACGTTGTGGACGTGGTGAAAGAGGAGGGTGAATCAGGCTATGGCTTCCATCTCTCTGGAGGTGCCCCTGTCGTCATATCAACAGTGGAGCCAGGTGCAACAATAATATACATCTACCATGACGATTGTGTGTATTTGGACTGTTGAACACTATCTTTTCGTACACTGATAATCTACTAACATAAATATTTTTCTGCACTGTAATGTTTTTCAGGCAGCTATTATTTCATTTGTTGTTCTCCTCCTCATTCCCTGTCATCAGGGGTGAGGCCGGCCTTGGTTCCCTGTCATCAGGGGTGAGGCCGGCCTTGGTTCCCTGTCGTCAGGAGTGAGGCCGGCTTTGATTCCCTGTCATCAGGGGTGAGGCTGGCTTTGGTTCCCTGTCATCAGGGGTGAGGCCGGCCTTGGTTCCCTGTCATCAGGAGTGAGGCTGGCTTTGGTTCCCTGTCATCAGGGGTGAGGCCGGCCTTGATTCCCTGTCATCAGGGGTGAGGCTAGCCTTGGTTCCCTGTCATCAGGAGTGAGGCTGGCCTTGGTTCCATTCCTCGATTTCAGTTTTCTTTTTCTTCTTGTTCTTTTTCCTCACTTATCTTGCACTACTTTCTCCACCAACTGTCTCCATTCCCGTCTATCTTTTGCTCTCGTTCTCCACTCTTCTCCCAATCCTTCTGTCATGTTTTTATTTGCCCAAATACATACTCACCATAATAACTATATATTTCGAACACACAAAAATAATTTTCAGTTAGTAATATATTTGGATACAGTGACTGATGGGGTGTGTGTGACTGTGGTTACAGGGAGCTGTGCGGCTAGGGCAGGGCTGAGTGTGGGTGACGCCCTCATCACCATAGATACGAGGAACATAGCTGCAGCCTCCATTGATGAGGTGATAGACATCATCAAACAAAGTGAGTTACTTTGGCAAATGTAGGGCACACCAATGCAGTGGTTAGAACACTGGGCTCTCATTTGCTAAATGAACAGATAAATTAAAATAAATTAACATACTGTTAGTACAAATTATTGTTTTAAAATAAATATATCCCAGTATAGCAATATAATGACTTAGCAATATAATAAAATAATAAATAATAATTATCAAATAGGAATAAGTATAATATTGACACCATCTCAGGTGCTTGTGCCTTGTTAGGGCGAGATGGCTTGCGTGTTCTATTGATCCCCAGAGCTATGCCGGCGGGATCCTTATACTCCAGGCAGGTTCAACCAAGCCAGACAGCAGATCATGGAGGGAGGGGCGAGACAAAACAAGCACCCTGGTCGTCCAGGTAGGACGCTTTCTACCAAAGCCTTTCAAGCAGAAGTGGACAGGTGACCACCCCATGATGTCACTATTGTGATGGGAAACCTGAATGCAAAAGTTGGAAGTGACAACACCCACAACGACAGGGTCATGGGAAGGAACAGGTGATGAACAACAATGGTGAACTTTTGTGGCATGAACAATTTTTTTATTGGAGGGACCCTTTTTCAACAACCCGGACATCCACAAACTGACTTGGTACTCACCAAACAGAAGGGACCGTAATCAGATTGACCATCTGATGATCAATGGCAAGTGGCGCCACCCTCTATTAGACATGATAGAGAAGCGAGGAGCAGATGTCGGAAGTTATCATATCTGGTCACAGCTTACGTCAAGCTAAAACTGAAAAGTACAGGACACCGAACAGTGGGTAAAAAGATATGATGTTGAGAGGCTTAGGGACCCAGCAATGAAGAAAAGCTTCATTCTTGATGTGAAAAACAGATTTCGAGTTCTGAGCAGCCTTGAAGAAGAAAACGACTGCACAAAAGACATTGACACAACCTGGAACCAGATAACCTCCATCTACACCAAGAGCAGCGAAATCAGCCTAGGACACAGGCAGAGGAAGAGAACAGACTGAATAACATCAACAACATTGGAAGCCATCAACAACAGAAGAGCAACAAAGAAGAAGGTACTGGAAGCAAAATCAGAAAGACTAAAAGAAAGATGCCAAGAGCAATATAGAGAAGAATATCAGGAGGTCAAAAGACATGTGCGATCAGACAAGCGAGCTTACATGGAAGACCTGGCAAAACGGGTGGAAGAAGCAGCTGAGAGAAATGAACAAGGAACTGTGTACAAAATAACCAAGATCATTAGCTGGAAATGTCATACCACTTTCGATACCCAAATTAAAGACAAGCAAGGAAATCTCCTCAAGACAGAAGGAGCAAGAAACTTGCTGGACAGAACGCTTCAGTGAAGTACTAAACAGGCCACAACCAGAAGAGGGTGCTATGAATAATAGCATTATAGAAGAAGTCGAAGCAGACCTGGAGATAAACACAGATGCTCCCCAGAGAACAGAAATCATTTCAGCCATCAGGACATTAAATAATAGAAAGGCACATGGGCATGGTAACCTCAATGCTGAATTGTTCAAAGCAGACCCTGAGCTTGCGGTTAAGATCCTGGAACCCTTGTTCACAGTCATCTGGGAACGGAAGCAGGTACCAGCGGAATGGACCAAGGGAATGATCATCAAGATACCAATGAAGGGGGCCCTTAGCGAGTGTAACAGCTGGGGAGGGATCGGCCTTCTGTTAGTACCAAGCAAGATCATCATGATAGCATCCACAGAGACTGCCTCTGGCGCATTCTCAGATCATACGGAATACCACAATGCATCATCAGCATCATCAAAACTTTCTACACCAACTCCACCTGCAATGTTGGAACCAGCGATCTTTACTTTGAGGTTAAGACAGGTATGAGACAGGGTTGTGTTATGTTTTTTAGTCCTTTGGCCGAAGGTCCAAGGGACTATTGCCATCACTCTGCGTCTGCCGTCCGCTGTCCGCCATTAGCTGCCGTATCTCAGAAACCGTTCAGCAACTTTTTCTCTAATTTTGCATAGACATATCATAGGGCACTGCCACTATGCACGAGAAATCTGTATTTGATTGAATCATTTTAAGGGCTCCCTAGGGCCTCCAAGGACCCCAAAACTGGTAAAAAATTAACATTTGGCCTATTTTTTTTAAAAACTGTTCAACTTTTTTTCTAATTTTGCATAGATGTATCTTAGGGTGCTGCCACTATATACACAAGAAATCTGTATTTGATTGAATCATTCTAAGGGCACCTAAGGGGCCCCCAAAGTGCAAAAGTTTGACATTATCTAGTGATGTGGTTTTGAGAAGGGCCCTTGAGACCACCCCCAACAGTAGGTGTTCTGTATTGTGCCACAAAGTCAACAGCTGTGACTAATCTCTACAGGCTAGTCCATTGAGACCTTGACTAATCTTTAATTGGTCACAGCACCCAGGCAGAGTAGACACACTTGACCCCTGTTAGACTGAACAGTTGCCTAACACTTTTAAACTGTATCTTCAAAACTATTGATTTTCTATAATTGCAAGTTGTGTTTATTTTGATGTTCATTTAATTATTATAAAATGGTGTGACTGTGGTGTCTATTGGTTAAAGATGTATTGTCTGTAGAAACCTGTAGGTGACAAACATAGAAAATTAATATTCTGTCACCTGTAGGTGACAAACATAGAATTCTATAGAGTGAAATATCCTACACTTTATTTATATCAAATGCATTCTACTGTTCTGTTTACGCTTGTCATGCCTTGTGTAGACATGGTACTGTGTAAATCAATTGTATCAATATAGACTACCGGGTAATAATTACAGATTCACAATATAGTTGACACCTGAAACAACCAAATGTCAACCATTAGAAGAGTTGACATAGTTTCGCTATACACAAGCAAGAAATCTGTATTTGATTGAATCATTCTAGTAGAACATACATTTTCTACATCATCATCACTAAGGTTGTTGTAAATTTAACCAGCTGCCATGTCAAGTCCATTATAATTGTGACTAACAGTGTTCAACATTATTCAGTTAAATAGCAAATAACAAAGGATACAAGTTTTCTCCTTGCCATACCTCTACATCACATGAGAAGAAGGCCCTGATTTAAACACGATTTAGCATTTTTGTACATGTTGTATACAACTTTCAACACAGTACCATTAATACCGAATGAAATTATCTTAGACCACAGGGAGGACCGGTCTACTAAATCAAATGCTTTCTTATAATCAATGAAGGCACAATAAAGCCTCTTGCGTCAAGATAAATACAATTCAACCCCTATTTGAACACTGCCAGTTCTTCACCTATTACATTCGCTTTGTTTAGGTATGTGGTCAGTCTGGTGTTCTGAACAATCACTAAGGATTAATGAACACTTGTGCAGAATGTCACCCACTTGGCAGGTTTAATTGATCTATTCAGCAATGATGACACTGCTTAGGCCTCACTCTGGACACTGTCACTCACAGTGTTGTGTATTGTCTTAGTTGGTGCATTGAGCTAATCTACTTGATTCAGTGGTGGCTCTGGTTGTGGAGCTAAGATTCTCTGTCTGCTATTGTTTGATGGAAACTGTGACTAATCTGTAATTGGTCACTGGCAGTAGCTTGTGTCAACAGACAGCATTAAGCCACTAGACCCCTGTTAAACTGGACAGTTGCCTGTTTTAAACTGTGTCAACAGTGAGTCTACCTTTTGCTCTCAGATAATCTGTCCTCTTAGTTTTACACATGAAGACATAATCTGGCATAACTTGATAAGTCTTTGTAGCAGCACATTTGTACTTCCAGTGTATCATTGCAACATAACATACATATTACATACTGTGTGCCACATTTGAATGTTGTGCATGTAATATTTCCATGCAATCCATTTGCGTATATAATGTAAAACTTCAACAGCCGTTTTCTTCATTTTCAATTTTTGATCCCTACCATGTTCAATGCTCCATAACTTTGCAATTTTTGTAGCAGTCATATTTTTTGAAACTGTGTAAAGCACCCTACCAAACCTTTACAAGGATGTAAGAAAACAATGTTACAATTTTTCCAACTTATCACTCATTTGGTTAGCCGGGGTCACATATAGACGTATTAGTCCAAAGGACTTCAGGGTCACTTGGCCCATTTTTTCAATGTTGTCATGGACTGGGTCATGCGACGAGTGAAAGAAGATGTACCAAGAGGGCTTTGCTGGACTCTCTTTTCTGTACTAGAGGATCTGGACTTTGACGATGACTTTGCTCTTCTGTCCCACACAAACACATCCAGGAGAAGACAACATGCCTTAGGAGATTTGGCCGTCAGGTTGGTTTGTAAATTAGCCAGAAGAGAAGAGTCATGATCCTGAATGTTAACATGCCAGCCTCAGTGAAGATGGACATCAAGGACCTTTCCAGCACTTAAACATTCACTTACCTTGGAAGTGTCATTAGCCAAGATGGAGGAGCTGACTTAGACATCTGCAACAGATTGAACAAGGCATGGAATGCCTTCATTAGCCTACTTGCAGTTTGGCGATCAGCACATTACAGCAGCATAAGGACAAAATTCAGAATTTTCCAGAATTGCGTGCTGTCAATATTGCTGTGTGGGGCGGAGTGCTGGAGAATGACAGAGCAGGACTTATCCAGACTGTCCACCTTCCACACGACCTGCCTCAGAAGCATTCTCAGTATCTTCTGGCCAAGAACCATATCTAACCAGGAGTTGCTTGGCCAATGGCAGCAAGAGGACATGCCCACCATCATTCAAAGAAGACGCTGGAGGTGGATTGGACATGTCCTTCTCATGGATGCAGACGCCATCACAAAAACAGCTGTCTGGACGCCAGAAGGGAAGCGGAAACGTGGACGCCCAAAGACAACATGGAGGAAAACAGTGGAGGCAGAGCTGAGGGAAATGAACCATAAACGCCAGAGAGTATAACGGGTAGTAATTAATTAATAATATTGACAAATATTTGTGAGGTGACTAAGTAATAATAATAAGTTTGGCAGATCTGTGGGGAGAAGAGGGTTGAATTTATAGATTTCTTCAGAAAGATGTTTTTATGAAAAGTGGGCTCTATCTAAACAGAAAGGGGCAACCAGTTGTAATTGTAACAAATCTATGGCTCCTAGCTTGTGTAATTTCAATGCCTTGGTTCACTCAGCTATATAAATAATAACAATTAAATTTAACACCAAATCGAGGGCTGGGTGTGAACATGTGTTTTATGTTCTGCAATCTTAGTTTCTGCAAAAAATGGCCTTAGCACCTATCAAGTATGGAGGTCACTTTTTGCTTATTTTCTTATAATAATAATAATACATTTACTGCATAGTGCCCCTTCCAACTAATTGGTCAGGGAATCTGTACAGTGGTTATTACAAATAAATAACATAAAACCAAAATAACAAAATTATACATATTTAAAAAAATTAATGTGATGAAAAAATAAATTGTTACTACTAAATAAAATCAACTATGTGCAGTGTTGTTTTTGCACTGACAGGCCCTGACAAAGTGACCCTGGGGGTAAGACAGGAGTCTCTGCCCTTTGACCGCACCCTCTGCTGCGGGTACATGATGAAGCAGGGAGGCAAGGGGGTGTTTAAAAACTGGAAGCGCCGCTGGTTTGACTTGAAGGCTGATCACTGCCTCTACTACTACAAGACACAACAGGTATCTCATCCACGCTGAACCAGCTTATCACAGCAACAAAATGATTGGTAAATATCTGTAATTACCATGAAAACTGGGTTACAATTGGGATAATAAATGGAATTACGTAACTCCAGGTGGAAACAAGGAGCAGAGGAAGTGAAGGCTATTTCATTACTTTCTTTCTGTGTTGCCCAGTTATGTGGCGTTTTTGCATGTTTATGTTTTCGCAATATAGCTGAGGTGTGTGGTACGAGAATACACTCAAACAAGCGATTAACCCCAGTGTTTTGGTAAGAGGATGATAATGTGTGTATGAAACGGTACGGCAGTGAAATATAGTAAATAAGTATTCATTGTAATACTGCTGTAAAGTATGAACACGCACACGTTTCTGTAGTGTAATGTTTTGTAACATTATAACTTGATTAGATTATCAAGACCAGCTATGAAAGGTTCCCCATTTAGAATACAAGCAATGAAAATAGACCAGTCAGTGTACATTTACTGTTATTGTGTGTGTGTGTGTGTGTGTGTGTGTGTGTGTGTGTGTGTGTGTGTGTGTGTGTGTGTGTGTGTGTGTGTGTGTGTGTGTGTGTGTTTTAGTGAGCCTGTCCTATGGAACTTCGATTTTAGACATCACATGATTATGGGAACACTTAATACTTTGGTTTTGTTCCTCCACTGACCTACGATTTTCTGGGGATATTGGCGCTAAAGAAATAATTTTATTATTATAATCTGTCACCTGCTGTCCCCCTTCCAGGACAAGGAGCCAGTGGGGGCCATCGTGTTGTCCGGCTGCACAGTATCCAGAGCCCCGGAGGTGAGCAGACAACACACCTTCAAGGTGTTCAAGTACGGACACCGGTCATACTACTTCCAGGCCGACTCCAGCGAGGACATGAACAGGTAAAGTGTGTGTACACATTGTCCCTGGTTGTCAGAATTATATTATAACTAGCTGAGTTATCTGGAATTGCCCGGAAAAAAGGTAGTCTCCTGCACTCAAACTGTTTTGAAATTGTCATCCCCACTGCCTGGATGAATTTTGACGGAGATGCTACTTTAACATTGTTCCTCCCAAGATTCCAGCCCTGGATGAATCTGAAAAATTCTAAATGTATGAACCACCCCAATGGGCCTGTTAGATCTCATACAATATGTCAGCGCCATAAACCTGATGGTCCACAGATTAACAGACAGACAGAGAATTGTATTGTTTTATAATATTGATAACTAGTATTATGTTATGACAATAACTAATAAAATGCTCATCCTTCATTTGGTGCTACATAAACACTGATGCAGAAGACAGTTTCCTGAAGTTTTTGCACCATATATATGTCAAAGATGATGTAATTTGAAGTGTTTTATAAAGCTGCACATGTTTTCTGTGTAAATTGTACCCAACTGGTCCGAGAATGTTGATATAATTCCAAGCAAACACAGGAAATATACGTGTGTAACATTGTTAACAATCTTCTAGCATTCATCTAATATCCACTATGAACCTTTAGCTGGTAAGAGTCATTAACTCAAGGTGGAATCTAGAAAATGTAGAATCATTTCTTTTCTTCTGAGGGGTTGTACATTAACCATTTCAGTACTACAGCCCTAACCAGCCGTGACCACTGAATACTGCATTCCCAGTGAATATGCAACACAATGGACTACCTCACTTCAAGTCAAGATTTGAGCAACAAATATGCATTTTATGAATAGAAATGTTATTCTTTTTCAGAAGGTATGATTTATTCTTTTTCAGAAGGTATGATAATCAGTGAGTAAAATGAGCCATATTATTTTACATTCCGTCGTCATAGTAACCAGCAATCCAAGATGGCCACCAAGATTTCAACGTTTTTGTTGTCACCGTCACTTTCGTCTCGTACTCTGTCGCTAAGTTTGCCGACATCGTCATTGTGTCGATCGTCAGCATCCGACAAAGATTCTTCGCTAAAACTATCGAATAATATGTCCAAAACATACAGTGGTAAATCGCTAGTTGAAGTAATGCCGTCCATCATTGTGGCCATCGCAGATTTTGATAATCCATCATTAAAAACTATTATTGAGTGATAATCCACGATGACCACTGCTGAATAGGTAATTTATTCGCCATGACAACCATACACAACAAGTGGCTTCTCGTAGTGGATAATTATGAATAAAAACAATATGAATAGCAGACATCGTCAATGCCGCCACACCAGCCTGTCGTACTGAAGCGTCACACGCGCAGCTGGTGTAGCGGCCTGTCGTACTGAAATGGTTAAACCATGAAAGCTTGGCACATGAGATGCAAAGCATCTAGGAGAAAAAACATACATGTGTACACACATTGATTATTGTTAGATAGTAATGATATTTTGTAAGTTTAATAAGATAATTCGTCTTTTTGTTCTATTCTCAGTAAATCAGTGTAGTGTGAGTCATTTGACCGATACCAGTACAGGTTGTTGTATCACATGGTTATTGTTGTAGATGGGCCGGTGTTCTGGCAAACATAGCTACCACTACTGACAAGGTCAGTGCAAGGACATGGGAGACATGTTGGTATCACAGGGAATGTCTCTAGATTCAGTTGCAACACTGAGTGACTCATCCACTCAGTGTCTCATCCTCTCACTACATCATCCCCTCAGTGCCTCACCCACTCAGTGCCTCATCCTCTCAGTGTCTCATCCTCTCAGTGCCTCATCCTCTCACTACATCATCCCCTCAGTGCCTCATCCACTCACTACAACATCCACTCAGTGTCTCATCCTCTCAATACATCATCCCCTCAGTGTCTCATCCTCTCACTACATCATCCCCTCAGTGTCTCATCCACTCAGTGTCTCATCCTCTCACTACATCATCCCCTCAGTGCCTCATCCACTCAGTGTCTCATCCTCTCACTACATCATCCCTTCAGTGCCTCATCTACTCAGTGTCTCATCCTCTCACTACATCATCCCCTCAGTGCCCCATCCCCTCTCTACATCATCCCCTCACTACTTCATCCCCTTCCTACACCATATCCTCAGTGCCTCATCCCATCACTACATCATCCCCTTCCTACACCATACCCTCAGTGCTTTATCCTGTCACTACATCATGTCCTCAATGCTTAATCCCCTCACTACATCATCTCCTCACTACTTCATCCCCTCACTGCATCACCCCTTACTACATCATCGGACATCCCCTCAGTGCCTCATCCCCTAAGTGCCTCATCCCCTCACTACATCATCCCACCAGTGTCTCATCATTTCACTACACCATCCCCTCAGTGTCTCATCCTTTCACTGCATCACCCCTTCAGTGCCTCATCCCCCACTACACCATCTCCTCAGTGCCTCATCTCTTCACTACATCATCCCCCCAATGCCTCATCCCCTCACTACATCATCCCTTCAGTGCTTCATCCCCTCACTACATCATCCTGTCAGTGCCTCATCTCTTCACTACATCATCCCCTCAATGCCTCATCCCTTCATTACATCATCTCCTCAATACTTCATTGCCTCAGTATATTATCCCTGTCAGTGCCTCATCCACTCACTACATAATCTCCTCACTACATCATCCCCTCAGTGCCTCATTTCCTCACTACATCAACCCCTCACCATATAATCCCCTTCCTACATCATCCCCTCACTACATTATCCCCTCACTTCATCATCTCCTCTGGGCCTCATCCCACACTACAACATCCCATTAATGCTTCACCACCTCACTTCAGCATCTCCTCACTACATCATCTCTTCAGTACCCCATCATCTCAATACATCATCCCCGCAGTGCCTCATCCCCTCAGTGCCTCATCAGTAATTGCAGTATAGAGAGAGACACAAAATCTTTTGCATTTAACGCGACCTTCTCCATCCATTTCCCAGAATCATCCTCTCAAGCCAGTGATGGTAGTTGTTAGCAGGAAGTTCACTGAGTGATGACTGTTGTAGAAGCACACGTGGCTGGACGTGAGTACTCACAACGTTAGTCTGTCGGCCCTCTCCATCAAGGACCCCGAGTGTCACGGCTTCCTCACAAAGCTTGGAGGGAAGGTGAAGACATGGAAGCGGCGGTACTGTGTGCTTAAGGACGCCTGTCTCTTCTACTTCATTGACGTCAGCTCACACACTGCACAAGGTGGGTATCTTCTAATAGCAATGAATATTTTGTTATATCATATTGAATTTTGTTTTCATGTGAATAATGACTCTCAATTTTAAAATGGACTTTTCTCCATAACTAATTCTTGACGGGTGCCCTGTTTAAATTCTTGTAACTTTTCTCTGATTTTGCATAGATATTTCATGTGGTAGTGCCACTATACACAAGAAATCTGTATTTGATTAAATCATTCTAACCCCCGCAGGGCCCCCAAACTCCAAAGAACTACAGGGCTTCTTGGCCCATTTTTTCTGTCTAGAAGTTATTTATGACATTTTGTTAGAAATCTGCCAGGAGTCGCAATGCATATACAGTTTGATGTATTATTAACATCAGTGGTGTCCTTACTGATACATATCTAGTTTGATGTATTATTAACATCAGTGGTGTCCTTACTGATACATATCTAGTTTGATGTATTATTAACATCAGTGGTGTCCTTACTGATACATATCTAGTTTGATGTATTGTTAACATCAGTGGTGTCCTTACTGATACATATCTAGTTTGATGTATTATTAACATCAGTGGTGTCCTTACTGATACATATCTAGTTTGATGTATTATTAACATCAGTGGTGTCCTTACTGATACATATCTAGTTTGATGTATTATTAACATCAGTGGTGTCCTTACTGATACATATCTAGTTTGATGTATTATTAACATCAGTGGTGTCCTTACTGATACATATCTAGTTTTATGTATTATTAACATCAGTGGGGTCCTTACTGATACATATCTAGTTTGATGTATTATTAACATTAGTGGTGTCCTTACTCATACATATCTAGTTTGATGTATTATTAACATCAGTGGTGTTCTTACTGATACATATCTAGTTTGATGTATTATTAACATCAGTGGTGTCCTTACTGATACATATCTAGTTTGATGTATTAACATTAGTGGGGTCCTTACTGATACTTATCTAGTTTGATGTATTATTAACATTAGTGGGGTCCTTACTGATACATATCTAGTTTGATGTATTATTAACATTAGTGGTGTCCTTACTGATACATATCTAGTTTGATGTATTATTAACATCAGTGGTGTCCTTACTGATACATATCTAGTTTGATGTATTATTAACATCAGTGGTGTCCTTACTGATACATATCTAGTTTGATGTATTATTAACATTAGTGGGGTCCTTACTGATACATATCTAGTTTGATGTATTATTAACATTAGTGGTGTCCTTACTGATACATATCTAGTTTGATGTATTATTAACATCAGTGGTGTCCTTACTGATACATATCTAGTTTGATGTATTATTAACATCAGTGGTGTCCTTACTGATACATATCTAGTTTGATGTATTATTAACATCAGTGGTGTTCTTACTGATACATATCTAGTTTGATGTATTATTACTATCAGTGGTGTCCTTACTGATACATATCTAGTTTGATGTATTATTAACATCAGTGGTGTCCTTACTGATACATATATAGTTTGATGTATTATTAACATCAGTGGTGTCCTTACTCATACATATCTAGTTTGATGTATTATTAACATTAGTGGTGTCCTTACTGATACATATCTAGTTTGATGTATTATTAACATCAGTGGTGTCCTTACTGATACATATCTAGTTTGATGTATTATTAACATCAGTGAGGTCCTTACTGATACATATCTAGTTTGATGTATTATTAACATTAGTGGGGTCCTTACTGATACATATCTAGTTTGATGTATTATTAACATCAGTGGTGTCCTTACTCATACATATCTAGTTTGATGTATTATTAACATTAGTGGGGTCCTTACTGATACATATCTAGTTTGATGTATTATTAACATTAGTGGGGTCCTTACTGATACATATCTAGTTTGATGTATTATTAACATTAGTGGGGTCCTTACTGATACATATCTAGTTTGATGTATTATTAACATCAGTGGTGTCCTTACTGATACATATCTAGTTTGATGTATTATTAACATCAGTGAGGTCCTTACTGATACATATCTAGTTTGATGTATTATTAACATTAGTGGGGTCCTTACTGATACATATCTAGTTTGATGTATTATTAACATCAGTGGTGTCCTTACTCATACATATCTAGTTTGATGTATTATTAACATTAGTGGGGTCCTTACTGATACATATCTAGTTTGATGTATTATTAACATTAGTGGGGTCCTTACTGATACATATCTAGTTTGATGTATTATTAACATTAGTGGGGTCCTTACTGATACATATCTAGTTTGATGTATTATTAACATCAGTGGTGTCCTTACTGATACATATCTAGTTTGATGTATTATTAACATCAGTGGTGTCCTTACTGATACATATCTAGTTTGATGTATTATTAACATCAGTGGTGTCCTTACTGATACATATCTAGTTTGATGTATTATTAA
Source organism: Escarpia spicata (assembly GCA_963995525.1). Taxonomy (NCBI): domain Eukaryota; kingdom Metazoa; phylum Annelida; class Polychaeta; order Sabellida; family Siboglinidae; genus Escarpia; species Escarpia spicata. The sequence goes on from OZ023209.1 coordinate 33,548,234, forward strand.
CATTAGTGGGGTCCTTACTGATACATATCTAGTTTGATGTATTATTAACATTAGTGGGGTCCTTACTGATACATATCTAGTTTGATGTATTATTAACATCAGTGGTGTCCTTACTGATACATATCTAGTTTGATGTATTATTAACATTAGTGGGGTCCTTACTGATACATATCTAGTTTGATGTATTATTAACATTAGTGGGGTCCTTACTCATACATATCTAGTTTGATGTATTATTAACATTAGTGGGGTTCTTACTCATACATATCTAGAAGCATATATTTTTTATAATTGAAGCTAAAAATTTTAATGTTTTTTGTCCATGGTAATTGCAGTGGGAAATTAATGGCTTAATAATATGCCGACATAGAAGCGCAGTAGCACAGCGGTAAGACCTCCAGACTCTCGACTGAGAGAACGCAGGTTCAAATCCTGTGCGGCAGTGTCAAACCTTGAGCAAGTTCGTTTACTCTACATTGCTTCAGTTCACTCAGCTGTATGAATGAGTACCTGGCTATGGACAGTGATGTGTATTTGTGTACGAATAGTCTTCGCGCATTAATTAAGTCGAGATGGTGTTCGATTGAATAGATCTGCCAGGAAGTAAAGTGTAAAGCGCTTTGAGCAGTCCTGAGGACTGGATACTGTGCTATATAAGAACTTACCTTTACCTTTACCTTTTACATCAAATTCAATGAGCCTGAGTTGTAGGCCTATTATTTGACAATTCCAGTTTATATCATAAACATGTGAAGTCTATTTTACGTTTGTGATTGACTCCAGGTATTGTCCATCTGCATGGCTACTATGTACTCGAGACATCCCAACAAGGCAAGAAGTTCGGCTTCACCCTGCTAGCACCCGAGACAAACATGAGAACCTTCCACTTCTTTACAGAAAACCAAACTGACTACTCTAGGTAGGGTTTATTGTTAGTGATGAATGATCAGGTCTCATCAGTTCACAACTAAACAAATTAAGCATAGGTCAATTTATATTAATATGTTTCACTCATTAGATGGCACCACTGTAACAATACAAGTTCTATCACGATATGTGGTGACAAGTACCCCCCACTTAATGCGAAACGCTTACCCTTAGTTGTCTAATTAACTTAAAACAGCATGTTTGATTAATGTTTCCAATTGTTCACAAATTGTTTCTTTGCAATTACCTGATGTATATTTTGTTAAATACTACTTTGAAACAACATTAATTATTGCAATACAAACAATAAGATATTTGTTACAAATTTAATGTTCTAGTGTTAAGTGTTGATGTAACCAGTGGCAGCAATTCAAATTGAGACACAGCTATTAATGTCCTTTAGATGAACTAAGCAAGAATTAAGATAACCTATATATGATCATCTTGAATCTATACACGCTACAGCTCCTTTGTTCGCTTATATAGGCGTTGCAAAACATTTAGGGTACCATTGTGTAAATGTAACCCATCACAGCGAACCAGGTATTAAATTACACAGGTTTATTTAGTACACACAACAAAAATAACATGTTATGTTCCATTAATTTTGTGATTTTGGCAGAAATGCATAAATTAAAATCTCATCTAAGATTCTTTCAATGTCCAGCTTATTTTCCTCAACAAACAAATATGTCATATTTTGCATTTAAATAAATATACACCCATTTTCTTTGGTTCTTGTGGTTCCTGGGTACAGCCATCTCAGCAGATGTGGCTGACAAGATTTAGACATCCACACGTAAGCAAAAGGACACCAGGACTCTGTAGTCTGATAATTTAGGTGGACCTTTCAATATTTTTTCATCAAAGTGCTTTGAATCTAGTGTGACATTGTATAATGACGATGGTAGATTCAACAGTCAAGGTAGGCATTTGATATCACGGTCACAGTGTCAGACACTGCTAAAAAGCTATGCTAATTAGAGGATGTATGCTTACCAGAACGAATACGGTAATTATAGCTAGTTTGTGTGACGATTGCAGGTGGGTGAATGCACTGAAGTCATCCATTGGCAAATGGGTGAAGAAAGAAGACACAGACTAACCTGGTGCCTTAAGGGACTGTCTCCAAAGTGATTGTGACATTTAGGGGTCATTTCATGATGAACGAATTGCCATGAGTAAAGAGGGTAAATATAATATGAACTAGTGATTATTGTAATGCTACATTGATGTCCTCCAAATGGTTATCTTGACTTGGTTACATCATGTTGCTAGCATTAGTTTTCTATACAAAATGAACATATCGTGGTCTAATTGTTGCAATGTCCTAGAAGTGACCAAACAATTGTAGGGTCAAGATTCATTCCCATCCAGAAATTGACCATCACTGATCTCAATTCTACTGGGTCATGTGAATTCATTGTCTGTACCTTTTAAATGAAACTAGTTTTCATAAAGTGTTATATACATGAAATGTGGGATCAATTTGTTCTTGCCTACATACAATCATAATACATAATAAAATATGTGTAATTGTGTACATAAATCAGAAAATAATGTGTAAATATACAATTATTATTACAAAAATGTGTGGATCGCCACATATCTGGGACCAGCCCGTTCATGGGTGGTGCACATATTGTAATATTCTTGTAATAATATAAAAAAATATTGTACATGTACTTAAAAAATATTATATTATATTAATAAAATAATTAACTTCAGTGGAAAGATGAAGAGAAAAATTTGGGGGATAGTCTTGAACTTAGTGTGTGTACATGTGTGTGTGTGTACGTACTTACGTACGTTTGCGTGTGTGTATGTATCATATCTTTTGACAATGAAGACACTGATGAAATCAACATTAAAGATTACGGGCAGCCCAAAGGCCCTAGACCAGAAACTTTTGGATCGGAACACCAACTTGAGAAAGTTACTTACATTGTGAGGGGATTGAAATTGCCATCCGATGTGACCACCCGTTATGTCATTAAAACAGTTCATTGCATGTCTTCGCTCATGAAGAAAAGACAGACCAGATTGATATGTTCCATGATTTATCAAACAGGATGAGACAATGACAACTCCAATGATGGAGGCTGCCTGAGAGTTAGTATATTATACACAAACAATAGGAGTGTTACATGTTATAGACTTATACATATTGTATTGTTACTTACAACTGTATTACAAATTATATACTAGTTATGACAATTGTATGAATGTATGAGGTAATAATGTCTTTATTGTTCTTAAAATGTGACCTCCCACAAACCGTGTATTGAGTCGGACTTACCTATTCTGCATGCGAGTCAAAAATAGTTGTGTAGATGACGTCCCATCGATTTTGTGATTTTGCCAGAAATGTCTACCTTATAATCCCATCTGTCATTCCACCATGTAGTGTGTGCAGTAATAAAATATAGCATGTAGTACTCGAATTGCCTTCACGTTGCCGTCAAAACATGACGCAGCTTTTTTATAAACAGTGGACACTGTGGGGGGTAGGTGCTCAAATTTTACATTCCTTATGTTTCCGAGAGGGCCCATAATTGCAACGAAACCTACTATTGTTTTAGTGAAATAATGTGTTATGAATTTGTTGACAGGTGTTATTCTGATTTGTGTAATACATGTTTTATTTACAAGTTTAGATTTTATGAGGACTGTTTTAAAAAAGCATCTTGTAGTAATCATGTAATGATAACATATATTGTATGTAAACTGTGCCTTAAACCATTACACAGTTGTATATAATTTTTAACATGTACAGTACTTAAGTTTCTTTCACGGCCATGATCTACATTTCTAGAGTTAAAATTATCAGTCATTTATAGATCATTCCACTATCATCAGTGACTATGTTATTTGAAGAACATGCTTTGACATGAATAATTAAATATATTTTTTTAACATTTTACAATTGCAATGACGATTACTAATACTGTAGTAGTATGTATTAGCATTTTAAGTTTGTTAACATTACTGGTATTATTATTATTATTTTGTGTTTATTTTATTGTTGTCTACTTTATGACCCTAACTCTGTAGGAGTTATTATATATGAATAAAACTTGAGCCAACCAGTTAACATTGTTTGTTATTCGTGCTGATGCAACAGTCCATGATGGGATCATAATTTCATAGATATAGGGGAACCTCCCTATTAAGGTCACCCTTGGTACTGGATCAAAATGACCTAAATAGCGAGATGACCTTATTAGCGCAACTAATTTTCTATACTTTACTGAAATAATTTGGAACTGTCCTATTGCGACCGTAATTGTCAGGTGGCTGTATTACCAAGGTAATTGTAAAGCAAGGTTTGACTGCTCCTGTTGGTCCACTCGTCTGGTTGGTCATCTCCGCCTGCTATTGGTCCACTCCTCCCATTGGTTCATTGTTCCACACCTGTTAGTCTGCTGGTTCACCCGTGGTGGTCCACTTTTCTTATTGGTCTCCTGTTGGTCCACTCATTAAAACTGCAACATTCTAGATATTTACGAGACGCGATTTAACCCAGAATAAAATAACCTGGGTGCAGTTTAGTCATGGCATTTTACAATAATAGCAAAATGTTCCAAGTCGCAAACTAGTCGACCTGCCAAGTTCCAACAAAGCAGTATGGTGGACACCAACTGGTCAGATACAGAGTGAACACGAATGACTGTTGACCATGACCTATAGCTGGTCAACAGAAGATGCTGGCTGCTGTTCATCCAAGTGGTGTGTTTTAATGGTCTCCCATGCCTTCCAATGCGACAGCTGCTAGATCTGAGTTATAACTAACCCACTACAGCGAATCGGGTATTACGTTACACAAACCTATTCTACATGCCAGCTAAAAATGGTATACATGTGCGACCAAAAGTAGCTGTCTAAGTCATATCTCATCAGTGTTGTGATTTTGACAGAAATCCATGTGTTCCTTGTAATCTTATCTTTCAATGTCTGGTTTATTTTCCATGACAAATAATCCAAAACTAATAAAATACTAAATGTATGGTTTCCATGGGCATTGTTTTTTAAACCTATTTTTCTTAAAACATCAGTTAAGACTGTTTAATTTTTTAGCAATAAATCAAACACAACTGAAGATTTTAAAATAAATCTGTATGGTATAACTTAAAATGAGTAATCTGTGGAATCTTAAAAGAAATGACGTTCTATTTAACAATTTTGTAACTTAATGGCCGCTTTGCTGTGGCAAGTCACGTGTGTATACCAATACAGTGCAGTCTCGATAAGTTGAACCTGCAGGGACCCATGGAAATACTGCAGCATTTCATTGTTTTGCAGTAGTTTCGAGTTAACCGAATGCCAGAAATATGAGTTTGCGGGTGAAATCGAGTCGACTTTACCAAAACTTTGACTTAAGAGAAGTTGACTTATGCCAATTATTTTATACTATACGAGATACAAAGACAGCTAGAACCAAGGAAAGAGTCGACTTAACCGAGTTTGAGTTATGTGGAGTGCATTGTATATCTAAGATGATCCACCCGTCTGAAATGTGGCCTGGCTTAACAGTTCTGGTAATATGGTAATAATATCTGGAATAGGCTAAAGCATGTTGTTGCCTGCTGAGAGTGATCTATTATAATGCATTGCATATTAAAGGATTCAGAAAAATATTAATGTTTGCCAAAAATGTTTTATTTCTTTTTTTCTAACTTGTAATTAGTATATCTTGAGGAATGTGGCTCAACCATGCCTTGAGAAATCTCACAAAGCATCACACCATTGCTGGTAAAAGTGCATCACTACCTGTGATTTTTGCACTCCATAATTTGTTTACACCACAAGATGTGGAGTACGTGCCTTGTAGTCATTTCTGCTCCACTGTCCGGGGTTTGACACGTCAGCACAAGAATCCTTACCTTAACATTATGTCAACACGGCAAGATTACAACAAACCATTTGCAACGAGACAGTTGTTTGTGCGTTAAGCGTGTTCTGATAAGCTGTCGACCCAACCAACGCACGCCCAGTCAGCAACACAAATACTGCTTGCACCGACAGTTCGACAGATGGAACATGACTGACACAAGTATCCGCACATCGAACAGTGCAACTGGTATACAGAGAGTCAAACACAACCACCACACACAATCATCACTCATTCACTTGAAGGTGCAGAAAGTTCTGCGACATCCGCTCGATCTCCTTGTGTTCAAGAACAAAATTGCAGTTCTTCTCACTCTGTAGCCGCAGCTGAGCGAAGTCCAATTCATCGAGTGATTTTGACCGTGTGACGGTGGCCGCGAGGGGAGGCATACACAACGTCGCAGCCCCAGACGTCTTCTCCGGTGTGCCTGGGTTCGAGCTGCCACTGCTGACCATGCAGAGCTTCTCACCACCCAGAGCCACAAGGTTTGACGACGACGCCGGGCGAGTTTGTGAAGTGCCTGCCAGGTGGCCGTGCGACTCCTCTACGTGATTGTGCCATGGAACCTCGTATGGTTTCTTGAATCGGTGTGATGAGCGAGCAAACTTTATACGGGCCAGTCTGTTTGTTCGTGCTTCGTACTCAGTGGCGTCTTGAAAATACTGCTCTCCGAAGTTAAGAAACTTGCACGCCGTGTAGTGGTCGCACTGGGGATCCTTCATTGCAGGGCTCTCATCTCTTGTTAGTTTTCTTGATACGCCCACCACGTAACTTGTATTTAGTTGCACTATCTGATAGCCACCCTTAACGGGGCTGTTTAGTGGGGTAACGCATGACAGAGCATCCTGGCTTGGCTCACTGAGTGAGCGGTCACGTCGTCTTGTCTCGAGCAGAAACTGGCGCCTACTGTCGGTGACCGTACTGAGCATGCCCAGCTCGTTGAGCGCGGAGTCGAGAGTGACGCTCTGCGAGCGGGTCGGCAATAGTGGCGGCTGACAGCAGAAACACGGTTCCCTCACCTCCATGTTGTCATAGCAACCTGTCAACAGAACACATGTTTTGGTTAATTAAACATGTCACATTTGTGACAAAAACCACAGCAATGTGACTGAAATGACAGCCGACTGGCTTCACTTTAATATATTGTTGTATTTTAAAAAGATCTCTACAAGAACTAAGATCGGCCCAGTTCCTAGGCAAATGCAATAAACGTGATTGTTCACTCACATCAAATATTTAGCATTATCATATTCCATTTAAAGTTTTCTATAAACAATTATCAGTATAGCCAGAAGAACATCCCAGATGTAACAGTAACTGACATTTCACTTTAATCTAATAAATATGGTTATTACTGATTTATTTAACTCAGCCATACATAAAACAACATACTTCTGAAGCTATTTTAATTATCAATCTTGAGTAATATATTTCTCATAATTGACACATTTTAAGGCCTTGTCAAATTGTTTTTTAAAGACATTTGAAAAACAGCATCTATAGGTAGGTTGTTTGGGTACCTGTTTGTTTCGATCATTTATCATCCTTCAAGGGAGAATATTAAATTTATACTTAGTTAATGTTATATATCCAATCTAAACTAGTTGGCAGTTGGCTAACATCGATTCATGCCCTTCAGTTAATGTGTTAGCACAGAGCTGACCGATTAGAAATACCACACAGGATCCTCAGCTTAAGCACCAGTCTGGATATAATCAAATATTAAAAACTGCACAGGTTAGCAGGTTGGCCTAGATCATGAATACTTTAACATTGGAGTTGGGATCAATAACATATCAATTTCAAATCAATTACAACATACCAATTCCACTTGAAAAATAGAAGAAATGTTCAAATAATTGAAAATGAATACACTCATTGTTTGTTTGTGACAATTAAATGTCTCGTTATCATCAGGCAATTTTAGTCAAGCGATATAAGAATGCCTGCACATGTATACTAGGGCGCACCTGGACACATTTCACGTAAATACTGCATTATTATTAAATACGTTATTATAAAATGTTTCCGCTGTGAGAATGTGTACACACCATCATTGAAAAAATGTAAACCAAATGATTTAAAACAATACAATATGTAAAAACGACATTATTTACAAACTTGATCATGCACTACTGCCGTTACAAGTGTTCCCCAAGTTCGTGCGTGCGATGTATGCTGGGATCATGTAAATTCTATGTAAGCCATTGCTGATTTTTCAGTCAATAAAAAGTTTTCTGGCAAAATGTGGCTGATTTCATAATTAGATCTTATTCTTAGAGTATGACGTCAATGCTTCATTTAGTGATCATAGGCAGAGCAGTCTAAAGAATGCAAGGAAAGGTTAATATATAACTATCCAACTATTCTACTATTAAATAAATTCATAATATTTTGGTATGATGCGATGTGAGAAACTTCATTGTAAACACTCACCTCCAGTGATCAACTTCTAGTTTACAAAATGACACAATACTGAATTGCTATGGGTTTACGCGACGCATGAACTAGGGACACACAGTGATACATGAAACGTACTATTGAATGCATACTATTTTTAGACCTCCTACATTGGATCCTGGAGCTCTTGCCTTTTTTAGTCTCAGCTATTCATTTCTCACACAGACACATAACATCTAGCCTAAAGTAGCCTAAGAACTGAGCAACCAAATTAGGTTGCAGGGAACAATCTAGAAAAAGACATGCATGTGGGCATTTGTAATGAATGTACTATCCGTGAGCCTTGGTGACGGAGGCATGATTTATCAACATGCTTTTAATTTTGTTTATTTTTTGTTTATAATGTACTCCAATTGTAATATTTAGCAAACATACATGAATTTAAAAACATGGCTATAGTGTACATGTATGGTTGGATATTATTTTGATTGGATATGAATGGATTGCACTTTGTTCGGGAAGAGTTGTAAGTTGATGATGGGCGACCAACTGAAATTAAAAACAGCCATTTTGTTCCAACCTTCAAAAAGACCCTACGCAAATATCTGAGTGCTACACAACCATTTAAAATGTACTTTTATGAAACATCTTTCATGTATGTTATAACTACTTTATTTGTTTTATTTCATGCATTCTATTTATTATTGTTATTTATTTATTTATTGTAATATCTTTAAACTTGTATCCTTATATCAACACGTGTTGTATGATTGATGTAAATGGTGTATGAATGGTTCGGCCATAACAAATAGTGAAAACTAAGTATGTAACTGAGTGGAAATAATTTGTTTCTAAATATTAAAGACAGGCAAGGCATAAGGGTATTGATTAGACTGTTCTCAATGTCCAGTCATCACTGCAAGACAGACCTGGGGCCGAAGTACTCGGTACTCGAGTAAATTTTTGAAGTACTCATACTCATGAAACTTATGGGTCATGGACTCGTACTCGTACTCATTGTACTCAGATTTTACGAGTACATTACGAGTACATCTGAGTACTTTTTCAATATGTACTGGGGAAAATAAATATATTTGGTTATAAAATTAAACTTTCCTGAAATATTTAAATGTTCAACAATTTTTTTAATACTTTGTTAATTCTGATAGAATACCACCTTACCATCCCTACATATAGTACATCCTCATTCTCTGATAACCATGACTATGATAGCCAAACATGGCAGCATCTTTTCCCATCCAGAAACACACTCTTCAGCAAACAATAATTGTAGGCTATCAGTTCAGGCCATAAACCTGTTTGTTTAATTGAGCCACCAGGATGTCCATAAAGAGCTGATTAGCAGTTAACCCACCAATTAGACAGGAAATGCCTTTGATGTAGTCTGGAGACCATGCCACTTGACAGTGGCTGACAGTGCTAACTGCTAAGAACAAGAAATGCCAGTCTTCCTCTGTAGAAGTAAGGTAGCTCAAGTCAGGCTGCCTCCTACACTAGTATAATCCCATGCCAACAGCCTGGCTAAGAAAGTCCAAAGGGGATGCTGAGCCTGTTATGTGGACATGTGCTAACCCTCTCAACAACTAGTAGTCTATGATCAGAAAATATAAACTGCAAAGTTATAATATCAGCAGATTACTGATTGTAGAAGTGAGAGAATACCTGAGTCAGCCATGTACAGATCATTACAGTGACCCACTGCAGTTCTGAGGTTTCCAACTCTGGCTCAGTTGGTCCCTCACCATCTCAGCATTCCGGCCTCATCAGCCCCAGTTGAAAGGGTATTTAGCATAGCCGAGAAAGTATTCTGCCCTGAACGGTGCAGCCTGAAAGAATCAACCTGTGAACAACTCATGTTCATTCGGTGCAATGGCAAATAGATGATAAGATCATAGGATGCCACTGAAATGAATGCCAATGAAGTGAATTTCATTGTTGATGAAATATAGGTTGTTCTTAGTTTTCCTCATAACAAATGTATCAACTGCCATTGCATATTCACCTGTACTCGTACTTGTACTCGTACTCAGCTTTTAGCAATGTACTCGTACTCATCCATCATCAAAGTACTCATGAAAATGTACTCGGCCCCAGGTCTGCTGCAAGATGCAATTTAAATAACTCCATTCAGGCCATTGTTCTGTTTGTTGTCTGCACGACCGTTGCCTGTGTTGGGGAGCAGAGACTGGAGTGCTATTTGGGCCTCAAAATGCGCTGAGCCTTTAGAAGACAAAATATTTTTATAGCATAAATATGTCTGGGATGATGAGGAATTATTTAATTATCACATCGAACTGTCAAATTTAGGCAAAACTAGTTAATAACGGCAAAACCGAGGTGGGCCCGGATTATACCTCGATTTTCTCCGACACATTTATGTATACATCTTTTGGACACATGCAGCATTCCAGCATACAATGCGTCATTGATGTGTTTCCACACTCCAAGGGAATCCCTGAGGTTGTCTTAATTAAGCATAGTATTGTACATACTAAAGTAAAGATGGGAATTTATAGCACTTGCATATTTATTTTGTATACTTTAAACAAACATAATATGCTATATATATATATACACATACATATATATACACACAACATGTTGACTATTATAGACGATACCTACTACCTAGGTTAGATTATAGTTGCATTGTTATTGTCTCTACTCTACACTATACTTCAATAGCCTTAAATGGGCATAGTCCATAGCACTGGCCTAGGAGTAGGGCTAGGAATTATAAATAATTAGCTTACTACTGGTCTCGTAATACACAATTATTGGCTTACGAAAACACAAATTGTGCCTTCATGGTGGAACACCTTCAGAATCAAACGCATCAAACATATCCAATTGTTCCAGGCAACGAATTTTTGTTATACCAAGTTATGCGCATATTATTTGGACGTAAACAAGACGCTCCACGCCACGCCACAACAAAACGGCAGCTCTCGTGTTTACACTTCTATGCAAATGAGTCATGATATAGCCGGCTTTTGTTATCATGGAAAAGTGTATCAATGTAACAAAATAAGAAATTATCTTCCAAAAACAACAAGCTCAAATGACCATCAATGTGTGTACTATATACTAACACAATTATATTAAATATCGATGCTTGTGGGTTACATTTTATTACACATTTCTAAGCTTACCAATTTGTTTCCAGGAGCTCGTTGCGCCCAATGAAGCAAATCGCGAGAGCTAGACGAGAACTGAACTAAATTTAGAAAATAATGTGAACTCAATTGCACAAATGTACAAGGACGTATATTGTTTTTTTTAAAGTAACATGCCGTTACACGCTGAAGCAAGACGTATTCATTTATCAGGATTACATTTATCATTTCTTACTTTCGTATTCACAAATGTGACATCACGAGATTTGCTTCGCACAGAGCGGCAAAAATGGCGCGGTCAAAATACGGATTTGAAAAAGACTGTAAAGAATTAATTAAGACTCTTACAGGATTTAAGGTATCATACTATAGGCAGAGTTTGCTATTATATTTTAATAATTTACTAATCACCGAGTAAAGTGGACATATATATAGCTTTGCAGACGTTTGGTACTACGCCTCAATTTATTATCGCTCGGAGTCAGGGACGCGATGCAAAAGATAAACAACAACGTTTTCATTTGCGAGTGTTAATAAGCGTTGACAGGTGATTACACACCACCATATCATACAATGATACAGTACTGTCCGTGCCACCATATATGTCATTATATTCATGGCCATGTCATGCTGGAGTCTGGTGTCCATCACAGACACACACAGGGTGTAAAGTTGTTGTCCCCTCCGTCTTCCTTCCTTCTTTAAATGGGCGGTACGCAAATGGCCTTAACTTAAGAAGACCGGAGCCTTACCTCGGGTATATCGCTCGCCAAGCCGTGTGCATCATCGTGCTGTGGTGTTGCATTGTCCTCTCACGGCTAAGGGTGTATTTGTGGGTATTTACCTGTACCGGTATTTGTTTGTCAATGAAATTGAACAAACAAGCGTTCGTCATGTATATATCTGTTTTATTCATCAGTAGAAACTTCAGACACGATGTCCGTACAAAGTTTACACATTCATGTGCACCGACAGTCCAACCCTATTTTACATTTAAATTAAATTATCCGTGGTTTTTGAAGATCAAAAGATAAAGCAATATATAAACCACCGTGGTTTATATTTGCTGAAATTTTGAGAAGTCTAAACTGTGGGAAACATTTTCCTAGTTTCCCCATGGAGAGCGTCAACCGTCTATCCTTATGTGTGTCAATTTCTGCCCTCCCCGTAATTCCAAAAATAGTTCCCTCTTAAACAAACTTGCTTGGCCTCAAGCCAAATCCGAGAATTGTCTTTAAACCGTAAGGGGTCGAAACGAATAGTATGAAATTTGTAGAATTATTGCTCTATGCATGCATGTTTTTATGTCGTCATACTATGGGGATGGTGGTGCTCACTCACGTGAGGGGGTCTGCATTTGTTTGCATAATTTCATCTTTCCGGTTCGATCTTAAAACCAGGACATGGTCACAAAGTGAATCTAAGGTCATGCCAATGTCTGTACCAAATTCCAGTCATGACTCTTAACTGTCAATTACATCCTGTTCCGGTAGACACCAAGAACTACGCCTACGGATGCGAACATAAACAAATCGTTCAAACCTTGTTGCTTTAGAAACGAGCCCACAGTGACGGCAACCATATGTTTGCCTTGTGTAGCATTCTTTTATATAATGCGAATCTGGATTTTCAGTTCTAGTCTTTCTCTGATAACTAATAATAATAGTAATTAACTAAATTAGCCACTGCAGGTCTGTTACAAGGGGTTTACCTGGATAATGGATGTTCGTGTTCAAACTTCAAAGGTCCTCGGGACCCCCAGCCTTCTTTTGAGGGGGTCCCAAGCCTGAAGCAAGGGTCCCACTTATTCCTCTTTTTTAAATAGTAACTATTGTTTTCCAAATATCACACCTTATACAATAGGGTGGTTCTTAGAAATCAGAAAAAAATTGAAATTATATTTTTCATGCTCTTACCCCCAGAATTGTTCCTTATGATAAAAAAGACTCAAGAGACAAAGAGAGAAGACAAAATATTTATATCTAGGGGTAGCTCAAATGCCTCAAAGTTCACTATATTGGGAGTTTGAGACAATGTATTCAGTTATGAGCAGTTTGTTAATTTCCAAATATAAACACATATAAAAAATTCAACCAATAAACTGAATTGCATTAATGATACTACAGATGTATCATGAAATATTGTCATGAATAAGTAATGTCTTAGTGGCATACATGGTTCACATAATAAAACCACAGTTTGTGTTCAGATTCATCCTGTTATCACCTCGATGTGGGCCAAGTTCAAGCAACAGATTCTATGTGCACAACACTTGTTTCTCACTGTCCACTTTGTCCTGTTAAGGTCTGTTTCCTGGTGTCTGGGTAGGCATGGCGGTGCTCCTCAACAACTTGCAGCAAGAACTGAAGCTGGGGCTCGCTTTTGGTCAGGAGGCCGCTGAATTCTTGAATCAGAGCAACTCCGCGTTCAGCATGGTCATTCACGACATTCACTGTACAAACTGTCTCTCTAGCCTGCTTGAAGTCCTCTCGTTCCTCCCACATATCTGGATCAACTTGGAGAAATCCTTCCTTCTCTCGGAAAGATTTGAGGCAGTAACCTTCTTTGTATGAGATGGAGTAAGATCCTGCTCTCTCATAGTGCTAACAATCAGCCTCTTTGTTGATGAACTGACCTGGCTGTCAAAAAAACCCAACCCAACAACTTACACGTGATTCTGATAGATACCACAAGTGCTTGGCGAGCTTATCAGATGTAGCTCCCAGCAGCAAAAAGTCATTGTATTCCATGACTTTAGGTACACACATACAGCAAATATGCACACATTTCCCTTTCTCCTCTCTTGGGGTGAGTTTGAACTGGGCTCGAAACATCCAGATCTTAAGAGCGTAGATGAAGGTAACATAAATCGAACTCCTCGGCGAGGAACTGCTCTCGGGAAGATCAACACTAATTCTAGGAACTCCCTATAGTCATCTCTTGGTTGACTCTCTTCCAGATGATTGTTAGCTAACTCGATGGTGCTTTCCTTGATGTCTTCGACCAAGTTTAACACATCTTCACGTTCAATTCGCGTTTCATATTTATCTCGGTCAATGAACTCCCAGTATTCCTGAAACTGTTTGAACAGTGGCACCTCTGGAGAAGATGTGGATCTCATACACACTTGAAATACTGTGCCAATGGTGAGTTCCATGATGTGATGTCTGCAGGCCAGTGACAGAAGCTCCTTACCAAGCTTTTGCCCCAAGAGGACACAAGCACAAGCCAGCCAACCAGTATTTGAGCTGGTTGTGTCGAAGCACATAGCTCGAACTCTGTTAACCAAGTCCCAGTCCTCCACGGCTTCGAAGACTGCTGTAGCCCGGGCTTCGCCTGTTCCAGATGGAAGTTTGGTGACATTGAACAACTGAGAAACTCCTTTACCAGAGACGAGTATCGGGATCCGATCAACCTTTTTTTTGCCCGTCAAATCAGGTAGAAGTTTCCCGTCCCAGTGCATAACCAGGGGTACCTGACCTCGAAATTCTGCCTTGAGATTTGCTGCTCGCTGAACACAATTTTTTTATTCTCATTCAGCGAATCGATGATCTGTTAACGGCAAGGCTATCAAGATTTTGACCATTACTCTTGGCTGTTTCAGCAATGACAAATGTTGCTTTGCGGTCTGATACCTTTGTCCTGTCCAGTGCAGCTGCCAACTGTGGTGTAATGACAGTTTTCCGACCTCTCTTTCTCTTCACGGATGTCACAGAGCCGCCAACGGCCCCTTCAACCTCCTGCTCAGCTACATCGTGATCGTCGTCGTTATTGTCAGCTGATCTGCTGCTGCCAGATGAAACCAGTTCTACTGTGGCACTCTCTCTTTAGGGTAACTTCCATACAACAACGTCTAGCAAGCATGCGATCCTGTCTATCTGCCACCTGCTTCTCCTTTGCAAACAACGTGTTGTCAGCACCTGCCATGTATGCAAGTTTGATGTCAGCATGTCTGCAGTGCAGTCTGGCGGGGGGAGGGTGTATTGTCTATTGAGCATGTCATGATCATGAACTGATACATACATGGTATATACATTGTTTAGAATAACAGCATGCACAATTATGTTCTGAATCTCGGTTTCATATTATTTTTAATGCAACCTGCCCTAATTATATGTTGGCTGCCACTTATGAAATATCCTAAATTTCAACATCACTGAGCTACCTCTGAATAGTGTTCAAATGTGCTCATATTTTGTGAGAAATTTTATATATTAGAACAAAATCAGAGGGTAAGAAGATGACATATCAAAACTTCAGAAATAAGGACCGCCCTATTTGGACCTCAAAAGTGCCCTCAAATCAATATTATAACGATATACTGTATATCTGAAAATATGTGTAATGATGGCATAAACACACTGAGGTATCAAATCTGTTTAATTGTTGGCTGAGCGACTGGTGCGATCTGCCCCGGGATAGGAGTCGTGATTGGGGTGCTTGCACTTTTTATTGTTGCCATACGACCCGTCATTTGTTTGGTGATAACAAGCAGTTGGCTATACAAAAAGAATGTTTGTAGGTCGCTTTGTTTTTCATTGCTATAATAGCTATAATAAATTAGGAAGTCTTAAAACGCACAGTGACTGCGCTCAAACCTGATGCCTGAACGGACATGCACACGTATTGGAATGGTATTCTGGTTCGCGAATCAGTCCATACTAGTAGAAGCTGAAAAGGTTTCATTAAGTACTGTTAATCTTAGGGGTGAAATGTACATCAAACTGTCAATGCATCACTATTTTCTGTAGTAAATTTTGCTCTCGATAGTTAGCGTGAATATGTCACTAATTTATCAATAAAAATTAGGCATTCGTAAAAGCTATGGTTCCAAATGGTAAAATTATGTCAATAGTCACCTGTCATTAATGGCGTTTACTATGATTATAATATTCAGGACGATGAAGAAAACTTTGATCGGTGCCTTCAGTACGCCATGTCCAACTTCAAGTACCACAGGTTTCTGGACGTCAATAGCCACAAGACGAAGAGGGATATTGAAGGGTAGGTCGTATGTGTCACATTCTCAATTTGTAATTATGAACTGCCTTACGTGTATGATGACATCATCATCAACGTCATCAGTACTGATGATACTAGCGAAGGGGCTAAATTATGTGGTAACGTCGGAGAAAGTACCGACCGAAGAGTTTGTTGTAGCGACAGAACAAGTGACATGGCAGACATCGCAGGAGTTCTAAAGTCAGCAAAAGCTCCAAAACCGAACCTAACCAGACATGAAAGAACAGCTCTAAAAGAACTACATAAGGAGAAGTCCACTACCATACTCCCTGTGGACAAGGGAAAGGCCACAGTCATCATGGAAACGAAAGAATACCAGGGGAAAATAAAAGAAATGCTCAAAGTGACCAAGTGGCATATGAGAAGTTAAAGAAGAATCCAACCAGGAAGTACAAGGCAGAACTCATCAGAATGGTAAATTCTGTGGGGATGGAGGGGAAGATCACCAAAGATCAGTACTGGTACTTGTACCCCTCGCTGGAAAACAAACGGCAACAAACGCTGTTCACGGTGCTCAACTAAAGCTTATATTCAATGTCAACGACAGGCAAGGGGATGCATTGCAAAATGGTATTGATTAGACTGTTCTCAGTGTCCAGTCATCAATGTAAGATGTGATTTAAATAATTCCATTCAGGCCATTGTTCTATGCGGCCGTTGTCATGTTCGGGTGCAGACTGGAGTAGTCTCGATTACCCAGGCGCCATGAGGTGGCAACACTTTTTTATCCCTCACAACTGCCCGGAAAATTAATGCTCTGCCAATGTTACCGGTAGGACGGCTTTACCCCAGATACAGGTAGAGATGATGATTGGCTCTTAAGCCAACTATGAAATACAAATTAAATAAGGATACGCTTTTATCAGATAATACTGTACTATAAAAACTATTCAACATTAAACTTATATCGAAACATGTCACACACAAAATAAACAGAAATAAAATGTTTGCAGTGGTTTATGTTTATGAGTGAGTATATCAGTGTTGCCATCTAGCAGATAACATTTAAAAGGCGGCTTCACAACCAGACTCTCTTCCCGGCGAAATGACACAGCCGGGCGAGAGTCGGTTAAGCGAAACTAAGACTGGAGCAAACCGGCGCACTATTTGGGCCTCAAAATGCAGTAAAGCCAAAGACGCAATATTTGTGTAGCGTAAATATGCCTGGGATGATGTGGAATAATTTAATTATCGCATCGACGTGTCAAATTTAGGCAGAACTATAGTTAATAACGGCAAAATCGAGGTGGACCCGGATTTTACACAAGTGCCCCTCAATTTTCTTAGATTTCTCAGACACGTTTTTGTATGCATCTTTTGGGCAAATGCAGCAAAAAAGTATGCAGCATTCCAGCATACAACATGTATTGACGTGTTTCTGCACTCCAAGGGAATCTGAGGTATATGTCAATTTTATTATTAAACATATTCATGAGAATAAAACATGCAGGACATAGTGACCAGAATAATAATCAAATTGGGCTGATTGAGTGTGACTTTGTAGGCATAGCTTTATCTAGATGTCCGTCCATCTATCTTTTGGACAGATTGAGTTTATATTTTTGGAAGGGTGGAAGTTTTATTTTGTATGGGTAAAAATTTGAGGAAGAGAAAAACTGATACATTACTGACTCTCACTTTTATCTATATGGCACCCTTATGCTTTAACAGTATGTGTCACACTTATATGCATATGGTATTGTGTATATTGTATACTTATATATATAACATATATATATATACATATGTATATATGTAGATATATATGTACCCAGGTATATGTATATATACATAAAATATATATATATACATATCTATGTGTGTATTTATGCATGTTTAGACTGGACTGTATGCACACGTGCGGATGCGTGTATCTACCTGGAAAATGTTGTACTGGTAACATTTTTATCCTACATGAAGACCTGTTTGTAATATATATGTATATATATATGTGTGTGATTTCAGTGTGCGCGTGAAGTTCCTGATTCACTCCCATGAAGCAGCTGCAAATACCTTTCAAACCCTAACAGAGAAGTTCCTTGCAACATCAGACTTTGGAGACTGTCATTCTGGACATGTAGGTTTGACTTAAGGACAGACACGGCAGTGTGAAATGCACCAACAATTATTTTTATAACATTGTTTATTTTGTTCAGTTACTGGCAGGTGAACATATCTACTTCCACAATAAAGATCATTTGTGAAATAATGATCAGTCATTTGGGTTATATACCAGGGGGTTTGAGTGAGAACATTTTGAGGAAAAATTTTAATTTCAAAAAATATTTCAAAAAAATTCTCTATAATGGCCATGCACAGAAAATTAGAATTGCTCATTATGTAGAAATATTGGAAATGCATACATTAGCATAGGGGTTTCAGTTTTCTATTCGTTTAAACTTTTGTAATTTTACAACTTAATTTTTAGATTATGAAGATCATGAAATGGCCTTAGTTTTAGTATAGCAACTTCATACAATACCAAACAAATTATTTATCAGCTTAACAAAATCCCAGTGTCCTATCATCCCTTAAGGTCACTAGGGTGTGTAAGGAAACTCAATTCATCTAGGTATGTGGCCAGTCTTGCACTAACAGAGGCTGTAAACAACTTGCCTATGCAGCTTAATAGTGTAATGTCACGATTGTTGTCTGGCTCACCTATTGATCCCGTCTTTTTGTATATGGGCTTAATGATCCCAATGCACCAATCAATTGTCACAATGCCAGATAGTAGAAGAAGGTTAAACATTTTATTATTTTTAACAATAATGTAAAGTAATTCAATGGGACTGTTTTTCTAGTATTCATTCATTATCAATACCATACGCCTTTTTGTTTTTAATTTTTTAAATTAGTGATAGTACTTCATCTTGTGTGAAAGGTATATTTATGTGTTGATTTATTGACTGGGTAATCTTTCTTGGGTCGAAAGGTATCTCACTAGCTGCAGTTTCACCTTCACCGAGTTTTTCAGATTGGCACATAAACATATCAAGTGAAATATTTCCACCTTTTTTTGCTATTAATTGCTTTATTAAGTATGTCCCAGTATTCTGCAAGTTTGCTATGTTTTAGGTTGCACACGTTTTCATGTAATTGTTTATAGTAGCATTTGGTTGTTTTTTTGATAAAGTGTTTATACCCCTTGGCCATATCTCTTAAATCTGCCTTAGCTTCCTTGGTTTTAATTTTCTTTAGTCTACCTTTTTCTCTCAAATATTCTGTTCTCTTTGTTCTACATTCTTCATTAAACCAAGGTTTGTTATTATCACTGATGGTCTTTGTTGTTTTATTACGATGCTTTATATCTGCCGATTCTTTGTAAATACCAATATTCTTTGCAGTAGTTGTATATATGTTACCTGTATCGTTCACCAGGCCATCTATTGACTGGCTTATAATATTCATTGGAATTAACCATATCATTTATAACTTTATCAGTAACTCGGCTGTTATTAGATTTTCCATCAAATTTCACCCATATGGAAGTTTGCATATCAGACAAACATTTATCTAAAATATTAACCTGAGAATTGATTACTTTTGAGAAAATAGAAGTGAATGTTATAGCATAATCAACAACACTTTTACATGACACATTTTGACAGGTGAAGTCACCCACACCTTCATCATTACCAAACCTTCCTTTGATTATTTTAAAATCCAGACCTTTACACAATTCAATGGGTTTATAGCCATTGTTGTTTACAACTTTGTCTAGGTTGTGTCTTTCCGTGGCGATTGTTAGGCATTCCAATTTATATTTGAGCTCAAAAATAAAATTTTCAGCCAATTCAATGCCACCTACAGTTGCTACAACTTCTTCAGTAGAAATGCTGTTTGACATTTTATAGATCTTGTTAAACTTTAAAGTTACAGAACTGTGTACATTTTCTAGAGATATAGTGATTTTTGTGTGTCTGTTATATGTTATATATTGTTCAATTTGCATATTTTGGTAATTCACAAATTGTTTTTTATTTGTTTGACTGTTTAGCACTGCTTATGTGTGAATTACTTTAATGAACTAACGTGTTGTTGAACAGTTTAGGCTGACAATGGCACTGTCAGAATAGTCATTGATGAATGAGTCATGATTGATTGAATAACTGTGTCATGATTACTCGGTCTCCATGAAACCAATGCCACATGTTTTTTTTATACACCGATGCTTTGAGATGCCCCGTACTTTGTGTCACCGGGTGCTTGTTTCTGTCCCCAGACAGACACCCACTACGCTGTGTTGTCCCTGCTCCTGCTCCTCTCCAACTCCCCCACCAGTGAGGGGGTGATTGAGACACAAGCGGAATTACCCCCAGGTGGGATATTTGTTGGTAGTAGGGCCTATGTAGTTGGATTGTAATAGCGCTTTGTTTAGTCCTGATCAAAGTTGTGTGATGATTTGTGTAAGTGGTGAAGCAGTATGATAAGAACAGGTGGGTCACTGTGTCGTGTAATGATTATACAGCAAAGTTGGTGTTGGAAAAGGATTACAGTTAGTTTTATATATATAGAAATACGTGATTTTGTAGATTGGCAGTAGGCAAACAAAGTTGCAGATTTGTATGTATTTAATGTCAGATTTTGTCGATTTTATTATATGTCCATAATGAACCAAGCAGTGGAAAGAGTAGGGATAAAAATGTGTGACAAAAAACATAAATTTTGTGCTGTTTCTGAACTTTTTGATTACTAAACACATGCCTGTACAGAAAGCAGTCTGAAACAGTAGTCTAATCGACCACTCCACAGTAAGCAAACTCTCATCAAGTGTAGTATGGGATGTAGTTCCCAGTCTTTGACTGTTCATCACCAGTTACAATTAGACCCCTGTTGTGTTGGTCAGAGGAGGAGAAGGAGGATTCTTTTGATTGGACCAGCTATCTCCTCGAGGGTGACTACAGTACTCACAGAGGCGTCATCACAAACTCGCTGGTAACTCAAACCATTCTTGTCTAGCCATTGTAGCAGTACATCATTTCCATTTTTATATGAAAATTTCTATACTTAAAGCTGCTTCCTCAGCACAATTGCCCTTGGTGAAACTCGATTCTTTTATATCTAGATTTGGTCAAAATTGGTGTGTAGTTTCCTCATACAAGCCAAAGTGTGCAGCGAAGGATTATAGTGTTTTATCTTCAAATAATTACAGTTATTTTTACCAATTTTATTAATCAGATTCAAAGGTACTTATTGTCCAGGTATTGTCCAATCCATGAGCTAGACCACTTCCACTGCAGGACTGGTCAGCCGACGAAGACAGTGATCTAGATGAGGACCACCACACACACCAGGAAGAAGACAAAGAACTCAGCAGAGATCTCACCAACAAGACAACATTTACCACAGCTTCACTAGCGATGGTTTCAATTGAAATGACTGCAGTGAGTGACCGTGACAGCGGAGTGGTCAACACGCCGGAGAACCAGCTGGACGAGAAGATGGCCGAAATGGCGGGAAGAATCGCCCCCCTCTACTGGGCTGGTCGGACACGACATCGTCTTACTGACATGTCAGTGTCGGGAAGTGATGACGCGTCAAGTCTGACCCGACTGTGGTATGTGACATTTCCCATCTTTTTTTCTGATGGGCAGTTCCATTGACATGTCAGTGTCAGGCTTTGATGATGCGTCGAGTCTGACCAGACTGGTATGTCAAGTTCCCAATGTTTATCATATTGACTATTTCCTGTGGTTATGATGCTCATTTAATACAGACTAGCCCTAATAGACTATCCAGGGAATTATTAGGTATTTATTTCAGTTCAGTGCCAAAGTGGCATTTTACTAAATTATTAAAAAACTAACAGCTGGCATTTAGAAGGATTGTATTGTGGAGAAATATATTGTTGCATGAGCTAGATGACTGGGATTCTGTGTGGCGACTTCTAAGTTGCACACAACCTGTAGTCAGGGGCTTAGCCAAACACCCATCTGCCAGTCTTGAAGACTGACCAAGAGAGGTATTACAACTGATAACACAAGTTGAATCTAAAGGAACCAGCTGGCCACTATATTAACTAATAGTTCCAAGTCTAGGGGTCCACATTAATGACTATCATTGGCACAACTGGCAGTGAAACAAATGAAATGGATCAGTATTAATTCAATAAATGGCTTAAATGACACTGGTTTATCATTGAAAAAACTAAACTGATAAATAATGGCAGTGATTGATGTAAATTGCTTCCACGCCAGCCATTCGTGCATTAAAAGGCACACTTGATTAATTCAAGACTGGCAACAAATTATTTCAGGCTAAGGGCCTGGTTGTAGACGATGTCAGAATTGTAGTGTAGTGTATATATATAGATCTATGTAAGGTGGCATCCAAAATATCATTGACATGTCAGTGCTGGAATAGTGAAAGATTTCACTCCACAACCAACATACATGTACTACCAAATATGAATGTTGCTTCCAAAGAAGTCGAGATGACGTTCGATTAAAGAAGCCTGCCAGTGAAATTAAAAAAGTGCTTTGAGCAGTCAGAAGGACACGATACTGCGCTATATTACAACTCACATCTTTTTTAATGTGTGACCCGCACCACAGCGAACTGAGTATTAAGTCACACAGGCCAGTTCTACACACGAGCCCACAATGTCTGTCTAGGTCATGTCCAAATCAAGTTTATCTTTCAATGTCCAGTTTAATTTCCTCTTTAAAATTTGCATTAGTTTTAGCCATAAATCAGAAGCTGGTGCAGATATTTCAGCAAATAAGGTATACTTTTAAAGCTAATGATCTGTGCAATCCAAAAAGGCACAAAACTCCATTTAACAATGTTGTGACCTACTATCCACTTTGCTGTGGCAGGTAAAAATAGAAGACTTAATGAGCATTTTTAATTGTTCACGTGTAGTCCCATATCACATTTCTGACACTAAGCTCTAATGCTGAAATGTGTTGTGACTGCATGGTAGCTTGATTTGGTTATAGCAGACCAGCCTACCATTCCGGATTGTCCAGAATCATTCCGGTAATACACCTAAAATTACGATATTACGGCGAGGGATGAAAATATTACGGATTCTTTCATTGTCAAAATTATCGTCAATCACTTCAGTGCTCCTCAAATTTAGCTTCACTTTATTCAACAGGTGGCAGCATATATACGCTGCTTGTTGTAACATGGTTTTTCATTCGCTGCTTCTGATCGTAACCTGACCAATAGGAAACAGCGTTACGACAAATTCGCATTTCCGCGCTCATAGTGCTCCAACAAAACGAAGTCACGACTCGGCACGAAATGATGCCGGTGATCGAAACGGCACCACTACCAGCCAAGAAGAAACGTGTACTGCAAACATTGATAACAGCATGCACGCAGACATGGCCCATATTGTCAAGTTTAAAGAAGGGGGTTGGCCATGGTCAGTGGTGGCCGGGATAATTGCAGGTACTGACTATGTCGTTAGACTAGTACTAGTGATAGAGTAGTGGGTGTTGTACTTGTAGTGTTAGGCCAACTGACTGTACTAAGATTAAGTTAGTGTATTTATTGAGTTTAGTCTATCATTTATAGCCTATAATACAGGGATAGGCATATGTACTAGAGTTGAGTAGACGATGTCGATGACTAGCGTAACGTAATGGTTTTGTTGTCCCCCGGCATGACTTTGTCTTTGATCTAGTTAAGCTACTATACAGTACTGTCTATAGCCTGGCCTTAGGTATACCGGCTACTAATATTAATCCTAATGACACCACAAATAGACAATGACGTGACGTATTGTTATAATTTGTAAAGCTTTTGTAGTCAGCATGCTGTTTTGAAATTTACATAAAATCAGAATTACAATGTGTAGACTCATTTACATTACAGTTACGCTTCTTCACGTTTGATTTCCATCAATGTTGGTTATGAACATCTACCTTACCTTGTTAACTGAACGCTTCAAAACACCTCATAGTCATAGTTGATTAGAGACAATTATGTTTGGGTGCAACTACTATCATCATAGTCACATTATTAAAGTATTACTGACAGTGCTGTGACAATATCTGACACGGTTCTGAACTATTACTGACAGCAAGCCTATATTCCTGAAAATCAGTGTAAATGGGAAGATGGATTACTGACAGGAAGTTTTTGGGGTAGGCAGGTCTGTTATAGGGCCTTGTCTACTATTAGTACTTGTCTGTCAGCAGAAAGGTAGACATAGGGAATCCAAAGTGGGACAAGTTAGATTCTGCCTGGAACGATCCGGGCTGTAGCCCTGTGGCGCAGTGGCTAGAATATCAGACTCTCAATCGAGAGAAGACCCTGGTTCGAATCCTGTGCTGCCGTGTCAAACCTTGGGCAAGTTCATTCACTCTACATTGCTCCAATTCACTCATCTGTATGAATGAGTACCTGGCTACAGACAGTGGTGGATATTTGTGAACGAATAGTCTCTGCGCATTAATTGCAGCATGACTGAATGCTTCCCAGAAAAGTCGTGAGAGATGTTTGATTGAACAGATCTCCCATGGAGTAAAGAGTGTAGCGCTTTCAGTAGTCCTAAGGACTGCATACTGCGCGATATAAGAACTAATCTTTACTTTACTGTCTCTGTAGAGTCTACTGACAGTTGGGTCTTGCTCCAGAGATCTCTGCTGCTCTCCGTAGCAAACAGCTCTCTCTGTGGGGAGATTGGAAAGAACAAACAGAACACACCTGTAGGTAACTGTATTTGTTGACACCGAGAAATGATTGCAGGGAGAAGCACCTTGTGGACAGCAGTGTTATATATGTGACACGCGACAAAGCCCAGTTGACAGAACACCAGATACTGCGGGAGGTCTTGTGGTAAGTAGAGTAACCACATTGTAAACATTACAGTCTTTATTGTAAACGTTACGGTGTATTAGTCAATACTGCACAACCCGTTTACAGAGGGCTGCAATGGAAAACTATGAACAAGGCACTTTGGTGCATTCCATTCACTCAAATTTTTTCTGGAAAATTACATCTCTATAATAGTTAGATTTGACTGTAATGAAAATACAGTCCAATCTAACACTGTAATAGTCAGATTTGACTGTAATGACTAAAAACTAATGTTGATAACACATAAAGCTGTTGTTGGGTATGGCTACATGGTGCTCCCTGGAGCTCCACGGTGCTGCCATGGAGGTACATGGTGCCCCCTGGAGTTGTGTGGTACCCCCTGGAGCAACACCGGAGTCCCAGTCCTCTGTTTGGGAACTCATGTGAAGTGTCTTACTAAGATAATGACCTCAATGAAAATCTACCATTAAAAAAATTGTTGTTATATTTAAGCAGCTTTAAAAAAAGGACACTTTCGATGACACATCGTTGAAAGTGTCCCGGTGACACATCCTGGTGTGACCATTTTCAACATTCAAAATCACTGTTAGTGTTAAGGAACAACAGAAATTTTAAGGGGAAAATATGACTTATGAGCTGATAAGAATGTAGGTGAAACAGTCCCCGTGTCTACTGGACAGTGATGCCGTCTGTTGTAGGATGCTGATGGGTGTGAGTCAGTCGTTTATCTACTCCTGGCAGACAGATCACTTTGTTGTGAATAAAGACATTCAACTGAGTCATCTGACAGATGTGAGTTGACTTCGTAGTGTTGTGAGTGGTTGATTTGGGGTGCACAATTTAACATGTTTAACAAATGATTTTGTGTTGCACTTATCAGTGCAATTGCCAATAGCCAATAGCAGTAGTTATAGCTAAACATAGCTAAAAGCCCATTTCAAAATGTCATGGGTTGATACTAACTGAAATTTGTTTATTTGTAGCACCTGTTTCATAGAACATTATACTGAATTGCCAGGACTATTCCAAAACACTGATCTTCAGTATAAAATAAAACCACATTACTATTCCTGTGATTATTATTGTTAGAAAAGTCAGACAAATATTATACTTTACTCCCTAGCAGACCTATTCATCCAAACACCATCATGATATCTCTGTGAAAATTCAGCAACATTACATTTACTGCACAAAGACTTTTCATTCATGTATATCCACCAGGTACTTATTCACACAGCTGTTTGAACTGTTACTTCAGATACTCTATATAACCTATCAAACCTTTGCTTCTAGGAACAGTGATGAGCGCCGTTGGTGCAGTGGCTAGAGCTTCGGACTCTCGACCGAGAGAACTCGGGTTCGAATCCTTTGCTGTAGTTCGAACCTTTGGCTAGTTCGTTCATTCTACATTGTTCCAGTTCACTGTATGAATGAGTACCTAGCTACAGACAGTGGTGGATATTTGTGTATGAATAGTCTCCACTCATCAATTGCAGCGTGGCTGAATGCTTCCCAGAGAAGTCAAGATGGTGTTTGATTGAATAGGTCTACCAGAGTAAAGTGTAAAGCTTTAAGCAGTCTTGACGACTGGATACTGCGCTATGTAAGAACTTACTTTTTATGTGAAATTGGGGGATGAGAAATGTGTTTCTTTGTAGCAGCTATCTCACTGAGTATTATATTTTGATCAACTTTTCCCCAAAAAAACATTGTTTATTTTGTTATCATAACTTAGGGTGTTGACTCTGAATGCAGGCTGCCAGTCTTGAGTGAAGCAGACTTATTGTGACTGGTATGTGATTGCTATAGCCTGTATGACAAAAACCTATTAATGGGTATCCACAGGACGGTGTCACAGTTTCACATGTGGGAGAGAGGTGTTTTGGGATGTTCAGTATATCTGTTGAAATAAATTACTACCTGAGTTCCACTGGGTGATGGCTAACGAATGGAATGTTATATGTATGATAATAACAATAAGGTAACTTCTTTTGCGCCTAAATCCTCAGAAAGCAAGCCCAGAGGCGCATCAATACAAAAGGGTTAGTCAATATCAGAATCGATAAGCCCTATTAAAGCCGTCAACAGATGGATCAGTATGTCAGGGAACTAAGGTTATAAAGGTAAGTTTTTAAATGACGGCAAGATCGTATAATATTTTTAACTGATCTAACACTAAGAGGGAGCAAATTCCAGAGAGTTGGTACAGCAACAGAAAATATGTATATAAAATTGTAAATCAGTTTAGATATACACCAATCCATAATTATTTGGTTCATCAGATCTATATGTATATATACACCATCTATGGTAGAGCTGTCTCTGTGCAGTGTCATGCCAACATTGTGCCATTTGAGAAAAGTGTTAATTATACTGCCTTTACATGCCATTTTTCCACATTTTAGCAAACTCTTTTCAACATCTTGGAAGATCTTGGTCATTATGGCGACATCGTGTGGAAGCTAAACCAATTTGTTGATGTGGTTGTCATGGAAACAAGTTCATCATCATCATCTCAACACTGTTCAAATTACAACAGTACCAGTAGTGACACCAGTGGCAGCTGTCAGACTTACCAGGCATTTGGCATTGCTATTTCACACGTTTTACAACAGTTCAAATGGGACCTCGTTGCCATGGAAACAGAAATTTGTGCTCAAGGTATTTACAAATTCTTGGCATTCCTTGGTAAAAGCATGCTGTTGTTGATAACAGTGATATCACTGAAGTCAGGGGTATAAGTCTAAATATTAGAAGGCATTTCACTATGGTTAATGAATAAAATAGCTAACCTATTCACACAGCAACAAGACTTGGCAGCCCCATGTGCAACCTTTATATAACCAAAAGGGGTGTTCCTACGGCATTCCTAGAAGCAACTAATCTGCAGCCATTGTCATGGGAAGGCTGTCACCCACCACACTGTTGCTAGGAGAGACCATCCACCCTCACAGTGATGAAGTAGTTCATGAGCCCACAACAGTTTGACAGGACCCACCCACGTGGTCTGTCCAATGTTAATATCTATGATCTATTGCATGATGTTCTTAGTTTTGTGTGATGGAGTTGATGGATTAGATGTGCTTCCTGTTTACCTTCAGAAACTTGTTTATTTGCTGCTCATATTGCCTTGTCTATGTGTCCCTGCTGTGTTGTCTACTTGCTGCTGCCATGTATACCTGCTCCTATTGCCTTGTCTATGTGTCCCTGCTGTGTTATCTACTTGCTGCTGCCATGTATACCTGCTCCTATTGCCTTGTCTATGTGTCCCTGCTGTGTTGTCTACTTGCTGCTGCCATGTATACCTGCTCCTATTGCCTTGTCTATGTGTCCCTGCTGTGTTATCTACTTGCTGCTGCCATGTATACCTGCTCCTATTGCCTTGTCTATGTGTCCCTGCTGTGTTGTCTACTTGCTGCTGCCATGTATACCTGCTCCTATTGCCTTGTCTATGTGTCCCTGCTGTGTTATCTACTTGCTGCTGCCATGTATACCTGCTCCTATTGCCTTGTCTATGTGTCCCTGCTGTGTTATCTACTTGCTGCTGCCATGTATACCTGCTCCTATTGCCTTGTCTATGTGTCCCTGCTGTGTTATCTACTTGCTGCTGCCATGTATACCTGCTCATATTGCCTTGTCTATGTGTCCCTGCTGTGTTGTCTACTTGCTGCTGCCATGTATACCTGCTCCTATTGACTTGTCTATGTGTCCCTGCTGTGTTATCTACTTGCTGCTGCCATGTGTACCTGCTCCTATTGACTTGTCTATGTGTCCCTGCTGTGTTATCTACTTGCTGCTGCCATGTATACCTGCTCCTATTGACTTGTCTATGTGTCCCTGCTGTGTTATCTACTTGCTGCTGCCATGTGTACCTGCTCCTATTGACTTGTCTATGTGTCCCTGCTGTGTTATCTACTTACTGCTGCCATGTATACCTGCTCCTATTGACTTGTCTATGTGTCCCTGCTGTGTTGTCTACTTGCTGCTGCCATGTGTACCTGCTCCTATTGACTTGTCTATGTGTCCCTGCTGTGTTATCTACTTGCTGCTGCCATGTATACCTGCTCCTATTGACTTGTCTATGTGTCCCTGCTGTGTTATCTACTTGCTGCTGTCATGTATATCTGCTCCTATTGACTTGTCTATGTGTCCCTGCTGTGTTATCTACTTGCTGCTGCCATGTATATCTGCTCCTATTGACTTGTCTATGTGTCCCTGCTGTGTTGTCTACTTGCTGCTGCCATGTATACCTGCTCCTATTGACTTGTCTATGTGTCCCTGCTGTGTTGTCTACTTGCTGCTGCCATGTGTACCTGCTCCTATTGACTTGTCTATGTGTCCCTGCTGTGTTATCTACTTGCTGCTGCCATGTATACCTGCTCCTATTGACTTGTCTATGTGTCCCTGCTGTGTTGTCTACTTGCTGCTGCCATGTGTACCTGCTCCTATTGACTTGTCTATGTGTCCCTGCTGTGTTTTCTACTTGCTGCTGCCATGTGTACCTGCTCCTATTGACTTGTCTATGTGTCCCTGCTGTGTTGTCTACTTGCTGCTGCCATGTATACCTGCCCCTATTGCCTTGTCTATGTGTCCCAGCTGTGTTGTCTACTTGCTGCTGCCATGTATACCTGCCCCTATTGCCTTGTCTATGTGTCCCTGCTGTGTTGTCTACTTGCTGCTGCCATGTATACCTGCCCCTATTGCCTTGTCTATGTGTCCCTACTGTGTTATCTACACTGATGCTGCCATATGTACCTGCCCCTATTGCCTTGCCCTTGTCTTTGTGTCCCTGCTGCGTTGTCTACTTGCTGCTGCCATGTGTACCTGCTCCTATTGACTTGCGTGTATGTGTGTCCCTGCTGTGTTATCTACACTGGTGCTGCCATGTGTACCTGCTCATGTTGCCTTGTTTATATGTCCCTGCTGTGTTGTCTAGTATGTCTACTTGCTGCTGCCATGTGTACCTGCCCCTGTTGCCTTGTCTATGTGTCCCTGCTGTGTTGTCTACTTGTCACTGCTCCCTTCCTACTTGCAGTTGAGACGGCCACATTGTCACGTTTACTCAGCAAACTTTCACCCTACTTTATGCACCTGGATTTCCTCGACGTTGTCTTCACGAATGGAATTGAGGCATGTTGCCAGGCAACCAGTAGCAATGCCCACAAGGCATCGTTTCTCCTGTCACAGATCTACGCAACACTGCAGCGATGTGATTCCCTGGGAGGGGCGGACTCCACACAGGTACGTGCTATGGTAACAGCTGCCTGATCTTTTTAGTACCTCTGTGATTATCATTGTTAAAAAGGCGGACTAGCATTACACTGTCCTGCAAAGACAGTTATTGTGTCAGTGAATAGCAACGTTTGTTTAGTGTGACTAAGACTGATACATTTGTGTGAGTTGATGTGGAATTACTTATATAGGCTTAAGGTGGCTGCATCGGCTATTATATACTTCTTTTGAATTAATCATTTCTAATTTAAGTTTTGAAAATAAGCTAACAATTTTTTTTGGTGTTTGCCTCGGATACTAAACAATACTCCAGACCAAAAAGAATTGATTTTTATGTTGTTTAGAGATATTTAAATGTGTTTAAAGACAATTAAAAAATATGTCAAAAATCACCTTAAAATGGCATTTTATTTTATTTTGAGAAACTCCCCAAAAGAAAAATTGGTATGGTTGTAAGTACAAACATGTTATTGACATTCACACGGGATTTTTTTGTAACCAAATGCATATTAAGTTTGATACAGCTTCATAAACATTTTGCTACAATGTTGAAAGACAGCAACAATCCGTATTGCATTTTTGGCACGACCCCTTCACCAAACATAAAACCATCCTGTGCAATTTTGGGTAAACACTAGTCGAGTTCATATGCCAAGTTATGGCTTTGTAAGTATTGTAGTTTTTATAAAAGTTACATAAAGTAATACATCCTGGTTGTTACCAATACTACAAGTGTCACCAGATGCTTGTTTTTTGCTTAGAAATATTACTTTTTTTACTGGCATGTGGCTTATTTCAACATAATTTGACAGACACTTCTATTACTGAGATTTCCCACCAAGGTTTTCCTGCGAAGTTGTCTCATGATATTGTGTTACGAAGGGCCATGTGTTGAAGTTGTTGTGGTAGACAAGATTGATTGACACCTGCTGGGGTCAGTCACGCGTCATTGCAAATGGCGGCTGAGGTCGGGCATTATCGGAGAATAAACAAAACTACCGCCAGTATTTGGTGATTTGACAGCGTGATGCATTTAGATAATTCAATATAACAGCATAGTGGCATGAGAATAACCAGACTATTATGATCTGCATTCATGGTGAATGAATTTATGTTTGAACTGCGCTGACGCTTACGTGATCGTCACTATGGAAACATCATCAGTTTCCAAGAATCTGAAAAGGGACTTCCCACAGACACACTAAAAATACTAGTTTTTTAAAGGACTGATTGGTGACATATGGTGATAGTGCCTTGGTTTTTTTAATAGTACACATGTTCATACTGACACCTACTAATGTTCTATGAAGAAAAAAAATTAGAAATCAACTGACATGATACCCGGTGCAGCTACCTTAATAATTCACTACCAAAACATGCTGGATTGAGGTCATGTATAATTATACAAAATATCAGATGTTCTGTACAAAAACAGTTTTCACCTTAACCCTAGAAGTGACCACTGAAAATTTCCTATGTAGCATAATGTTCCTATAAAAATCATAACTGCTAATATTTGGTATAAAAATATGAATGAGGTATCATTTTATTGCTAAAGGAATGCTTTATTATAATAAAATTATAATAACTATATCACATAATAAAATCAACGGGATAGTACTACCTGAACTTCATAACAAATATGAAAAAAACAAACATTTCATTGTGCCGCCAGATAATTACTAAGTGGATGTACGCCCTAGTAGAGTGAAACAAATGTAGCCATATATGTTAGCTGCCAAATAACACAAAAATGAAAGAAATCCGTTGAGAACTTTTATTTTTATTATTTTTTTCCAACATAAAAACAGGCCGATTCAAGCAGGCCAATCCCTACTGTGTTCGTTACTGTTGCAACCCACACACTCACCTGGAGAAACATCGTGCTGCTAATTTGTTGAATTTTCACTACAAAAAACACCCCCAAAGTCATTCTAACTATTTGAACTTGTATAATAACCTTATTTATGAATACTGTCAGGCAATTTGTCAAAATATTGATGCAGAAACTTCAGATAATCTTAAGTAAACTTTCAAAGTGGATAAGTTGCCGAACACCACTCCGCCATTTTGTTTTCGACTTTCGCTTTGGAGGGGTAATGACACTACATTTAAAACCATGGTTTTGATTCGCTGAATTAAGTCAGCCCACTGATGTCAATTTTGGCAGATCAACCAATGACAGAGCTTTCCATCGATATCACATGTATGGGGGTCTAGACTTTATGAATGGGTGCGTAAATTCAGTACGCAGGACTTAGTAAAATCACCAAAATGTGGGCGTCTATTGTAAGCTAGATTGTGAATAGCTGCCATTGAATCTGCTCATGAATAAATATACATGATCTCGAAAAATCTGTCAGCTATCCATAGATACCAAATGTTCACATGTCACTTGTGCATGAAGGAAATGAAATTTTTTACAACAAAGACAGGTACAGTTGGTCGAATTTCGGCCCGAGACACTCCAAGGGTTACATGCACACATGTGCATGCACACAACGCACGCACACACACACATACACACATACTATTTGTGCCACTGTGACTGATAGTGATTAATTTTTTTCAGGTGAGTTTTATCTTCCCAATCTGGATGGTTTCATGCAAGCCATATCTGGACATCATTGACCAGTGGGTGACCACCGGACAACTGAATGACCCCTGTCAAGAGTTCATCATTCACAGGTGTGTAAACTGGAGAGAGAGAGGGAGAGGGAGAGGGAGAGGGAGAGGGAGAGGGAGAGGGAGAGGGGGAGGGGGAGAGAGAGAGGAGAGAGGGAGGGGGATGGAGAGAGAGAGAGAGGGAGGGGGAAGGGTAGGGGGATGGAGAGAGAGATGAGGAGGGGAAGGGGGAAGGGTAGGGGGATGGAGAGAGAGAGGGAGGGGAGGGGGAAGGGTAGGGGGATGGAGAGAGAGAGAGATGGGGAGGGGGAGGGGGAGGGGGAGGGGGAAGGGTAGGGGGATGGAGAGGGAGAGAGAGATGGGGAGGGGGAAGGGTAGGGGGATGGAGAGAGAGGGGGAGGGGGAAGGGTAGGGGGATGGAGAGAGAGAGAGATGGGGAGGGGGAGGGGGATGGAGAGAGATGGGGAGGGGGAGGGGGATGGGGATGGAGAGAGAGAGATAAGGAGGGGGAGGGTGAAGGGTAGGGGGATGGAGAGAGATGAGGAGGGGTAGGGGGATGGAGAGAGAGAGAGAGAGAGAGAGATGGGGAGGGGGGAGGGTAGGGGGAGGGAGGGAGGGAGGAAGAGGGAGAGAAAGAGCCCAGTAGTGTAGTGTTAGCACATCCACCTGGCATGCCAGAGTGTTCTGAGTTCAAGACCTCTAGACAGGGTAAGGTACATTTGGTTAAAAGAACTGGCTCTCAACATTTTATCTCTCGTCACTTGGAGATCACGTTAATGTCGGTCCCGTTTCAATTTGGGATGTGAAAAAATCATTGAGGATGACATGCACTCTGGCAGTGACCACCCTCAGGGCCAGTACGGAAATGTCAGC
Source organism: Escarpia spicata (assembly GCA_963995525.1). Classification (NCBI taxonomy): domain Eukaryota; kingdom Metazoa; phylum Annelida; class Polychaeta; order Sabellida; family Siboglinidae; genus Escarpia; species Escarpia spicata. Next base: position 33,582,119 of record OZ023209.1, read on the forward strand.
TTGGTGATAATGTTTTGAAAAAAGGTGAGTATTTGACCTCGTAGTATCCTGATACTCTAACCACACTGCATACAGACTAGTCAGAATGTGGCCGGGAACTCGTAGTATCCTGATACTCTAACCACACCGCATACAGACTAGTCAGAATGTGGCCGAGCGCTGGGAACAACTTAAATACAAATAAATGTAAAGGTAATTTCTTACATAGTACAGTATCCAGTGCTTAGTACTGCAAAAGTGCTTTATATACTTTACCCCCTGGAAGACCTGTTCATTCAAACACCATCTCAACTTCACTGTGAAGCATTCAGCCACATCACATTTACTGCACGAAGACTATTTATTGACATACCCACCACTGTCTATAGCCAGGTAATCATTTATAAGCCGCATTAACTTTTATTTCAGATACTCGGTATAAACTTTCAAACTTGTGCTTCTAGGAACACTGACGTGAAACTTGGGGATGAGACCTTCTGGGAAGCTGCCCTAAAGGTCCACGACAAGTGTGATTGGACGATGTCTGCGTCACATGACCAGCAGGGTGACGGAGGGTGTGTGACGGGGGTACCCACCTTCCTGCTGCCCATCATGTACCATGTTGTGGGGGCAGGCAAGGCGGTGGAAATGTTACAACACCTGGACGGCCTGCAGAACCACGGTTCGTTGATAACAAAGTCATATAACACCGTTACCCACCAAGTCGATACGCTCATGGAACTTGCACCGTTCAATGATGATTTAAAACTAGTCAAGTTTACAGTTCTAAAGCATTGTCCTTAAAAACAATAAGAACAATGTTTTAAAGATTAAAAAATTTGTATTATTATTATTATACATCATGAAATTAATAAATATTATAAGATCATTATAAACTTAGTATAGAATAATTTTTGCAACTTTTTCTGGAAATCTATACCAGTCTACCATGTATAATAAGTTATCAGAGTAATATAATAAATAATCTAAAATCATATTCATAAAATTAAATAGTATCCAAAAGTATCATAAAATGTCCAAAATAATATTTTTGAAAGAATATAACTTTTTTTCAGAAGTCATTTTCCCAATAGCACTGCCCAGGAAATTTAAAATGTTCAAGAAATTCAGAAGTCCTTGAAATTCACACACATCACGTCTTATTTAAGTGTATTTTGGAGATGTGTTGATTTTATATCACACTGCAAGTATCTCTTATTATATATTTATCGAGGTTTTCAACTGTTTTCAAAAAAGTTTTGTTTAAACATAAAATAACACCTTTGCAAATTGCAAGCAGCTGAATTGATAGTGGCGGAGTAGCGCCACTAATTGGACAAGGTCACATCCAAAAAACAAACAACTAGAACAACAACTAGAACTAGAATTACTATTTCACCAATGTCAAGTACGATTACCTGGTACCACACAATGCATGGTGCAAAGGTACCATTTTTGTGAATTTCGCACTCTTAATGATTGAAGTTAGCCAATTCAGACTCAGAGTTGGGGACTATGTTCTTTATTGCCATCATTGATTGTCATGCAGTTTTAACACAATCGAATTGCATCATGATTTAACAAAATAGTTTCTGTTATAATTCAACATGCATGTACGCATGCGCATCACACACTTACTGTGTTACCTGTTCCGCGATGTAGATTCGGAGACATCAGGGACGCTGTACGAGGTGTTTATCAAATCTCTACAAGCTCACTTAGGCAGTCAACACACCGTACCCAGCGAGACAACCTCACCAGCAGGGGGCGCCACTGGTACATTGGTCGGGGCGACGGACGCTGTGTTTGCAGACAATGTTTTGCGGCAGCTACAGGTGAAGGGAGTGAGAGATCCATTGCTGGCGGAGAACTTCTCACAGTTTGTCACTGGCTCTAGTGCAGCTGACCTCCCCTCAAGGGGGGCTGATGATCAGGAGGTCAACAGGTGTGTCACAGTGTTTACTCTGTGTGTTAAAGTTAAAGTATTAAGTTATTTATACTCAAGCTAGCATACATATGCGGGAAGATTAATGTTTTACTCTTAAATGGCTTGAACGTCGAGCGCCAAACTTTCGGGGATTAATCTACGACCCTAGAGTAGGATGTAACACCTATATCTTTAACAAATACCCCAAGAGTCAAGATTCTCACCTTTTATGGGGTAAATCAGGAAAACGACTCCTGCTTGATGGACTTGACAACATGGAGTAGACACTGACACAATGATGCTTTTGTCTACCCTAATGCCAATGGCATAGCAATATGAGTATTATTTCACTATCATGAGTAGAGCCTGTCAGTTTAAACTCATCACACGTTACATATAGAACTTTTGTATTATTTGTCAAGGAGAATAAACTGGAAACATGTGATATTAAATGTGCATTTCTGCTAAAATCAGAACGTTGATGGGACATGACCTAGACAGCTATTTTTAGCTCAGGTGCAGAGTAGGCCTGTGTCACTTACTACCCGGCTCGCTATGACAAGTGGCTTATTCCAGGTGTTGTACCTGCGTGTGTTTACAGTAGACTGAGTGACCTGAACTGGTCAAGGCTGAGTCCCATCAAACTGCTGCTACAGACATGCTTGTATCCTCACATCACCCGCTGCTACAAGACCATGAGCGACAAACTGCTGCAGACACTGAAGGAGAAGTGTGGTCTCATGAACTACTTCACCACTGTCAGGGTGGGTGGTCTTCTGTAGAAACATCAGGTGACATCATCATCTCTGATACAATGCACATGCTCAGTTGCATTGGATAGCTATTTAAATGAAAACATTGCTAAACCTCACCTTGGTAATACAGCCACCTTGCAATTAGAACCAAACCAATTTGCAATTAGAACCAACGTGTTTTTTAATACCAAAATATACAAAATTAGTCTTGCTAATATACCTTGCTGTTAAGGTCACTTTGGCCCAGTCCCAGGGTTGGCCTTCAAATAATGGCTTTTGGTATTATGCACCTAAACGAGTTAATACAAAATAACCATTTGAGCCATAACGATATTTTAAATGTCGGTAGTTTACTCAGAATGTGGTCTTAAAGCGTTAGATTCTACTGAAATCTTGATAATATGAAGGTTGACATCTTGGTGATGACACAATGACTTGGTCAAAGCAACCAATAAACGGGTAGCGTTATTTTTACCACAATGCTCCCAGCATGCAACCAATTTCTGCATGTGTTTTGTTGGACTTATACAACGTTGGTTTGCAATAAAAAATTTGATTTTGTAATATTCCACAGAATTTATTTGAAATTCTTTGAACAGATCAGATGTGAAGCTGTGGACTCATAACTGAGGACGATCAGGTTGGAAACCCTTGCAACATAATGCATTTTGTTCTCCTAATTTTTAAGAAATGTGCTTTGAAACATCATCAGTTAAACAAAACGTCAGCAATATCAAGTTTTGAAGCTTGGCGCAATGTCGGCTATATCTAATCACTGATCACAGCCATCGAGTGCACTGCAAAATCAAATCGACTGACGTGGCCAGAATTTACCTTTGTGAGCTAGTTTTCTGGCCAACAATGAAATTTGGTAGCTGTACATCCTTTTTCGAATTAACCATTCATGTTAAAAATGTGATTGTGGTTGCAAATGGTTAGTTTGTATTATCAGTTTTAGATTCTGCAGGATAGTATTTTTGGCTGCAAGGTGAACATGGAAAATGTGCTTAGAAATGAAGTTTTGTGGGACTAAGATTTCTTTGCAGCATTAAAAAGTAAATAACATGCCCAACGTTGTGCTAAAAGTTTAACTCGGAATTTGTGCCAGTTTAAAAGTTTAACCCGAGTTTATGTCGGACTATTGCGTTTTGTTGGCAGAACAATAATTTTTGAATCTGGACCAATCAGAGTCCCTGTCATATGACGTGCAAAATGGCTGCATCCATGCCAAAATGAATTTTGTCGTCGTCTCAGAAAAATGCGTTGAATCTGCTTCATGTACTTCAAACATGTCACAGATTGCATCACCCGGCTTGTTATATATCGTAGATGGAGTAATTATTGTGAAAGCGTGGAACTGGATATCAACAAAGTTGTGTTCACTGACGATAATATTCCTATTGACACATCGGCAGATTTCATCCTAAAAAAGTATCCAACTCTAAACTTCAAGCCAGCCCAACGTACCGTAAAAGTTGTATTTATTAGCGCTATAACTTCTCGAAGAGATTAAATACAAGTTCAGGTTCAACAAGAGGTAGAGCTGTGTTACCTGCCATCGTGTTGTTTAAATACGAGATGTTTTCCTCAACGTGAATGAGGTACAAAGACAAAGGTTGACCTACCCAATTTTGTGCACCTTGTAATTTACAGTATATTTACAGTATTGTGGTGGCATTGGTAGGCCAACTAGGTGAATCAACAATAGCAAGTGTGAGCGAAGTATAAATTTTAACCGATGCCAGGCAGAATTAAACAAAAACCCACAATACCAAGCAAGTTGTTATGAAATTGGACGTCGTACGAAGTTTACTGACACAACTATGAATCGGACACCCATTATATTTCTTTAGGGTGAGACAACAGTATTCCATTTGCCATGGGGGCAGTCATGTGTACGTCAGATGACACAACCAAGCCCTGGGATTGTCCAGATTCAAAATTACTCTTCGCGAACGAAACAAAATAGTCCAACATAAATGCGAGTTTGCTGGCACAAATTTTGAGTTAAACATTTTCTTGGAGGTGCAACATATTGCATACTCTGATTATCAATGTTTATTTCTTAGTCCCCGAGAGGTCGGAACGGGACTAAACACTTATTTGCATGTAGTTATATTTACTGCAGTTGGGCAAGTGTTACAAGTGGGCAAGTGTTATAATTTGGCAAGTGTTATAAGTGGGCAAGTGTTACATGTGGGCTAGTGTTATAATTGAGCAAGTGTTACAAGTGGGCAAGTGTTACAAGTGGGCAAGTGTTATAAGTGGGCAAGTGTTATAAGTGGGCAAGTGTTATAAGTGGGCAGGTGTTATAAGTGGGCAAGTGTTACATGAGAGGGCAAGTGTTATAATTGGGCAAGTGTTACAAGTGCTATAAGTGGGCAAGTGTTATAAGTGGGCAAGTGTTACAAGTGTTATAATTGGGCAAGTTTTACAAGTGTTAAAAGTGGGCAAGTGTTACAAGTGATGTACTTCTACTTGCCCATTTCAGCATCGATATGCGGTTTATAATTGTCTATTTGGCAAATTGTGTGTTGTAATTGTTGCTGTTGAAATAAATGAACTACTGTTTGTTTGTGTCCTGTTTGCTGTGTCCTGTTTACTATGTGCTGTGCTAGGATGCCCCATGGAGGGCTCATATGTCTCACATGGATAATCTGTTTTCAGAGTTTATATCTGATGGAGGCTGGGGAGACAATGTATGACTTCTACACTCCGCTCTTTGAGAAGGTAAAATGACAATGTCCATCACATGATCCCAGGATCACCTGACAATGTCCATCACATGATCCCAGGATCACCTGACATTGATCAACTTTGTCAAGAGATACTGGCAATTGTTGACAGCTGTTTGCTAATTCTGAACAGCAGGGTTGTTTATGATATTCATGGTGATGTATCGGTTTAATTATTTAGCAATAATTGTGGTTCATTGTAACATATTTGGGCTGTGAAGGTGTTACAATTTATATAGTTCATGTTAACAAGATTTTACGTTAAATGTGAACAGATGTTTTAGATTTACCCCAAATACAGTGAACATGATTTTATTATAAAAATGAACAGGCATTTTACCTTTCCCCAAATACAGTAACTAGTTGCACAACCTGGCGTGATTTTACAATAGAAAATAAACAGACATTTCATGTTTAGACTTTATCCCAAATACGATGAATAATTGCATTTATCTGCATATGGTGAATAATCGCATAACATGATTTTACTATAAAAATTAACACGTTTTATCTGTACACCAAATACAGTGAGTAGTCGCCCTCCCTATTGTTGACTGTAAATGTTCCTATGAATGCCTTGCTTCAGCTGCGGTTCCATGAGTCATGGCAGGACGTGTCATTCCTCAACATGAGTCTCAGAGAGGCTCTGCAGGCAAACTTCTCCTCCCAGGCTGACCGGTCAGTACAAGCTAATGGACTGAACTGGACTGTATTGACATTTGTAATTTGACCAGTCAGTAGTGGCTATACTCGACTGTATTAATGTTTGTATTTTGTGATACTAGAAAAGTGGGGTGAGGTAACGTAGTGTTTAGAACACTTGCCACAACTCAGGACCAAAAAGTGGGGTGAGGTAAAGTAGTGTTTAGAACACATGACACAACTCAGTACCAAGAAGTGGGGTGAGGTAATGTACTGTTTAGAACACTTGACTTCACTCAGGACCAAAAAGTGGGGTGAGGTAACGTAGTGTTTAGAACACTTGACTCAACTCAGGACCAAGAAGTGGGGTGAGGTAACGTACTGTTTAGAACACTTGACTCAACTCAGGACCAAAAAGTGGGGTGAGGTAACATACTGTTTAGAACACTTGACTTCACTCAGGACCAAAAAGTGGGGTGAGGTAACGTAGTGTTTAGAACACTTGACTCAACTCAGGACCAAAAAGTGGGGTGAGGTAAAGTAGTGTTTAGAACACATGACACAACTCAGGACCAAAAAGTGGGGTGAGGTAACGTAGTGTTTAGAACACTTGACTCAACTCAGGACCAAAAAGTGGGGTGAGGTAAAGTAGTGTTTAGAACACATGACACAACTCAGGACCAAAAAGTGGGGTGAGGTAACATAGTGTTTAGAACACTTGACTCAACTCAGGACCAAAAAGTGGGGTGAGGTAACATACTGTTTAGAACACTTGACTTCACTCAGGACCAAAAAGTGGGGTGAAGTAACGTAGTGTTTAGAACACTTGACTCAACTCAGGACCAAAAAGTGGGGTGAGGTAACGTAGTGTTTAGAACACTTGACTCAACTCAGGACCAAAAAGTGGGGTGAGGTAACATACTGTTTAGAACACTTGACTTCACTCAGAACCAAAAAGTGGGGTGAGGTAACGTAGTGTTTAGAACACTTGATTCAACTCAGGACCAAAAAGTGGGGTGAGGTAACGTACTGTTTAGAACACTTGACTTCTCTCAGGACCAAAAAGTGGGGTGAGGTAACATAGTGTTTAGAACACTTGACTCAACTCAGGACCAAAAAGTGGGGTGAGGTAACGTAGTGTTTAGAACACTTGACTCAACTCAGGACCAAAAAGTGGGGTGAGGTAACATACTGTTTAGAACACTTGACTTCACTCAGAACCAAAAAGTGGGGTGAGGTAACGTAGTGTTTAGAACACTTGACTCCACTCAGGACTAAATCCTCAAGCTGCCATTTTAAAGTGTGGGTAATTTTGTTCACATTGTCTTTATTCATTTAGTTGTACAACTGTAATGATTGATGACACCAGTGATTGGTTAATGGTGTCCTCCAGGTTGTTCGTCACAATGAGGAACAGTGCAGTGTTTGACAGGGCAAGCAGCAAAGAACCCATCTCTGCACTTCAAAGTCTCACCCTTCAGTATGAGGTCAGTTCTCTTTTATAGTCACTGGAACTTCACAATTATGGACACCCCCAGGACTGGACAAAAGTGACCTGAATAGCGAGGTGACCGTATTAGCAGGACTAATTTCCTACCCTTTACTGTTGTAGAAACCATTTGGGACTGTCCTGGGGTGACCTTAATTGCAAGGTAGTTGTACTATGGAGGTGACCGTAAAGCGAGCTTCTACTGTATATTGACTGTGTTGTTCTAACCTTCTTCAGTTCAGCGTATCTCTGCGAGATGTAGCTCACAATGTCGTCTTCCAACCAGTCGCTGATGTCCTGCTCCCATCTTCTCCTTGGTCTTCCCCTTCCTCTCTTTCCATCCACTTTGCCTTCTAGGACTGTTTTCTCTAAGGAATCAGGGGCCGGTTTCATGAAGCGTACTTAAAGTTACGCAATTACTTAGCGTCACGTGTTTGCATAAACTCCTATGTTCGCTTATATTAAACAAATCACGTAATTTACTAAGACAATCATCTTAGCGTTAAGAACGTTCTTAGCCGCTTCATGAAACCGGCCCCATGTCTTTTGATGTTGCCAAAATAACTAGGTTTTTGTCCTTTTATTCTATTCACTAGTTGGCAGTTCTTTGTCTAATTTTTTAAGGATCTCTGCGTTGGTTGTTTTTGTTATCCATGGCACTCAGCACTCTTAGGACTTTTCTGTAACATTTCATCTCAAACGCTTGTATTCTTCTCATGTCTTCTTTGTTCAATGTCCACGTTTCGCTTCCATATAGAGCTGTTGGGAAAATGCAAGTTTTTTTAAAATTCTTATCTTTGCTGGTATGTTTTGGCCTTTCCATACATTTTTCAGATTATTTAGTTTCTGCATTGCTATGGCTATTCTTCTTCTGATCCCTGATGATGTCTTGCCGTCTCCTTGTAGTCTTGCTCCAAGGTATTTGTAGTGGTTCACATTTTTAACTTGCTCCCCATTGATTGCAATATACGTTTTGTTTATGCATTTGTCAGTGTCCGTGATCTTTGTTTTCTTCACATTAAGTAACAAGTCCTTTTTCTCACTGTGCTCTTTTACAGACATGATTAGGTTTGTTAGGCCTTTTGTTGTAGTGGACAGGAGGGCGGTATTGTCTGCGTATCGTAGATCTCTTATTCTATGTCCATGAATATTCACTTCATCGTATCTTGTACTTTTGTCATCTAATTCTACATCTCTCATTATGTCTTCTGTGTAGAGGTTGAATAGGTATGTAGATAAAATACATACTTGTCTTACTCCTTTTCCCACTGAGAAAGTTTCTATAGAGAAAGTCTGTTTTCCAGCCTGACCACTGCTTGTTGGTTGCTATAAAATGATTTCAAGAGGGCGATTATCTTTGGGTGGAAGTTCATGTCCTTGAGCATTTTCCACATCATCTGATGATTCACACAATCAAAACCTTGGAGTAGTCGATGAAGCATATTCTTAGATCATATTTTTCTCTCTGAATTTCTGAATCAACATTCTCAGATTGAATATGTGGTCCCTTGTGCCTCTGTTTTTCTGAAGCCTGCCTGTGTACTGCTCACTTCCATTTTATCTTGCATTCCTTTCATTATGATTTTCAGCAATATTTTGCTTGCATGGCTAATGAGTGATATGGTTCTGTAGTTGGAGCATAGCTGTAGGTCTCCTTTCTTTAGTAATGGGATGTATATTGATTTCTTCCAGTCGTCGGGCCATTTTCCACTCTTCCATATTTTCTTATACAGTGCATGGTATATGTCTATTCCTTCTTCTTCCTCTGCTTTTATTATTTCTGCCTGTATGTTGTCATACCCAGGGCTTTTCACCTCATCTCTTAATGGTTCGAGATCGTCCTCGTCTTGGTCTTCGTTTCCCATATCAGGAGGGTCGTTGTTGTCTCCATCTCGTGTGTACGTATTTTCACAATATTCTTTCCATATTTTGGCTATGTCTTCTTCATCAATCAGTCTTCCCATTTTTATCTTTGATGACACCGAGTCTGGGCTGGAATTTACCTGTCATGTTCTTTATTTCTTTAAACATTTCTTGGTTTCGGTTTTCTGCCATACAGTCCTCTGTTTTCTTACACTTGGCTTCTATATACTTATGTTTGTCCCTTTTGCAGAGTTTTTTGATTAATTTGTTCATCTCATTATATCTTATATCAGTTTTTGTGTTTCTTAAGCTCTTTCCTTTCTGCTATTTTCGTTAAGGTCTCTATACTGATCCAGGGTTGGTGTTTCATCTCTCTTCCGTAGAGGTGTTTTTCCGCTTCCTCTTGGATAATTGTCTTGATATCATTTGCGATTTCTTCTGGTTCTTTCTCTTCTGTAAGTAAAGTTGTAAATCGATTCTTCACAGATACTGTTCGATTTTCTACATCATATCTCTGTGTTGTTGTCACTCCTTATTTCACTTTTAAGTTAAGTTTCATCTGTGCCATCAGTAGTTCATGATCAGTTCCACCGTCTGCTCCTGGTAGTGTTCTTGCACCTCTTATTGCTAATATCCATCTCTTCTGTATCATGATGTAGTCTAATCTTTCCACGTGTAGATTCTTCTAGGGTGATTTGAGAAATTGGTATTTACGATTGTGAGGTTATTAGCGATGGCGAACTCAACAAGTCGTTCTCCCCTTTCATGTCTCTCTCCTAATCCAAATTTCCCGATTGTTCCTCGTTCTATCTTGTCTTGTCTTTGTCCTACTTTGGCGTTAAATCACCCATGACAATGGTGATGCTCGATTTCTTGAATTCATCTATTTCATCTTACAAATTAGTGTAAAATCTTCTATTTCTTCCTCGTCTGCTGTTTTTGTCGGCGCATAGACTTGTATTATTTTGACATTCTTCACTATTCCCTGTAACCTTATGCTGAGAATTCTGTCATTTACTGGTTTGTATCCAAGTACTGTATTTGCTATTTGTTTACTCAGATATATTGCTACGCCTCCATGTCCTGCCTTTGCTTGTCCAGAGTATAGGAATTTTCCTCTCCGGCGTGTGGTGTAAAATGACCTTGTCCCGCCCAACTGTGTTCTGCTATTCCTAGGACACATATTGTTTTGTTTCGCTTCTTCTATTACATTACAAGCTGCTATTCTCATTTTGTTTTTTAGCCATCCACCAAACTTCTTTACCTTCTCCACACAGTCGAGCAAATTGCCTTCATCAGCTTGAGTAGTAGGGACTCTTCTGGCTTGGGGGATTCACCACCGAGTCCCATATCGATTCTCTTTGCTATCATGGTTTCATCTGGGTTTTCGGCCGTGTACATCCCAGTAGTTTGCCATTGCTTTCTGGACGGTTCTGGCTCCTTATCATTCTACATCACTGATGCGCCCTTTTTTGCGACACCAGGCCTTTCCATCTCTCCTCTTCATAGCCGTTGACCTCTGGAGATTCTTCCGCCTACTCCGCCTTCAGAAAGACACTAGTTTGGCCGTCCAGCCAAAGTTGTTGCCTGGGATGTTCTAACCATGATGTTGGTTTATTGTGTCAATTAGCAGACACACTGTATGTCATATTGCTGGGCTGAATATGTCATGGATGGAACCTCACTATACTGACACCTCAGTAATACAGCCACCACACTAGAATAGTCCCAACTTATATCTATAGCATTAAAACATAAGATATGATTCTCACTAATATGGTCACCTCAACATTCAGGTCATTTCTGCCCAGTCCCGTGAGTGGCAGTATTAGTGAGATTCCACTGTAAACTTGAAACAATCAATAAAAAGTAGGTGTACTTTTGATGTTGTAACGTGCTTATTACTATTATAAACCATGTGTTTGTGTACAGGTTCCATGGCCAATGAACATAATTCTGAACTCTCGCTGTATGCACATCTACAACGAGGTGTTCACCTTCCTCCTACAGATAAAGAGGGCAAAGTACAGCCTCGATCGCTTGTCCTTTGTGGGTGGGTGTGCTTCACTTTGTTATAGTACTAAATGTTTCTTTAAGAACATCATTTATTTGCTAGCACAATGAGCTATCAACACAGGTATAGAAACAAAGCCACTTGTACATTTGTTTTAGGACAGACAGACAGACTGACATTTGACCGTGCCGTAATGTTACAAATTGAAACAATGAACAAACCTATAAAATGAAGGAGACTCCCAGTAGAACATAGAATGTCACTAACATGGGATCCATCTTTTGTTAATAAACCCAATGTGTACTTTTTTATTCACACCAGATCTGGAACATGACAGTGCGTTGTCACGGCAACAGCCGAGGGACAATGACATTCTAAGTGCCATGATGTCCTCCCCTCTGACACCGAGAGAAGACGAATCTAGCTTCAGTCTGACCCATCGAGTACAGCTGCTCCGAATGAGACTCATGCACTTCATCAACAGTCTACACAACTACATGATGACTCGGGTACGGGCAAGTCATCTGTACATTAACAGGCTAACTTTGAATCATTGTGTTTATTTCCCCTGAGGTACCGAGGTCCACTTGCTTCTATCTATAATTGTTCACTTCCTTGGACTATTCGTCTTTGATCTACCAATTGACAGAGCATTTAAGGTGGGGCAGGCAACGTGTCAGATAGTTTGACGGTGGAGGCTTAACTTTGAAGGTCCACATTCGTCCATTTCCCAGGGAAACTTCAACTTACTTTTGTGGACGGACTCTCAATTGAGATAACCCGGATTTGAATCCTGTGCTGCGGTGTCGAACCTTGGGCAAGTTCATTCATTCTACGTTGCTCCAGTTCATTCAGCTGCATAAATGAGTACCTGGCTACAGACAGTGGTAGATATTTGTGTACAAATAGTCTTTGTGCATTAATTACAGCATGGCTGAATGCTTCCAAGAGAAGTCAAAATTGTCGATTGAACAGGTTTGCAAGGGAGTAAAAGTGTAAAGCACTTTGAGCAGTCCTGATGACTGGATAGTGCGCTATATTCCCGGATTTTGTCTTCCACACCTGTGGGGATCATGGACATATAACTTTCCTAAATGTCTCCTGCCTTCCCACTGTCCACCCAGATTCTGCACAGCTCGGGGCTGGAGTTCCAGCGCGAGATGGAAGACGCCCACGACCTTGACCTTGTGATTGCGATACATGCGCGCTACATGTGTCGGGTGCATGAGCGATGTCTGCTGCATGAGAAGGTGAAGTTCATCAAAGGCATCATCTCTCAGGTGCTCAACATGGCCTTGACCTTCGCTGACCACTGGAACGACAGCATCCACAGCTTCAGGTGAACTCAACCTGTCTGTGTGTCACTGGCTGTTTCTCTGTTTGTCACTGGGTGTATGTATGTCACTAGTTGTCTATCTGTCTGTCACTGGGTGTATGCTGTCATGTGTTGTCTGTCACTGTCTGTCACTGACTGTCACTGGTTGTCTGTCTGTCTGTCTGTCTGTCTGTGTTTCACAGGTAGTTTGTCATCCATCTGTCACTGTTACTCTGTGTCGAAGCTATATATGCCTGTTTGTAGTTGTCACGTACTGACAGTCCGACTGTGTCCGTATATATGTTGTTGTTCTGTCTGGATGTTTGTCTGTGTGTGTCTGTTTGTTTGCGTGTCTCTCTGTGTGACACAGTTTTTGTTATTGCAGTGTGACGTTTCTGCTTGAGATGGAGCTGATGCTGTCTCGGTGTATCCAGTTCCTTGCTTCATTCCTCAACAACACCATCAAGAGAGGATCATTTCCTCATCGTGAGTAGATCATTTGTCTCACACCTTAGTGTCACCATCAAGAGAGGATCATTATCTTACTGTGAATAGATCTGTCTCATTCCTGAGTAACACCATCAAGAGAGGGTCTTTAACACACAGGAATAGATCAGTCTCATTTCTTAGTAACACCATCAAGAGAGGATCGTTACCCCATCATGAGTAGAACACACTCAATCCTTAGTAACACCATCAAGAGAGGATCATTAACTCATGGTGAATAGATCAGTCTCAATCCTTAGTAACACCATCAAGAGAGGATCATTACCCCATCATGAGTAGAACATTCTCAGTCCTTAGTAACATCATCAAGAGAGGATCATTACCTCATTGATGAACAGTAATAAAAAACCTTTCACTCACAGTAACTTTATATCCATTAGTATGTTGCGCCTAGATCTTTGCATATGTAAAGCCAGGTTGTTCCATTGCCCAGAATCAGGGCCCGGGGGTGGTAGTTGTCAGCAGGAAGTTTGCTGAATCAATTGTACTCCATCCCTATTTGTGTTCAGGTGTGTGGGCACCATCAAACTTCAAAAGGAATTTGTGGGTATGGACAAATTCAATAAGTGACAATAACTGCTGTTTCTGTATTGATTTTAAAATTGTGTTTTATAATGAGCAACAGTTAGCGTCGTTTTAGCAAACGTATGACCGAGGGATGATGACGTACATAAAACCAGATATGAAAAAAACAAGTGGACCATATTCGCTGTATGTCAGACCACCTATTTGCAGACACCCTAAACATTGACAAAATTACACTTTCTGACACCTGTGTAAATATATTTATCTGCGTTCTTGCGAGATCAGACACACATTTTTTTCTCTGATGTTTCACCTGACTTGTTCCCAGCTATTTTTCAAATTCTACTGTATCTGTCATCTTCCAAAGTACCATTTTTGATCTACTCAGACGTGTCATGAAACGTCTTGGATTGTTTCAGTCGAGTCTCTCGCCTTTGCTCTGGTCACCTCCAGCGAACAGGCTCACCGCTGACCTCATGGAGCAGATTTAGGAACTATGCCTTAGTGCCGCTACTGGTGACCACCTCAACTATGTGGTGCCCTCTGGTGAACTTGGCAATCAAGTTGTCAAGTCAAGCCGATCAGTAACTATTATTGAATAACAGGACAGCCATTCATCATGCATTATTTATAACTATAAAAAGAAAAACAAATTTAAATAAAAACAATTGTATATAGTTTTTTGTGTTACATTAATCATTTTAATAGAAGCAATCCCCATTATCTTCTTCGGAACGGTACCAAAATTTCAAATTTTGAAATCAGGTCAGTGTATACAGTCGCAAGATGGAGGTTAACTAAGTTGTTCAGTAGGAAAACAAAACTGTCTGGGGCCCCATCAAAATGATATTTGGTGGTGTTGTTATCTAGTGTTAAATGTAACCCGCCACAGCAAAGAGGGTATTAAGTCACAAAATTGTCAAATTGCATTTTGTCCCTTTTTCGATTCCACAGATGATGATCTTTAAAATGATATGTTGAAATATCTTCAATAGCATTTGATTTATTGTTAAAATTGAAGCAAACTTTAAAAAGGCAGATTTTGAGAAATGAGATAATTTTGAGTCACCATTGTTTTTTTTAATCTGTGTTCATAAATGCCTATATTTTTTATTAGTTCTGGATTGTTTTTTGTGGAAAATAAACGGGACATTGAAAGTTGAGATTATAAAGAGTGCATTTCTGTAAAAACACACAAAGTTGATGGAACATGACCTGGACAGCTATGTTTGCCTCATGTCCAGAATAGGCCCATGTGACTTAATACCAGGTTCGCTGAGGGGGTCACAAATTGACAGTAACGCCAACAAGTAGACAAGGTATTTATCTTTAATGTCTACTCAAGTCTGTATACATCGATCAGTATCATAGGTGAACACTTAACAACACTGGACCCCAGAATGAAGGCAAGCACATTAACAACTAGAAATGCGAACAACAATCACTAAATATTGGTTCCCAACAAAGTTAGGACTTGATCGCATTTAAAACAACGATATAGAAACATTTCCTATAGAAATAATTTTACTGAAATGTACACTGGTTTGTGGGACATATTTTATATAGCAAAAAAATAAGAAAAAGAAAATAAGGCCGAGAGATTTAAAGATGGGCGAAAAAGAATATAAAGCTCAGTGATTTAAAGATAACTAAATAAGTCCATAACTTACTTAGTTTTAAATGTGACTCGGGCAACATCTGATATCGATTCAACATACTGATTCAACCAAATAAAAGTTACAGGACATGACAAACACCCTCTTCACTCTGTTGCCCAGCATTATGGAGCAGGTGCACACACAAAATATTTACATTTTTAATTGGGATACAAATCAAACTTTGAACCTTGAATCATCTGATCTCTCCCTATTTCTCTGTACATTCTAGATGTATATATTTATAAATGAAACATTGTTACAGACACAGGACCAGAGTGACTGACAAATTAAAACATTTCACAGTTCCATAACCATAAGGTTGTTAGGTCTGACTATGTATTATGTTTGTGGTGTGAATTAACAACATCATTTTCATCATTTCACATCTTGCATCTTATAAATGCTTTGGAAATTGCTATATGATTTGTGTAACAGAATATTAGAAATTATGATACATGAACCTCGTACTAAGATATGATATCTGATTTGTGATTTTAATAAATTATATATCTTCACACTGAGTGAAGTGTTCCACAGCAATGATTCGGTTTAAAAAGAATTACCAACAGGCATGAACAATCAACGTAGATACACTGTATGGTTGTACCTTTCACAAACCTGCCTCATTGCACTAGCCCACAGCGTACTGCTACTGGTGACGTTAACTGTAATACTACTAAATCTAACATGCAGTCCCACGACTGAATCACCTACACTCATACTCAATTTACAGTTTCACACAACTCAACATTCTTGCATTCACACAACATCTGACCAACGCATGAGTACATTTCCGAAATAAATATAATGTTTAAATCAACTTGGCTATGGCTATTATGCGCTGTGTACAATACGCATAAAATAAAAATTAACTCCAGACGAAAGTTACAGCCACCATGCACTTACAGATATAACATAGGCGAGGGAGCACACATGCCCTCAACTTTAAACCTGTGACAGGCCAGGTTTTAAGAATTCAGTACCAGTTATAGCTGAACTTCTGACAGAAGGAACTTGACTGACCGACAGACAATGACACACAAACACCATCACATATCTATGTACAGTACAAAGCTTCAACAAAAACGAATGCCGTCGGTAAACGGTGTAAATCTATAGTCGGTCACAGTTTGTGTTGTATTTTTGTAAACAGCAAGGTCGACTCATTTGCTAAATTGTTCGGTATTAAACAGTCAAACTGAAATCCGTGTAACGGCATTCTAAATTTTGTGAGGATGAAGCCTTGTCTGCCGTTGGCATGAAACCATGTCTAAACAGAATTTTGCTTTATCGTGAAGATTTTTCTGTTCAATGTAAATCATATTTTACTGTGATTTTTTTGGCAGGTGGGGGGATTCTGTGCCAAAGATGCCTCATTTTCTGTCAAACGTAAGTCATTTTAAAGGAGACTATTCTGTCCCAAAGAACTCTTGCTGATTGAAATATATAGACATCATTACCATTCGAGTACAGTCCCAAATTATCTCTGATGCGCATGAAGATAGCTCACAATTGTCAAGTGTGCAAGATATCTCACAGAGATATCACCTTACTTGTAACGCGTTTAACAACATCACCAGGGCCGTGTCATATGAACGACCTGGCTAGTTCTGCAACAGACCACACAGTGGCGACACTGCAGTGTAATCATAACACACCTGTTGCTTCTCGAGCAATTCTGACCAGACTTCTTCAACACTGATCCCCGCACACTTTAGACTGCTCAGCAAAAACCTGAATGGTTCGTGTCGCTAAAACCAGAGCTTAGATACGCAGGAAATGTCTCAGTGATGTTGTCTTTACATGAGGAGCTGTGGTGCGACGGCCTGCATGGGTGGTTGGGTGGCCAGTGGTGCCCCCTGGGGAGGCAGTATCGACATCGCGGGCTGGGTGTAGGCATCAGTCGACACAGTGGGTGCATACGCGAGTGATGCCATGCCAGTGGAAGGGATAGCGTTATTTGACATGCTGCAACAATGCCAGAGCTGTGTTAATGCATGCAACACCAATGTCTACACAACAAAACAATATCCGCAATGCAAATAAATCCCACGTTACTGTAAATGCAACAAAGTAGAATACCACTGATAGCACAATAGATTTATAGTGTTGATGAAATAGACATCTTGCAAAGGAAGTGTTGAAGTTTCACAGCAGGAAGTAGCTTTGCGACAAATGAATCGTAATTGCAAAAAATGATAGAGTAAACAAAATGAACGTTCTGCTGACAGCCATATAAATTAGGCATACCCAGTTAGAAATAAAACGGAATGGCCTCCACGCAGTTGGTAGGTGTTTGCAAAGATTACCAATGTGTTCCAAGCACAAGCAGGCAGCAACAACATCCATAACAACAACAAACAGAATGTCATTTTTACATATCTCCATGAAACACCCAACTTCCTATTTACACACATCAACAAAAGTCATTACGTTATCCCGATTCCGTCGTAAGCAATGCATCTGAGCACATCAAACACAACAAAATCTCGGCCTTATGGGCGAGTCGGAAATCTCTACCGATTACTACCCCATGGCACCTGGACCATACAGACACTCCTGTCGTATCGAGATGCCACTCACTTGCTAGGTTCCGTGTTTGCCGCTACAGGAGGTCCCATGCCAGCCTGTGGCACCTGAGACATGGACGGCATTGTCGCCGCTGCGTCTTGCTCTGGCCGTGCTCCGTCTTTCCCCATCGGCATCGACTGCCCTGGGAGCATCTGCTGTCCCGGCATCATTTGTTGACTTTGCATCATATGTTGACCTGGAGGCATCTGTTGCCCTGGGAACATCGGCTGTCCATGCGGCATCGGCTGCCCCTGAGGCATTGGCATTGATGGTGTGAATCCATACTGTCCTGGGTACATCTAAAATAAAAGAACTTCTGCTATAACAAAATATGCAGGTATTCATGACAATAAATATTTGTCAGCAAATATTGTTGTTAAATGCAAGTTATTTTTAACAACAAACCACCATTGCATCACTGATGCCACATGTTGTGTGATCAATGATTATTTTCAATATTTCTAATTCTGAAATTTCAAAATGGGTGTAAACAGCATAAACAGAAACGAAACACATGTATTACAAATCAATTACTGGAAGAATGGAACATTTTTGTGTTGCAGAGCTAGATTACTTAGGTAGTCAGGTCAAAAAGGGAACACATTTATATTACATTTTTGATATGTATTATTTAGGCATAATTTGCTTCTTTTTTGTTTAATATGCCACATTTTGGTTATATTTTGACAACGTGACACTGTAAAATATAAATACACGATGTCAATAACATTATTATAAAAATACTTTACCTAAATCAACATCCAGTTTTTATCAGATTAAAAAATCAGAAAATGTCATATAGTGTGTCTGCAAATGTCCAATAGTTTTAGTATTAAGATATTTGACGTTTTGTGACACGACAAAAGCCCATATTTTGTGGGTGGTGGACCTAAGTGCAGCTCTAAAGACCTAAACCCAATAGTTTTCCCCAAGAATGTAGCAGAAAAAATGCTAACCTGGGGCATCTGAGGCGACATCTGAGGCGGCATCTGAGGCGGCATCTGTTGGGCACCCATGTTGTACATCGGTGGCATGGGCATCTTACCCGCTGGCCCCTGTACAGGCCGTGGGTAGCCGTAGGTGGGAAGATCATGCATGAGGGTGTTGTACATCTGTAGTGCCTCCAGTACGTTTGTGTTCAGCTCTATCAGGTCATTGTACTTCCTGCAACACACAACGGTAGATTTCTTATCACCACATTGGACCTCTAATCGTAATTTCACAAACAAAAAGGTTATTGCCTTTTAATTACCTCACAAGTGTAGTATTAACTACAGGTTTCTGACTGGGAAAGAATGCCCACTTGTGGCTGCAATGTCATCAATATGCAACAACTTTATATTATATTTATCATTATATACAAATATTTTTGCACTTCACTTAGTGACTTCAATTCTAATTTAATTTGCTTTTATGATTTTGATAAATTTCATTAAATTGAGACCATTTGATTTTCAATCAATTCTACTTTATGATTGACCCATCCGACCTTACATATTTGTGCTTGCAATGTTATCGAAACACTTTTTGGTAGATAGGTCCTATTAATGCATCTGTAAGTAAAAGCTTATTGGTGTAATTGTAACTGTAATTGATTTGACCATTTTAGTAGTGTAATTGAAATGACAAATGAAAAGTAATGGTAATTGATTTTATTTTGTGTATTTGGACCCAGCCCTGAAGCTACTTACTTGTGCGACTTTTTGTACGTTGTTTTGGTTAAATCACCAGAACCAATTCAAGTCATCCCTCAGTTACACATGTTTATAAAATAGCTGGTTTGTCTAAGAACATAATTCATGAACTATTTCTTCAGGACTGATGGAAGATGCAAGTGTAGGTGATGATGACTCAGCACGTACCTATCAATCTTCTCAAGTTCCTGGTCAATGAGTGGACCCATGGCTTTACTTTGCTCTGAAACATCACACAAGTTCATATCTATATCACCAGATGTTTTTAATAGAACACACAAAAGTTTTCAGGGCAAAATACAATACATGCATTTTCTTGGTTTAAAAGAAGTAACTTTTGAGTTTCATCCTCAAAGTTTAAGTAAAAAATGTAAATGAAGTGGGTGTATGTTATGAATCTAAAATCATAGAGAATGGTAGCAAAGTCTGAAATGTGTTGTAGATTTGTTACACAAAATGTGATATTAAATTATTTTATTATCAAAACACTATGTACGCGCACAGTGCATGCCGTCACTTTGCATAGCTGCATGTGTGGCACAGCAGTATTCATTGGCTGAAAATGGATATATCGCATCTTGAAAACAAACCTTCGTTTGTTCATGATGTTTAATGCAGATTTATTGCATTTTATATCAGTTAGATAGTATCCTAGCTCAAAATGTGTTTAAACAAATGTTTCATCATTATTTGGGTGAAATTTAAAAAATGTTGTTTATCATGTTTTACCCTGAAACTCATCATATTTACTGACGTAGAAAGATTAACTGTGCGGATAAACAACCACCGTATGGATTCCTAATCTGCCTCACTTACTGTGGCCAGGAAATTATGGACAAAAATGCATGGGTGATAATGTCAGTCATAGAAACAATACCAGTGTGAAAACATATATTGCACAAAATCCTCATATACCAGAGCCCAAAGGAAGATAAAACCAAAAGTCAGGCAATTTCACAAACAAAATATAATGCTAAAGTTGTCAACAGATAAATATCCTAAGCAACTATGGAGGTAGTCTTCAGAACACAGATACATATTATTCTGTTTCCTGCTGACCAAACACTAACAGGAAACAAGTTCCATAGAATTGGGGCAGCAAGTCAAAAGCAAAAGTTCCAATGTTTGTTTCAACCATGAGAAAAAAGTAGAACAAGATGATCGAAGCCATGTCTATCGTCTTGCAAAAACTGTAGTGTAACTAAATACAACCCAGTCATGATGAAGTCAAACTACACAATTTCCACAAACTATGGCGTGTCAGCTTACCTTCGAGAGCGAGGAGCTCTGCTGGGTCTGTGGAGGCATCCCCCGTCGGATCAGCATTCTGGATCATCATCAAACACTGGTCGATTCTCTCCTACAACCACAAGTGTTCTTGTCACTCTCTCGTACGACTGTCAACAGTTGCACCAGCGACACAATCAATGTACCCAATGACCTGCTTGTCATGCGTGTGTTTGTGTGTGTCTGTATGTGTGTGCGTATGTGAGTGTGTCTGCGTGTGCATGTGTGCATGTGTGTGTGTGTGAGTGTGTCTGCATGTGCGTGTGTGTGTCTGAGTGTCTGAGTGTCTGAGTGTGCGTGTGTGCACGTGTGTATGTGTCTGTGCGTGTCACTGTGTGTATGTGTGTAATATAATAATATAATAATAATTGCTTTATTCACAGACTCCATGCAACATACAAGTACATTATCATGGTTCTATAGTTGTGTTACAGAATGAAAAATCACCCGTCAACAAAATTTATGTACAGGGAATTGAACCAGTATTTCCATATTCTTGACATGTATTTCACGTCACTGTTAGTAATGTTACAAATCAATATGTTTTTTGATAAATGCAGTCGGCATATAAACCTATATGTCAGATTTCTAATAACAGCAGCACAGTTAGGTAAATTATTGTTAACAAACATTTCACTAGCACTACAGTATCTGTCATAACCTAACACCATTCGAAATATATTGTTGTAAGAGACATACAATTTCCTGATTGCATAGTTATGAAAATTCCACCATAGATGGGCAGTATACATAGGTGAGCAAAAAGTAGTAAACAATGTCTTCTTTACATCATTTGAACACATATGAAATTTTCTTATGATCATGTTGCCTTGTGCATACAACTGGTGACATTGTCTAGATATATCATTGTCATCTAGCATACTATTTGAAATTATATGACCCAAATATTTTACAGATTCTACCTCACATAGTTTGTCGTTACCAAGCATAAAGCTTGGAAATTTAACATTCTTACAACTCTTGTTTCTAATTATCATGACCATACTCTTTTTGGCATTGTACTTTATGTCATGAGATACTCCATATTTATCACAGACGGTGAGAAGGGTCTGTAATCCCCTGCTGGACGGACAAAAAACTACAAGATCATCAGCATACATAATATTATTTACACAATTATATCCTACATAACATCCTGTATTGCAACTATTAAGTACAGTGGATAAACCATCCACGTAAACACTGAACAAATAGGGGGATAAAATACCTCCTTGTCTAACTCCATTACTTCCATAAATACTGTCAGACACATGACTACCCCATCTTACACACATCTGTTGGTTCGCATACCAAAACACTAGAATTCTAACAATGTAACCAGGAACATCTCTGTCTATTAGCTTTTTAAAAAGTACACTATGGTTTACACGATCAAAGGCCTTAGATGCATCAAGAAAACACATAAACAAACAGCTATTTAAGGCTTGATATTTAGCAATAACCTCCTTTAGTACATAAATGCACATGTCAGTGCCATGCTTCTTTTTAAAACCAAACTGGTTGTCACTGGTTGTTAAAAAGTCATCCATTCTGCTGAGCAAGATTTTTTCAAAAACTTTAGACATAACACTTGCCAGTGCTATTGGCCTATAGTTGTCTTTACTGTTTATCTTGCCGGATTTATCCTTGATTATGGGCACTAATATAACAGAAATCATAGAACTTGGCAGTACGCCATGAACCAACAGACCTGTGAAGCACATTGACAGTAAAGGCAGTATGCGATCACTGCAGTACTTCAGGTGCTCTGCATACACACCATCAAGGCCACAACTCTTGTTACAGTCAAGGTTTCTTATAGCATCTTTGACTTCTTCAGGTAACACTCTAATGCTGCTCTCATAACTAACATCAAATGCTAGGGTTTTGGCACTACTGTTATTTACACAATTAAACAAGTCACGAAAGTGTTGAATCCACATATTCACAATAGCTTCTTCACCACTGTTACCATTTATATTAGTTGGCAAGGGGATTTTACTATTGTTAATAGTTTTGATCTCCTTCCAAAATTTATCATTTGTATGGTTAGCCATCTTCTTGGCAAGGGCTTCACGCCTCAACTAATTTTCATGTTTTTTAATAAACCTTATTGCATATTTGCATCTAGCATCAGCTTTCTTTTTTAACTCAAAAACAGGACCTTGTTTAGGTTTACCTATACTGTCCCATAGTTGGAAAGCTTCATTAGCAGCTTTATGGATATCTGCCACATAATCAGTCCACCCAGGCCGACATGTATAGTTTCCTTGTTTGTGAGTAGACAAACAGCCACTAGCATCAGTTAAACACCTGGTTATATTATCATACATGTTATTAAGTGCTTTCTGATGAGACTCATCATTGCAGTTGACATCAGTACATATAATAGCATCAATAGGTAATACAATGTTTTTCAGTTCAGTATCAGTCTGTCTACAATAATTATCAATGGAACCTTTGTTAAGTCTTGACCAGTTAAGACGTGGCTGAGTGTTATTGTTAGTACCGGGTACTACACCTGGCACACTGTCTACATTGACATCGATTATCACAGGGATATGATCTGTGGTAGCAAGATTATAGCACACACTAATGTCATTTATCACATCATTACCATCATGTGTAGCTATACAATGGTCTAGCCATGAGGTGCTACCCCATGCATCACTGATATACGTGAACGAATCAGGTGGTAGATACTGCTTACTGAACAGCACCAGATTGTTTTCAGTGCAGAAGTTTATAAGGGATCTTCCAAATGACGAAGTCTCGTCAGAAATATCAGCGTTATAATCCCCTACCACCAGTACACACGTAGTTTCTAAATCTTCTATAATAGATATTAATGTGCCAAGTTTTTCCTGATATTCATCATTATTTTGATAACTTTCATATGGCAGGTAAACACACAAAATTACAATTTTTTTGTTGCCACAATTATATTCAACACCAACAACCCAGTTAAGGTCAAACTTTAGAGGGGTGATGCCTGCTTCAAGGTCAAGTTTCCACAATATTGCAACACCACCAAATTTTTTCAATATCATGCCATCTCTTTCATCAACACAAGATTCACCAATTCCATGAAAGTTTTCATTGATGCTGTTTAGCCCACCTAAATCCTGTTTCGAGAGCCATGTTTCTTGTAAGCACACAAAGTCACATTTGTTAAATAACTGTTCAGTTACGTGTCTGTGATGCTTGTTGTTATAGCCAAGTTTCAAGTTCCTACAATTGTAGCTGGATATATTTAGCGATCTGAACGTTGCTTTTCGTTTATGTCCTTGGCAAGTTCTAGCCGAGACGGCTCAGGATTTAACGTTGTTCGTCGTTGGGAGACCCATAGAGGATGTGTTGTATGCCTTGGTGTTCTAGGCTTCTCGTGAAACCACCTCACATAGGCACCTTCAGGCCACACTTCCGGGTTCATGAAGACCGACGGATCGGGACAGTTGCACTTTACATGGAAACTGTTGTATGTATCACGTCTTGTTGGAAGGGATTCACATGTCACTTCAAGCTTGAGGATGTGCTCAAGGTGGGCTTGGAGGACTTCAGGCTCGACATCAGTGGCAAAGCGGGATGCAAATATGCTAGCATACCGTGTATTTACTGTTTTAATGGCATCAGTTGACATGGCTTTGCCAATCAATGACACAGTTTTCCCTTTAGTTTTCGTGGTAGGCCTGTCATTAGGGTTGCATGCAGGTTGTTTCGGTACTTGGCCTACAGCTGCAGTTTTCTTCTTTCTGCCCTTCTTTACCATCGTCGACCATGGGGTGTCATCATCTATCTGCACACTGTTGCTGGCTTTTTCATGTGCCATCACATACTGCTCAACTTCAGCAGTTGAACCAACCACTGAATCTGCTCTGATAGTAGTTGCTTTGGGTGCCTGCCTGTATCCAGCAGGGGGAGCAGACGAAATTTGACGTCTAGGCGGGGCAACAGCCTTGACGTATGTAGCAGTATCATCTGGCGACTGACTTCTTTCTGTGGGTTTGGTGGCTGGAACAGGTACTGACTGTGCTCTACTCTGTGCAGTCAAGTTTGTCTGTATAGGAGGCAATGTCACTGTTTCATCATTGCCTTTGGCAATATTCACTTCGATGGTGTGCAATCTTTCCGTGACACCAGCACTCACATCACTTAAGTTCTCACACAGTTCACTCTGGTTGGCAACCGCAGTTTTTAGTAGTTTTACTTCGACAAGAAGGTTCTCAATGTTTATCAGTAGACAGGACACGTCAATTCTATCAAAACTGACAGGCGGGAGGGAGTTCACATGCCTGGCGACAATGCAGGGTAGGTCATCCCCTCTCGTTTGAAGAATCTTTATGATGTCCTCTACGTTTTTCCGTTTCTTGTCATCCCCTTTGCGTGATATCAGTCGGTCGGTGGCTGAACCGTCAACCGCACACAAATCATGCAATATACGTTTCGCTGTGTATATCGTTTCTTCATTGTAGTGATCGCTACACAGTTGCATCAAGGTCTCTTGCGGCAGGATGTTCATTTTGTCAATTATGTAGCACAGTAGCTCGTTGATCACAACTTTCCCATCGAAGAAATGCTTCTCCGCTTTGTTGACATAGCGAACTTCCGCTTGGTCACGCGCACTTCCTTTCCCGGCCATGTTTTCACTTTATCAAGTGTCGACATGTACGAGTTAATAAAGTCAGTTTGCGATCATAACAGTTATTCAAACGTCCACTGACATGCTCATGGATGTCACATCAATAAGATCCACATACACATGCAGTTAATTGCAATTTAGAGACAACACAAAATGCAACTAATCCGCAGCTTCGTTTCGACAATTTTCACTAACTGACGCATGCGCATGACACAGTTGTGTGTGTGTGTGTGTGTGTGTCTCTGTGTGTATATGTGTGTATGTCACAGTGTGTCTGTGTGTGTGTGTGTATGCTTGAGTGTGTGTATGTGTGAGTATGTGTGAGTGTGTCTGTGTGTGTGCATGTGTGTGTGTACCTCATTATCCCAAACTTTGACATATTGAACACTCATAAAAGACCAGGTAGCCCAGTCCAGTAAACACGACTTAACTCGAGCACATGACTGAAATCAAAGTATTTCCCCAGTTCCTTAAGTGTGTGAAAAACAAACTTGTACTGCATATATATATATACTACATTAGGCTAATTAGTGATATACGATCATTATGGACGTAGTTTTGCACCATCCAGAAGCCCCCAATAAGTCTCACCTCATCAATCTCCACAATGGCAGGAATCGCCTCCACTGTCTTCACTTCGACCTCCTCATTGAACTGTACTTTCTTGTCTGGCAACAAAACATCACAGCCACATCAAACCACTTTATCTAGTCATCTGTATATTTATTACTACGCAGTGATTGGAAGGTAAGACGCAGTGAGCTGGGGTTATTCACAATTGTTGACATTTACCTATTCACACAGAGTGTACAAAAGGAGGGTCAAGGCCCACGCAGTAATTACATAATAGTCCGTCACCTGTGAATTGCATAACCTTAGTGGTTGTAATAATCATAGTGGTTGTAAATAAATGTTTGTGAACATAATTTTTTTGTGTTATTATGTTTTTGTTGTCTTTTTATGTACTGTGTCATAACAGTGTTATAGTCTTGTATATATCTTTCAATCTGGAAAATTACCAAAAAGTACTACCGGTAATTCAGGGGGTGGGAGGCGGTCTGAGAATCAGTACGCCCTGTACAAATAGATCAATGTTGACAACTGATGTATCTGTGGTTTACGTTGCGGTTTATTTATATCACAATCAAAATTTTGCGCATGACCTCTGTCAAGCGTTGCCTTTGCCAACAATGCTGATAACGAGTATATACGTGAATCACATTACTATTGCGGCATGACATCTCATAGATCAAACATTATTACATACAGTTGTCACTTTACAAACAGTCTTATGTTTCTGTCACAAAGAAAATCCTCTGGGATGGGATACATGAATGTGCCACATGTTTGGCATCTTTTTTGATGACTTGATAGAGCTTTCGCTAGGCAACAGTTCACGTGATGGATTGGTCGACTGTGAATGATCTGTTGTTACAGAGTTTGACTCTAGTGGCCAACATAGATGAGTTATTACACAAATCAACGTTAGGGTCAATTATACCTACTTAGGCTCACACAATAATACTTATAAAATACAAACTACCACAAGTAGCAGGCATCAATAACACATCATTACATAAGGTATCATAGCAACGACGTTAACCTCTGTACCACAAAATGGTCATTCTAATGAGGTTCTGACCAGAACATGAGTCCACAGACCTGGCACAGTTTCGGCCATGACCTCTGTATTAAGGTCAGCTGTGACAAAGTTCGCAGGAAACAATCCCTCGCCACGGGAGTTTGACCCTTTCCACCAGTTCTGATCACTGCAACAAAGTTACTGGTTATCAACTTATCACCCACTAACAAACATATCACAACAGACATAAGTTGGACCTACACCACTGAATTATGTTTTCTGTCTCTCACTGCTGGGTTTAAAAAGAAAAAGTTAAAATGTTACTGGTCAAATGTTCTGTGGAATCAACAATCTGACAGTTAACTCTTCAAACTATTTGTAATGACACAATAGCTGAATGAGTTTTGGGAAATGACAAGTGAATGAGAAACCTGTTTGTAATTATATACCTGTATCACCATTGCTACAAAGCTTAATAAATTCTACATAACACAACTTGTAGAACTGGCAACAGTGAAGCCGTAGGAACTGTCCTAACAGAGACAAAGAAAACAAACTACTATGGTACAAACCTGTCGTCAATGACCACAATAATTTCTCCTGCTTTGAAGGTCAACTCATTGTCCTCTGCTGCCTCAAAGTCATACAAGGCCCTCACCTAAAACATGCGTCATGCAAACCGTCATCGAAACCACAACACAATACTGTATTCGTTCGATTAAGCATAGAGTACGAATAACAAATATTTGACTCCGAAATATGTCTAATTTTGTATTTCAGTAAGTGTGCAGGGATGTGCACTTGTTTTCTGGGGTACCTAGGTTCAGCCATCTCAGCAGACGTGACTAGCAAGCTATTTATGCATATCACATATGAGCAACAGGACACCGGACCACAGACCACTGTAATGGTTGTTGACGTAGGTGGCCCTTTCAATACTTTTTCATCACTGATTTTTGAATCTAGTGTGACATTAGTAGAAATTAAATTATAACAATGGATTCAACAGTCAAGTTGGCATTGGAGATCGCTGTCACAGTGTCAGATGCTGCTAAAAAGGGGTGTTCATTAATTAGGACATGAACGCTTAATAGAACGAATACAGGACATGTAGCTACAAGCTCTGGCAAAATTATTTTATTTTAAATTTAAACAGAGGTTGTCCGTTTGTTTTTATTATAAAATCAAGTTATACAGTATCAACAATACTGTAGTCTAACATCCCTACCACCCAACCATGTCTTAATCATGTTATACAGTATGAACCGTAATGTACTCTAACATCCCTACCACCCACCCATGTCTTAATCATGTTATACAGTATGAACCATAATGTACTCTAACATCCCTACCACCCAACCATGTCTTAATCATGTTATACAGTATGAACCATAATGTACTCTAACATCCCTACCACCCACCCATGTCTTAATCATGTTATACAGTATGAACCATAATGTACTCTAACATCCCTACCACCCACCCATGTCTTAATCATGTTATACAGTATGAACCATAATGTACTCTAACATCCCTACCACCCAACCATGTCTTAATCATGTTATACAGTATGAACCATAATGTACTCTAACATCCCTACCACCCACCCATGTCTTAATCATGTTATACAGTATGAACCATAATGTACTCTAACATCCCTACCACCCAACCATGTCTTAATCATGTTATACAGTATGAACCATAATGTACTCTAACATCCCTACCACCCACCCATGTCTTAATCATGTTATACAGTATGAACCATAATGTACTCTAACATCCCTACCACCCACCCATGTCTTAATCATGTTATACAGTATGAACCATAATGTACTCTAACATCTCTACCACCCAACCATGTCTTAATCATGTTATACAGTATGAACCATAATGTACTCTAACATCCCTACCACCCAACCATGTCTTAATCATATACAGTATGAACCATAATGTACTCTAACATCCCTACCACCCAACTATGTCTTAATCATTTTATACAGTATGAACCGTAATGTACTCTAACATCCCTCCCACCAAACTATGTCTTAATCATGTTATACAGTATGAAAAGTAATGTACTATAACATCCCTACCACCCAACTATGTCTTAATCATGTTATACAGTATGAACCATAATGTACTGTAACATCCCTACCACCCAACTATGCCTTAATCATGTTATACAGTATGAACCGTAATGTACTGTAACATCCCTACCACCCAACTATGTCTTAATCATGTTATACAGTATGAACCATAATGTAACATCCCTACCACCCAACTATGTCTTAATCATGTTATACAGTATGAACCGTAATGTACTCTAACATCCCTACCACCCAACTATGTCTTAATCATTTTATACAGTATGAACTGTAATGTACTCTAACATCCCTCCCACCCAACTATGTCTTAATCATGTTATACAGTATGAAAAGTAATGTACTATAACATCCCTACCACCCAACTATGTCTTAATCATGTTATACAGTATGAACCATAATGTACTATAACATCCCTACCACCCAACTATGTCTTAATCATGTTATACAGTATGAACCATAATGTACTGTAACATCCCTACCACCCAACTATGCCTTAATCATGTTATACAGTATGAACCGTAATGTACTGTAACATCCCTACCACCCAACTATGTCTTAATCATGTTATACAGTATGAACCATAATGTAACATCCCTACCACCCAACTATGTCTTAATCATGTTATACAGTATGAACCGTAATGTACTGTAACATCCTTACCACCCAACTATGTCTTAATCATGTTATACAGTATGAACCGTAAGGTACTGTAACATCCCTACCACCCAACTATGTCTTAGTCATGTTATACAGTATGAACCGTAATGTACTGTAACATCCCTACCACCCAACTATGTCTTAATCATGTTATACAGTATGAACCATAATGTAGTCTAACATCCCTCCCACCCAACTATGTCTTAATCATGTTATACAGTATGAACCATAATGTAGTCTAACATCCCTCCCATCCAACTATGTCTTAATCATGTTATACAGTATGAACCATAATGTAGTCTAACATCCCTCCCACCCAACTATGTCTTAATCATGTTACACAGTATGAACCATAATGTAGTCTAACATCCCTCCCACCCAACTATGTCTTAATCATGTTATACAGTATGAACCATAATGTAGTCTAACATCCCTCCCATCCAACTATGTCTTAATCATGTTATACAGTATGAACCATAATGTAGTCTAACATCCCTCCCACCCAACTATGTCTTAATCATGTTATACAGTATGAACCGTAATGTACTGTAACATCCCTACCACCCAACTATGTCTTAATCATGTTATACAGTATGAACCATAATGTAACATCCCTACCACCCAACTATGTCTTAATCATGTTATACAGTATGAACCGTAATGTACTCTAACATCCCTACCACCCAACTATGTCTTAATCATTTTATACAGTATGAACCGTAATGTACTCTAACATCCCTCCCACCCAACTATGTCTTAATCATGTTATACAGTATGAAAAGTAATGTACTATAACATCCCTACCACCCAACTATGTCTTAATCATGTTATACAGTATGAACCATAATGTACTATAACATCCCTACCACCCAACTATGTCTTAATCATGTTATACAGTATGAACCATAATGTACTGTAACATCCCTACCACCCAACTATGCCTTAATCATGTTATACAGTATGAACCGTAATGTACTGTAACATCCCTACCACCCAACTATGTCTTAATCATGTTATACAGTATGAACCATAATGTAACATCCCTACCACCCAACTATGTCTTAATCATGTTATACAGTATGAACCGTAATGTACTGTAACATCCTTACCACCCAACTATGTCTTAATCATGTTATACAGTATGAACCGTAAGGTACTGTAACATCCCTACCACCCAACTATGTCTTAGTCATGTTATACAGTATGAACCGTAATGTACTGTAACATCCCTACCACCCAACTATGTCTTAATCATGTTATACAGTATGAACCATAATGTAGTCTAACATCCCTCCCACCCAACTATGTCTTAATCATGTTATACAGTATGAACCATAATGTAGTCTAACATCCCTCCCATCCAACTATGTCTTAATCATGTTATACAGTATGAACCATAATGTAGTCTAACATCCCTCCCACCCAACTATGTCTTAATCATGTTACACAGTATGAACCATAATGTAGTCTAACATCCCTCCCACCCAACTATGTCTTAATCATGTTATACAGTATGAACCATAATGTAGTCTAACATCCCTCCCATCCAACTATGTCTTAATCATGTTATACAGTATGAACCATAATGTAGTCTAACATCCCTCCCACCCAACTATGTCTTAATCATGTTATACAGTATGAACCATAATGTAGTCTAACATCCCTACAACCCGACTATGTCTTAATCATGTTATACAGTATGAACCATAATGTACTGTAACATCCCTACCACCCAACTATGTCTTAATCATGTTATACAGTATGAACCATAAAGTACTGTAACATCCCTACCACCCAATTATGTCTTAATCATGTTATACAGTATGAACCATAATGTAGTCTAACATCCCTCCCACCCAACTATGTCTTAATCATGTTATACAGTATGAACCATAATGTAGTCTAACATCCCTCCCACCCACCTATATCTTAATCATGTTATACAGTATGAACCATAATGTAGTCTAACATCCATACCACCCAACTATGTCTTAATCATGTTATACAGTATGAACCGTAATGTGCTGTAACATCCCTACCACCCAACTATGTCTTAATCATGTTATACAGTAAGAACCGTAATGTACTGTAACATCCCAACCACCCAACTATGTCTTAATCATGTTATACAGTATGAACCGTAATGTACTGTAACATCCCTACCACCCAACTATGTCTTAATCATGTTATACAGTATGAACCGTAATGTACTGTAACATCCCTACCACCCAACTATGTCTTAATCATGTTATACAGTATGAACCGTAATGTACTGTAACATCCCTACCACCCAACTATGTCTTAATCATGTTATACAGTATAAACCATAATGTAACATCCCTACCACCCAACCATGTCTTAATCATGTTATACAGTATGAACCATAATGTACTCTAACATCCCTACCACCCAACTATGTCTTAATCATGTTATACAGTATGAACCGTAATGTAACATGCCTACCACCCAACCATGTCTTAATCATGTTATACAGTATGAACCGTAATGTACTCTAACATCCCTACCACCCAACCATGTCTTAATCGTGTTATACAGTATGAACCATAATGCAGTCCAACATCCCTACCACCCAACTATGTCTTAATCATGTTATACAGTATGACCCATAATGTAGTCTAACATCCCTACCACCCAACTATGTCTTAATCATGTTATACAGTATGAACCATAATGCAGTCTAACATCCCTACCACCCAACTATGTCTTAATCATGTTATACAGTATGAACCGTAATGCAGTCTAACATCCCTACCACCCAACTATGTCTTAATCATGTTATACAGTATGAACCGTAATGCAGTCTAACATCCCTACCACCCAACTATGTCTTAATCGTGTTATACAGTATGAACCGTAATGCAGTCTAACATCCCTACCACCCAACTATGTCTTAATCGTGTTATACAGTATGAACCATAATGCAGTCTAACATCCCTACCACCCAACTATGTCTTAATCGTGTTATACAGTATGAACCATAATGCAGTCTAACATCCCTACCACCCAACTATGTCTTAATGAAGCAGAATTTTTTTTTAATTCAACAGATCAACATTAAAAAAAATCGCCAAACTGGTACTTAATCCCCTGAATAGCATGCTTGGATAATTGCGAGAAAGGTTGTGACCTGATGGAGGCACGGTGACATATCATGTGATGTGACCTGACGGGGGCATGGTGACATATCATGTGATGTGACCTGACGGGGGCATGGTGACATATCACATGATGTGACCTGATGGGGGCATGGTGACGTATTACATGATGTGACCTGACTGGGGAATGGTGACATATCACATGATGTGACCTGACGGGGGCATGGTGACGTATTACATGATGTGACCTGACGGGGGCATGGTGACGTATTACATGATGTGACCTGACTGGGGAATGGTGACATATCACATGATGTGACCTGACTGGGGAATGGTGACATATCACATGATGTGACCTGACAGGGGCATGGTGACGTATTACATGATGCATTTAGTAACTGAACCCGAGGCCACGCCTTCGAAACCAGCGGAACAAAATGTTCCCTCCAGAAACACATTACAACAATAAGAAATGGCTAATTAAAACACATTTCAACAATAAGAAACGGCTAATTAAAACACATCAGTACAACATATATATTTTATACTCTATGTACCACGATTGTGTGATAAAATTGAACAGACAACCTTTATTAAACCAGTTTGTTTACATTAAACCGTTTCTCTATAGGGTAGATTCAGTCTCGTGGGGCAGTCCATTCAGTGCAGGGGTGTGCTGTAGCACCCATTGTGTCATTGATGATGGAACAGTCCATTCAGTGCAGGGCTGTGCTGTACCTTCCACCACAAGCAGACTTCATCAGTCGGAAACAGTACTTATATTTTCTTTTTTTACTGACGAGGGATGAGCACAAATCTGACAATGGATCAGTCACTGGTTCCTACCTTGCGAGGCTCGTGGAAGGTGGCTGCAGGGCCTGAGGTCGTCGCACCACCAGAAAAGTTAGGGTAGAGGGAACCTGATGCCGTCTTCTTGCTCCCAGCCTCCAGGGACAGGGCGATGGCTGTAGGAACATGACATGTCAGTATGCAGAGCAGGAAACATACAGCGACTGGAGACTTGGGTGTCTAATTTAGACATCCACCACCAAGTGAGAGTTCACCTACCACATAATGATCATAATAAAATAACTTTTGCATTTTTAATTAAACTTTGAAATGTTGAGATTGCAAACACAACAATCTAAGCAGCCTATATTGCCTGTAATTGGGACTTATTGCAGAGGCATGCATTTCTGCCTGCAAATAGTTTTGATGTACATCAAACCAAATGTGGGTAAAGTACGAGTGATTCAACGAAATCGAACTAGCAACCTGCCTATATTTAAAAGGAAACTAAAGGCAGCTGAGTAAGTATATACACCTAAAAGAGTGAATACAGTCTAACTATTTGCAACCACTAATCTACAGTCAATGTCACGCCAGTGGTTTATTTTATTGTCAAAGCGGGATATTCTAGTGAAACGCTTCATGTTTCCTTCAATTCAGAGTAATATGTGTGTTGTAATGCCATACAGTACACCATGTGGACATCACATTTTCAGTAGTTACAGCACCAAAACAAATTCGGCTATGTGAACAAGAGTAATGTTATTGAACATTCATCAGGATAGTTCTTTTTCAGATCAAAAACTTTATTATTTCAGATCCAAAGAGTATTTGTATGTGATAGAGGCTTTTGTTTAACATCTCACACTGACTTCTTTAGTACCGATGACACCGAATGACATCATCGTACACGTGAGGCAGTTAGTTCGTAATTGCCCTCGTCTCGGTTGATGGGTGTTCTGGTCTTCCTGATCCAGATGGTTTCTCTGATATGCCGGATTCTTTGGTTGGGTTCCTTGTCTACAATTTTCGCTCCCTCCCAGTCTATGATGTGGTTTTCAGTTGTCGCATGGTCTGTAAGGGCAGATTTATTGATGATAGACATCACTCTTTTTTGCTCCTTGTGTATTTTTTGCTTTTCATGTTGTCTACGTCCTTTCTGTGTTCCTCCAGTCATGTTTCGAGTAGTCTTCCTGTCTCCCCAATGTATTCAGCACCACAGTTCGGTACAATTTTGTTACACCAGTTCGCCCTGTTCTTCTAGCTGTACTTTGTCCTTCGGATATACCAACAGGCACCTGCGGAGGTGTGGGGACGCATGGCTGTTGCTACTCCATATTTCTTCAGAACTCGATGTACTCACTCTATGATGTCGTCTACGTTTATGTTGGTTCTCTTCTTTAGTGTCTTGTCATGCTCTAGTCTTTTTCTGATGATTTCGCACGCTTCCTTGATCGGAGTCTTCGTGAACAGCGACACAACATCATATGACACAAATGATTCTCCTCCTTCCACTCTTAGCTTTGTCATTTCTTTCACCAATTCTTGTCAATTTTCTGTGTGGTGTTCTATTTTTCCAACAAGTGATTGCAGTATGTTGGCCAATTCCCTGGACACTCTTTACGCTATTGTTTGTGTGTAGTCAACAGTTGGTCTGAATGGCACATCCTCCTTGTGGATTTTTTTTTATCTATAGATCCGTGGTACTTTTTACAACGAGGGATACAAGTACCAGTACTGAATTCCCCTCCTTCTCCAGTGAATTTACCATTCTGGAGAGTTCTGCCTTGTACTTCCTGGTTGGATCCTTCTTCATATGTCATTTGGTCACTTAGCATTTCTGGATCCTTCAACTTCTCATATGTCACTTGGCATTTCTAAGTAATATTCTCAGTTTGGCGAGTGGCGAATTGGAGTGAGTAGGCACTGGTTACGTCAGGCTTTCTACCACAATGGCACTGTCTGTGTAATTAAAATTATGTGTCTTCAACAAGGTTATTCCAGTAAACTGCTAAAACAATATTCTTGAATCTAGTTGCTAATGGTTAGTCTTTACTTATGCTGTTAGATGCATATGCTCAAGAAGATGCCTTTTGTTTCCCATTAATGATGTATCTGCACTGCCAGTGACTTCCCTTGGACAGACCTTTGGTAATGTCGTCCTCCTCCTGTTGTGAGTTCACTGCGTCTGGGTTCTGAGTCTGGTACACCTTCTCAGGGGGCTGAAACACACATTTTCTGTTTAATAAACAATCGTTTGATTTGTCTGGAGTTTTTATAAAAATGTGAATGATAGCTGTCTGTCCCGAGTCGTATGGTCCTGTCGAGGACTGTCTTCTGTCGAACATGCGCCAGACTGCCCAGACATTTTAGTGGATTGTTGAATCCATGGAGTGCAGTAGCAGTGGTAAGAACTCCGGGCTCTGAACTGAGAGAACACGGGTTCGAATCCTGTGCGCCGGCTATATAAGAACTTACCTTTTTTACCATCTG
Source organism: Escarpia spicata (assembly GCA_963995525.1). NCBI lineage: Eukaryota > Metazoa > Annelida > Polychaeta > Sabellida > Siboglinidae > Escarpia > Escarpia spicata. The sequence continues at coordinate 33,618,461 of OZ023209.1, forward strand.
TCATGTAACATGTATGCAATTTGTGCGTTTGCCAACCACTGACATCTTGTGCTACTTATGAGGGCTTGCTGTGCGCATCTAATGGAAACATGACAGTACATTTAATTAAGCTCCAGGTTTCCACAGGAAAACTGTAAAGCTACTGCCAGAGTTAAATTTCTAATAGTAATGTGGGAAACTAATCTAATTGGATAAGGGTAATGTATCAAATTATTGACCATTCTGGAAGTACCGACAGTGTCAAAAGACATGTCGCTAGTCTTCTCCTAACAAATAAAGGATGAACATCATATTACTCACAGGTGAAGGTGTGTTGTCACTGTAGGCGCCTTCTGCCTTCAGACTTCGGTAGAACGAAGGTATTTGGCTGGAAAAATATACATTTTACTGTCAGTGATGTTCCAGTCAAACATATCATTCTTGCTTTATTAATTTAAGGATCTTATATTTTAATTATATTTTGATCTATCGCGGCAACCTTTCAATGTCACTGTATTACCTATAAATATTGACATGCACGATAACTCATCAAGTAGAAAGGTCACTTTATTAGGATTTTACGGTACTGTCCAAGTAGTATGTTATTTGCGTGGTTACAAGATATAAATTAGTGCATTGCCTGCTGCAATTCCAAGTGCTACCAGGAATAAACTGTATCATTGTAACATTGTAACAACCATAACATGATTACTCGATTTGTTATAGAGGAACATTTTGCTCATTACATATGTCACATGATCAGAATCATGTGACCAGATAACTCACTCTAATGATGGGTCTGATTTGAACTCCATCTCTGCCCATTTCTTGATCATTTCTTTGAGTTTCTTTGCAACTTTTGGATGAGCCTGGAATGAAGAAAAACACAGTAGATTCTTCAGTTAGTAGTGTCAATCAATACCATGAAATCTATGATAAAAAGACAGCGGTTGAAATCACGTTGTAAACTATTCCTTCAAAGAAATATTAATTTGTTTAGAATGCCAACTCTGAATTGGTCAGAATTGAAAATCTGTGTATAATTTTTATATTTGTCAGATTTAACATAGTATAATACAGCTAAAGTATCACTCTTGAAATGTAAATTAAATTAATTGAATATATACAATGTACTCCCACACACCTAAATTTAAACATATTTTTTCTACAACACAATATGACAAGACTATGCATGTAGTTCCAAATATGCATTTGTTAAATTTACTTACTGTACTTAAAAGTTGGTATTAATAAGGTTGTTATTTATAGCAAGGTAACAAGTCAGAGGGTTTTACATTTCACCCCTAAGCTTACTCTCATGTGAGTGGACCTTATTATTCAATAGTCATCCTTCCATGGTTAGTCAATTCCTTTCTTCATCTAAATTATATAAGAATTTAAATGAGGCATCAGAACATCAATGTATAATACTAAACAAAACCAATGTCAAATTAATAGTATATGTGCATTCATTGCAGCATGGCTGAATACTTCTCAGAGAAATTGAGATGGTGTTCGATTGAACAGATCTGCCAATGAAGTAATGACACTGAATTGATCATGGAATGTTGTAGCAGAATCTGATTTATTTATTCCTCTTTCGTCAGCACTTTTATGAACTGGGATCGCAAACAATATTGTTTTTTTGGAAATATGTCAGGGTACACAGTACAGTGCTAAATGCAACAGCCTAGCCCAGTAACTGATCTTCCTAATGAAAATAATTGTTGTTTATCAACAAACATCAAAGTTACGAGATGACTCATAAGGAACCAATTATTTGCTCAGAACACCTGCACTAAGTGATCCCTGGGAATGAGACATTGGTTAGTGATGGATCTGTTGATTGCAATCAGCCAGGAGAAGACATGTTTTGCTGGAGTCATTAACACTGATTAGTACAAAACTAGTACTATTTACTAAGACAACTTAGACAAGGCTTCAGAGTACCTCTTGTCCGACCAAACATAGCAGAGCTACTAGAATTTTAATATCAGTTGCAACTTTTGTACTGTTATTTATTAAAATGCCTTTAAAATGGTAAATAAAAACACCACTATTCTGACGATGAAGTAGATTGCCCAGTTGGCAAAATCGATAATGTAAAACCAAAATAGCTCAATGTGAATTAGCCAAATAATCGCTATGTATAATTCCCTTTAGGAATAAGCATTCTCCAACGTACAACTGATGAAGACATGGCTAGGGTCTTACCTTGGAGTTGATCAAAGTGCGACAGTTTGAGATGAAGTCACGGGATGCCACTTCATGACAGAAGGGGAGGCCTGAGTTCTTTACACATGCATCAAGCAACTACAACACAGGTAGAGTCTGCTGAAAAAATCTCAGACACAGAAAATATGACCTCTCTACTTGGCAAATGTATTGTATTCCCATGCCAGTGTAACAATGTAGATCTCACCCTTGGCAGGTATCCTGGTATATCTCTACTGGACACAGCCAGGATATTGCCAGAGGTTCACCCACTGCCAGCCAAGCATTTAACACTGTTAGGTGAGTGACTCACTGTTAGGTGAGTGACTCACTGTCAGGTGAGTGGCACACTGGAATCACAACTTAGGCATTGGTTATGTTGTTAGGTTTGCCATTTTGTAGATTAAAAACAGTTTGTGGGATGATGTCAGACAACTCCATTGTAATTGATGTAACAGTTTCAATTACATAAAATAATTTCTAAATCAGAACCAATTACAATTACAGCATTTGTGTGTAACAAATCCAACATGTTTATATCAACCAATTCCCACAAACAGTTGTGTTAACAACGAAAGACTGTGAGGTCCCATTTAGACTTACAAAGTATGGTGAAACAGGATACCAGATCACTGTAATGTTTGATAATGTAGGTGGACCTTTCAATACTTTTTCGTCACTGAGTTTTGAATGTAGTGTGACACTGGTAGAAATTAAATGATAATGATGGATTCAACAGTCAAGGTTGACACTGGAGATGACTTACACTTTTGTGAAACACTTACAGTAAGCGACTGCATTGCGACTAGTGGTATCTTGTGGTTCAAGCGCTTCACAATTGACTTTAGACAGTCTCTTGCTCTGAAATAAAACACCAAATTCATCAAAATACTCCACATATTGTATTGTTCAGTTCAACAGAATTTATGTTCTATCATAAAACAATTAATTATGAATGTATGATAAATAATAGACAGCTAAAGACATTAAAAAGGTAGCAAATTAGAAAAACAGTTTAAATCACCTTATATGTTATAAAAACTTAATAAATATGCAATCAATTGTCAAAGGTGATATATTACCTAATTGTTATAATATATACATATATTATAATATAACATTGTTACATTCCTGGTTAAGTAGATATAGTATGTATACATATCACACACACACACACACACACACACACACACACACACACACACACACACACACACACACACACACACACACACACACACACACACACACACACACACACATTATATATACAGTGTATATATATATATATATACATATATAGGTAGGATTGCGACTCACTGGGCATTATAAGGAACATTTTGAAATGGTGATCTGGATGGCAAAACAAACAGTTATGTCCCATTTATTGGGATACATCAGTCATAGAAATCATAAAACAACTGAAAAAGTCAATAATTTGTGCAACTGGGTTGTATTTTTTGTTGAACATAGACGAAAATGCAATTTGGGTATGAAAACAATTCACGTTTCCAACTATTTTGTGGCTTACTCCCATATTTTATACAAGAGGAAATGATTTTCCGACAAAAAATCACGACCGTTCGTCCCGTCAAGAAACTGGACTACTTCCAAAACTGTGTGAAGGAAAACCAAGGGGATATCACATGATTGCATACAAATGATCATGTGATTCGACGTTGCCGCAGTTTTCCGATGAAGGAAATAAGATGGCGTCAAATTGAAGATAAGAAATATTCCGTCAGCATTGTTTGCGTAAATCACGGCCGTGACAATCTTGCAAATATAACTAAATTGAAGGCACATTATCAATAGAATCTCGGCATGTGTAATATAAATCTTGCCATATTATTTCTCTCGATATTTCGCAGTGTCTTCGTGTACGGGATTTCCAACAGTTTTACTGATGGTATACGGTCATGATGTTTGACCCTACGATTTATCGGGTCAAAAATCACGACCATGATTATCATTAAAATACAAATTCAGTCAAATCCACACATATTAAATCAATTCGTTATGGATTAATTTTGTAAAAAAAAATGTATGGATTAGTCTGTTGTTATCAGAAATTGTATTGTATTTTTCTATGTCAAAAATCATGACTGTGACATTTTGACTGTAAGTCTTTCATACCAATAACTATAATTTTATGTTCACTACTTATTTTGAGCTGTTGTGCATTTTTCCGATTTTGTTATTGTTCAATCCAACTGTTCCAACATAACTGCTAATGATTGCACCATTGTGTATAATAGTCCAACAGGTGGAATATCAATGTTATGAGTGAGATGTTGACCTGTTGAATGTTGCCACTCACCCAGTAGGATGGGACTGGACACGGTCGCAGATCTCCAGGATCAGGGCCCAGTCCTCTGTAGTATTCAGTTCATTTGTCACTTTTTCTGCAAATATAAACATATATAAATGTATATAATATATATATATATATAATATACTGTATACATATATATATATATATACATATACATATTTTCTTAGCAGACTTAAACAAGAAAATCATACTTGTTTTGAGGTTTATGAAAATAAATTTACAAAATGAACCTTTTCTGCATATTGTTTCATATTGGTGGAGTCACATTACTTCTGTTATATGGAAGTCTCGCACTTCCAATGCTCTCCAAGAACAGATGTTTACTCATTCATGATAGCTTGTCTAATTTAGGAATCATTAGGCTTCCATGATTCACAATAAATTGTGCGAGACCAAATGGTTTTTCTCACCCCGGAGGTTATCAGACATGGGGTCAAATACATTGAAATACTCCTGAGGGGTTCAAATACAATTACAAATACTTTGTAATGCAAAAGTATTTAAATGCAAATACAAATAAATTAGGAAGCATTTCAAATACTTTTTAAAATACTTTTTACGAGAACCTGTACCAAAAACAATAACAAATGTTATATTATGAGATAATTATGTTGTTTATCAACATAATTCCATGATGTTATGTATAACTATTACATGAGGTATTCTTTATAAACTGGCAATATCTGGTATGCTGTAAAATTGCAACAATGTAGGCAAGTAATGATCTGGCTTGGGAAGCCTCTACCTTCCAAGTTCCACTTAACCCCCAGAGTGCAAATATGTCTTATCAATTCAAACAAGCATTGACACAATAGTAGTCATTGTTTGTCTAGGATAGAACATGTGACTGAAATGGTAGAGATGGTATTGGGGCATGGCAACGGAGAGTCTATACTAGTACACGTAGGGACAAATAATGCTGACAGGGAGGGAACAACTGGGATAGTACAGAAGTATAGACAGTTAGTGAGGAAACTAAAAGAGACAAGAGTTGAACAGATTTTTCTCTCAGGAATTTTGCCAGTAATGGGAGGCAACATACAGAAACTGCAAGAGGATGGCGATCAACGCACTAGTTGAGCAGATATGGAAAAAGAGGGGGTGGGATTCACAGATTTATGGGGATACTTTGTTAGGAGGCAATAATTGAAGATATACACATGAATGGAAATGGGACAGCATGAGTGGAAACAGGACAGCAGTTTTCTTAGAGAACCTGCTACGATATGTTGACAGTGGGACAGGTTGCATCTATTTAAACTAGATTCGCAGGGGGGATTCACAGAGAAGCCTGAAACCGGAGGCACAAATAAAGACAGCACAAATAAATCAGCAAAGAACAGTCTGGAAAACTGTTCTGAAGCTGGATATAAATGTGTTTGTTTAAATGCAAGGAGTATAGTAAACAAAAGGAACTACCGGTAATAGGTATAACCGAATCATGGGCCACCACCGATATATCAGATGCTGAATTGGGACTGACTGGATAGTGGATTTCGTGTGCTACTTCCGCTCGGTACCCCCTCACCCCTCACCCCCAGTGTATATATGATGACATGTGTTACAGAATTGTTCATGCAGCCCTTTTCTCTGTTTGTATAAAGTTACACCAACTATTGCGTAGGTTGGTAATGGGCAATCCCAATTTATAAATTTACAGGGATTGCCACTGTGCACAGACAATCTATACAGTGCATTTCGCATCCTGTGCACAGACAGGTACATAACGATTACTGATCTATGTACCGCATATGCTGTGCACTACAATTTGTACATATATATAATAATTTCCCATTCTAGCTAGTTAGTGACTGAAAAAACCCTTGAATGCTTTTAGACATATTTACAGCACATGAACTGTCACAGATTTACAATATATAATTCAAGGGAAAAAGATACCTGTGTGCATCTGACTGGATAGTGGATATCCGATATGTAATGTTTAGGAAAGATAGAATAGGAAGAAGGGGAGGTGAAGTTATATTATAAATTAAAGAATCAATCCAGGCTTATCAAATAAAATTAGAAAGAGAAGCAGATTGCAAAGAAGCTGTTTGGTGTAACATAGTTATAGGAAACTAAATGTTAACAGTTAACCTATATCGAAGTCCAAACATAAGCATAGAAGAGAATGAAATAGTACAAAATGCTATAAAAGAACTTAGCAAACGGGACTGTATTATTATGGGAGATTTTCACCATGGGCATATACAATGGCAATCTCTATAGAGTATGGGGAGTGAGGACCACAAGTTTTTAGTTTTAGTACAAGATAGTTTCCTTTCTCAACATGTGCTAGAACCAACCAGGGTTGAGAATGTGTTCGACATAGTTTTGTCCTCACAGAATGAATTAGTTGACAATGTCAAGATATGTGAGCCACTGGGGAGTAGTGATCACAACCAGATACATTTTACCATCAAAGTAAAATCAGAAAGGAATAATAACAAGTAGTACAGGAGAAATTTACACAAAGGAAGATATAAGGACATTAGGAAATATTTACCAAAAATAGACTGGAATAACACACTGAAGAATAAGACAGCAACAGAATGCTGAAATATCTTAGAGTCTCGTACTCGTGGGCTAGACGAAAGTCGTCGACAAATGGATGGATGTGCTAGGAAGTTAGGGAGGATAGGCGATATTGAAAAGATAAGTTTTCAGGTGACGACTAAATGTAACAATATTTTCTGCTGATTTAACATTAATGGGAAGCGAATTCCATATACAGTGTAGTTGGCGTGGCAACTGAAAAACCTCTAGTTCCAGCTTTTGTCTTAACTCTAAGAACAGATAGCAACTTTGAACTAGACAACCGAAGTTGCCTGGCTTGTCTAGCTGGTGTGAGCATTGAGTGTAAATAACTAGGTTGTTTGGATGAAACATAATACAATATCGCACGGGGAGCCAATGCAGTGATTTTAGAAGTGGCACCGAGCAGGAGAATTGAGGAGATTGTGTGACTACCCTTGCTAAACAATTTTGGACACGTTGTAGTTTTGCAATATCCTTGATAGAAATAATCTAATCTGCTGCTAACAAGGGCTGTTGCGATAGTCTTAACGACAGAAAACGACGAAGATCACGGATATAATAAAAACAGCAACGGCATGTTTGAAATATGTGTTGTCTGAGTGAAATTGAAGTCGCAATCAAAGGCCACTCCTAGATTCCGTACTGTTGCTGCTGGTGTGATATTTTGACTCAGGATGCATGTTGGAAAAAAGTCATTAAGTTTACCTCGCTGCATTGGAGTACCAATGATGAGAAATTCAGTTTTGTCTGCATTTAATTTGCTGTCAGTCATCCATAAGAAAACATCTTGGAGACAATCGTTGAGTTGGTTTAGGGAGTGACTTGTATAAGGTGTGGCCAAGGAAATGTAGATCTGTGTGTCATCTGCATCTGATAAAGGTGATGATCCAAGTTATGACTTTGGATTACAGAGCTGAGTGGCGTAGTGTAGAGAGTGAAAAGCAAAGGCCCAAGAACGGAACCCTGGGGAATGCCACATGAAGTGAGGTTGAAAAGTAATTATCTATCTTTATACATTGATGTATATTGGTTAGATATGAAGAAAACCAGGTCAGAGCTGTGCCAGATATGCCATACCACATTGATAAACGTTTGATAAGAGTGTTGTGATCAGTGGTATCAAAGGCGGCAGACAGATCAAGCAAGGTAAGTGCAGTTACTTTGTCTTTATTAATGTTTAATATAACATCATTGTGTACTTTTAGGAGAGCAGTCTCTGTAGAATGAAACTGTTTGTATGCTGATTGTAACACACTGGATAAACAAGTTGAAGTGACATGACACCTTAGACGGCTTGCTACGACTTTCTCAAGTATCTTAGAAATAAAGCTAAGATTAGAAATTGGCCTATAATTTTTGAAATCATCTTTTGGCAGAGAAATCTTCTTGAGAACAGGATTTACATGTGCATGTTTAATATCATCTGGAAATTTACCCGAACTCAGTGATAAATTTATGATATTTGTTATTGTACCAAGTAAAGAGTTCAGACATGCTTTTAGTAGTATGATTGGTAATAAATCGAGATCGCATGACTTATTTGGGGAGGACATTATTATTTTCCTCACTTCATCAAAAGAAGCCATTTGAAAAATTTAGTAGAAACAAATGATGAAGGCTACAACATTTATAAAGTCTAAGCACCTAACCAAGCTACAGATGAAATTAGAACTTCAAAGAGAAGCTCTGAAAAAAAATTAGTTTGTAATATAAAACATGACAGCAAGTGTTTTTATGCGTATGTTCGAAGCAAACAGAAAGTTCTGGATAAGGTCGGTCTTCTAGAAGATAGTGCTGGAAATATAATATCAGAGGGATGTGTAATTGTAATTGAAACATTTTAAAGTATCATAATTGTAATTGATTTTGTATGTGTGTGTGTGTCTGTGTGTGCGTGTCATAATTGTAATTGGCCATTGTAATTGCCTTAATTGTTCAATTACAGTTCAATTACTTTCCCATAGTTTCTCCAATTGTGGGTGAAACTCCCAGAACTGTTTTTTTTTATTTCATTATGAAAACCAAGGCTGTTTCCCTCTGAAATCACCTTCCCTCTCATACTCCCCATTTTTGGGGGTGTTATAGTCAAACAGTGACTCTTTCTGGTGAACATGGGCTGATAACAGCTGTCTGCCTGTCCTGGCACAGTCATGTTGCATAAAGCATTTAGCAGGGTCTTTCCAAACAATCAGTCACCCATGGACAGGCACAGTGCCAACTAGTTTTTATTTGCCTTATTGACATGGCACATTGGAAGCACTGATAGATATAAAAACACTGTTTCTCTTCCATTGGGGAGGGCAAATAGAGCTGACCCATTGAAGCACTAGCTCTAGCAGGCTTTAGAAGTAGGAGGCCAAGAACAAACAATAGGCCTGTGGTCCAGTGCTACACAGGATAGCTGTACTAATTGTAATTTAGTTAAATAAGGCTATAAAAGTAACACTATCCTTTCATTGCAGAATTATTTTCTAGTAAGCTTGAAGGCTGCAAGGTGCTGGGAAGGCAACTGTGTGGTAATGATATAAGTGTGGGATGATCTGAGATATATCAGTAGTTCCGGTTTACACACGCAAGCAATATTATTAAAATACGATCAAGATGCCGTCACCAATCTTTGCGCACTACCACGCAGCTACGGGCAACACAACAGGATCTTTTAAGTGTTGTATGTTGTATCATCATGCGATTGTATGTGACATGTAAGTCTGAATAAAGAGCCTCAATGAAAGTTTGCTTTGTGATCTGTTTATATTATTTTGAGCGAAACAAAAATCCATTGTAATTGACAATTATAATTGAATATATATTGGGATGGTAATTGTAATGCAAAATAATTGTAACTGTAATTGAAAATTATCCTGTCGTGTAATTGATCAATGTAATTGACCCCAACCCTGCCTGAATGAGTATTTTAGTTCAGTGTTTACCAGGGAAGATATTAGTTCACTCCCAGTACCCTAGGCTAAATTCAAGGGGACAGAATCAGACTATTTAGGACAGTTAATTGTAACCCCTGAAATGGTAGCTAAGAAAATAAGGGCTATGAGGGATAATAAATCACCTGGAGGGGATGGAATTCCACCCAAACTACTTTTGGAAATTGTAGAACAAATTAACATATAATAATAATAATTCCGTCTTTTAATATAGCGCTTTTTAAGTAGGTAAATACTAATCAAAGCGCTTCACATACTAAAATGATGTGTTGGCTAAATGTTAAAATATAAATTAATTAAATAAATAAGCTAAGATAAAAAAATACATAAATAAAAATAAATAAATTAGAGTATAAAAATACAATTTCAAACAATTAAATTAAAAACCAATCAATACTATAAAATAGAAACCAGTGTCATTTAGATGTTGCAGCAATGCTTGCATCAAGGCATGTAGTGCACGCGAAATAGATGGGTTTTAAGTTGTTTCCGGAAAGCCGCCAATGTTCCAACCGATCGCACACACTTTGGCAAGCTATTCCACATATGTGAGCCTGTCACTGCAAAGCTGCCCTGTCCGATAGTTCTCTTAGACACCGTCACCGCGAGAAGCGTTGCGTCACTCGCCGATCGCAATGCACGTGTGGGCGCGTTGCAAACTATCGCACAGTTGAGGTAGTTCGGGGCTAAGCCATGCAGGATCTTAAATATGTAAGTACATATTTTGAAAGTAATTCTCATTCTGATCGGCAGCCAATGCAGTGATTGCAGAATTGGTGTGATGTGATCTCGCCATCTGACGCGGTTGATGAGGCGAGCGGCTGAGTTCTGTGCTCGTTGAAGTCGGTTGGTCTGTCCATTGTTCAATCCACCGAGTAGAGCATTGCAGTAGTCGAGGCGACTTAGCACAAGACAGCGCACTGCAGCATGGCACGCGTTTCGCGTCAGCAGGTGACGAATTCTGCCGATCAGGCGTAGATGGTAGTAGGCCGAAGAACAGTAGCTGGAGACGAGGCGGTCTAACTGCATGTGTCGGTCGAAGTAACAGCCTAGATTTCTCGCTGCATCTGTTGATTGCAAGGTAAGTCCAGGTAGTTCCAAGCTGGGGCTGCCGTAAACACGTAGATTGTGCGGTGACTGCAGCACGATAAACTAAGTTTTATCATTGTTGAGTTTAAGTTGATGAATCAGCATCCAGGCTCTAATCTCGGCGATGCACTGGATGAGCAGCTGTTTAGCGTTTTCCAGTTCGTCGGACACCATAGGGTTATAGCTGACATATAGCTGGATGTCATCAGCGAATCGGTGGTAAAGCACATTATGTTTCTTGCAGATGTCAGCAATGGGTGTCGTATATGCGTTGAACATCACTGGTCCAAGTACTGAACCCTGAGGTACACCGTGGTAGATGGGGATTGCGTTCGAAGAGGACGAACCAATCGTGACACACTGAGATCTGCCGGTCAAGTATGATTTAAACCAGTCAAGTGTCATACCGCCGATGTTGAAACGTGAAACCAGAGTGTTCAACAATTCGTCAGTGTTGATCGTATCGAATGCTGCACTCGTGTCAAGAAAAACCAGCATGACACAACGTCCCGTGTCAAGGTTGCAAACGATGTCGTGTTGTACTTTCATCAGAGCAGTTTCTGTAGAATGATGTTGTCTATAAGCCGATTGCATTTCATCATGCAGCTTATTCGTTGCCATGTGCAGATTCAGGCGTTTGAGGATGACTTGCTCGATCAACTTTCCTATGAAAGCGAGGTTGGAGATGGGACGATAGTTCTCCAGTTCGTTCTGGTCAAGTGAGGCTTTCTTCAGTAACGGTGTCACTAGGGCAGTTTTCAGTTCACCAGGAAACACTCCTGTGTTTAGTGACGCATTTACAATGTTGATGAGACATACCGCTTGTAACAGTTTTCAATTTGTCATTAGAAGAGGGAGTGGTTCCTTTAGATTAGAATGGAAAGAAGCAAACATTATAGTTATTTAAAAAAAGTTCGAGAAACAAGAACTATAGACCAATGAGTTTAACATCAGTGATTTGCAAATTACTAGAAAGACTAATTAAAGATCACATGGTGGATTTTCTTGTTAAACATAACTTAATAAACCCATCTCAACATGGGTTTCTAAAGGCGAGGTCATGCTTAACAAATATGTTATGTTTTTTGGAAGATATCACTAAGTGGGTAGTCGAGGGATCACTTAGATTTTCAAAAAGCTTTCAACAAAGTGCCACATCAAAGATTACTGGGAACGAAGAGGTAGAATATACAATGGGGGTACAGTACTAACTACTACTGTAAAAGAAAAGGACTTTGGGTTAAACGTTAATGCTTATATGAAGGTTTCGGAGCAGTGCGGAATTGCAGCTTCAAAGGGAAATCAAATCCTTGGATTAATTAAGCGAAATATAGCATATAAGGAAAAAGAACTAATACTACTGCTTTACAAAGCAATAGTTAGGCCTCATTTAGAATATTGTATACAAGCGTGGAAGCCATATCTCAAGAAGGACATAGATATGATAAAAAGAGTACAGAGGAAAGCGACTAAGATGACACAAAAAACTGAGGGATCTTAGTTATGAAAAATGTTGTTTAACAACACTAGAGACCAGGAGATTGAGAGGAGATCAGATGGAAGTGTTTAAAATATTGAATGGTTATGAAAATACTCACAGAAATATTGGTTTATTAGTTAAAGGAAATTAGGACTAGAGGACATGAAGTTACACTAGTAAAGGAGCAGTGTAGATTAGATATAAGGAAGTTCTAATTTTCACAAAGGACTGTCACTGAATGGAACAGATTATCTGCTGATTGTGTGGGTGCTAGTAAAGTGAATATGTTTAAAACAAATTTACACATACCTTAGAAGGGCGTGATATATGTAAATAAAAGGGTTGGACTCTCGATAAGCCAAAGGGATTCCTTGTCCACCTACCATCTAGAGTTAATTCTCTGGGTGGCAATCCTGTTAAATTACTACGTTACAAAAACAATTAAATAATAAATAAATGAGCTTCACAGAAATTCCGTACAGTGGCGCTATCATTACTGCATGCACGATATAAATATATAATATATCGTTAATATACACGGGCACGTGAGTGTGTGTTAGTTATAATATTGGCATTGTTTCTGTTAAAAAGTAGCTCGATTAATTAAGGCATAATTATTCTTTGTATCTGAGGTCAAAGGAAAGATTACAAAATACATTATTTTTATTTATATGATTTGTTTTATTTTATAATACCTATGTGCGCTTGTTTATTGGCTTTCCAATTATGTATTGCTTGCTTTTATAGCTTTATTAACAGCAGAGTTATAGGCATTACTGCAACGGTCAGTATGCGAATCGGGTCAAAGTTCAGTGACCTATATCTTCAATAATACTTGACCTAGATTTGTTATAATTTTTTATTTATATATTCTAGATATTTAGATAGATGCAAAAATGGTCTAAAAGTGATTGATTTGACATGGAATGACTCACCTTATATTTCATTAATAGAATGATAATTTGTATTAATTTTATTATCAAAAGAACGTATCAGTGTACATGCACCGACGCACGCAAGCACACACACACGAGAACACAATTATTGTCTACCCGTAAAACTTATTTTGTTTTTTACATTAAGTAGAAATTCTAACCTTTCATTACCTGCAAACCATACTGATGATAATAATTTAACAGAACCAATGTCAATATTATAACTAACACACACTCATGCACCTGTGTATATTAACGATATATTATATATATATATTTACATTGCCGCGAACATGCATATAGTAATGATAGCGCCGCTGAATGGAATTTCTGTGAAGCTCATTTTCATGTAGCGATGCCTCGACACATCAATTTTACGGTAACTGTGCAGCTATGGTTAGTCGCCGCCATAGAAGTCGAGTTTTTGTGAATTTTTAGTGTTATAGGAATGTAACATAGTGTGTGTGTGTACATGTATGTAAGATATGTGAGAAGTTTGGCGGCTGTAGGTGGTCGTTTTCATGGTTAGGTCAGAAAATAAAAGTTCGCCACAATTTACACTGTTATTGTTGACTGTGCCGTAGCCGTGACTCAACGTCAGGTGTAACTGTAAACGTGCCAGTTTTGTTGACGCTTCGTGCATCAATACACAGTGTTACTGTTAGCAAAGACCTACTAATCTACTTTTACACGAAGAATAATGCATTCCCTGTGTGAAGCAGCTACGCGAAAGGATATTTAGATGATCACATATATGACGCATGTCACAAAGAAATGGATCATATGATGACAAACAATAACAGCTCGTCAAGACTCAACTCTTAAGTGTTGATTTCAGAGTCCACTCTTTTCAAGCATACAAGCTCGTTGTTTGACCACCAAAAATAACGCGTCCATAACAATTTTCCGAGTGAAATCACGTTCGGAACAATCTAACACCATTTATGTACCAATACCTACCTACATCGGCGTCGAATGGTGAAGAAGTGTTGAAAAACGGAGCCATTTTAACGACGAGAGAGACGAAATGTTGTCTTCGTCGGCAAATGCTTATTTATACTTGACAAAGCGACGACGCATGTCCGGAAGTAGATCTTACGTCAGAATGCCTTTGCCCCCATCCGGGTATTTCAAATACATTTATTCCGTTTCCTGGTTTTACTTTTACGAGTTTTGGCAACTTATAGTCATCTGAATGAGTAATTTACGCAGACAGCTGACTATTTTTTATCCATGTTTGTAGTTGGAAATGCTTGGTATTACTAATGCGTTGAGTTTTACAAATCTTTACTATTCGTGCCTCCCTCTGGCGATTGTTTCTCGACTACTGTTGCTAGAATGCTTCCATCTGGTGACCACCACCAACAATAAAATTTCCCCCCGATAATCATGTAAACTAAAATGTAATAGTGTAAATTGCCAGGTTATAACTCTTACCTGTCTTATTCGGTTTGCCGATCTATGCCACTGTTTTTATACACCTAGGATTTGTTATTAATATTAAATAGGTGATTCCCATGAGAGCGGCTTCTAGCCTTAGTGGGAGTTACCTTGACCGATGTACACGATCATTTATAATATTATACTATATTAGCTATTATTATATTTGCGTTATATCCTCACAACTGTAGTGATATGTATATGGATCAAAATAACGAACTGCCGTCCGTCTGTCCGTCTGTCCGTCTATCTGATACACTCTGTCATGAGTTACCTACTTCTTTTTCGTTTTTCCTTGCAACTGACACAAATTAACTTGGACATGCCTACTCGATCAGAATAATATTTATCATATAGCATAATCTTATCAATTGTTATGGTATGACTGAAATGTTAAAATGGTTAAACTTGAAACTTCGATCAAGATCTACCGTTTGCTTTGGCGTTCGTTCGGTCGTTCGTACGCGCGTGCGTGCGTGTGTGCTCGCATGCATGTGTCTAGACGGTGCGCCACAATATTATAGACAACACTTGCATCTGGCAACACAAATACAGAGATGGTGATGGCTAGGGTCTCCTCAAAAATTGTGAGTGTGTACGTGCGTGCGTGCGGTGCACTTATGTGTACACTGGCTTGCGGCGGCACGGATTATTACTGTAGCGTTTATTGGACTGTAATCATAGAAGTACACTGCTAGTCATTTTACCATAGAGCATGGCAAAAATATATTTGCTAACACAAATATAACAATGTAGAAAATATAAAAAGTGAATTCTATATTTGTTTTAGGCCAGACAGACAGACAGACAGACAGACAGACAGACAGACAGACAGACAGACAGACAGACAGACTGTCATTTTTGACCATGCAGAAATGTTAAAAGTTTCAACAATAAACAGACCTACAAAGGTCAATGGCCATTGGGAGATAAAATGTCACTAATATGGGCCCCATCTTTTGTAATTTTTAAAACCAATAATTTGTTTACGCATCCCAGATCTGGAACGTAACAGTGCATTGTCACGGCAATATACAATTAAAGGACAATGACGTCCTAAGTGCTTTGATCTCCTCCCCTCTGACAGCGAGATAAGTCGAATCTTCAGTCTGATCGACCCATTGAGTATACAGCTGCTCGAAATGAGACTTTATGCACTTCATCAACAGTCTACACAACTACATGATGATTCGGGTACGGGCATGTCATATGTACATTAACAGGCTAACACGCACACTGACGCGAGCGCGCGCACACACACACACACACACACACACACACACACACACACACACACACACACACACACACACACACACACACACACACACACACACACACACTTCACATTACACAATATGCTTGTATTTTCCAGAACTCGCGATCATCAAAGCACCACTAAAGTATCCTAACGAATTGACATAAAAGTATTCAATATTGTGAATAATTATTTATAGTTTGAAAATGGGAGATCCTTGTCACATACTACAATGGAAAACGGTTTCCTTGCAACAGTTGCTAAACGGTTACATTTGAAATCACAAAACAATACTAAACAAGATACATTTCTTAAATTTTTGTAAGATGAGGAACATAATACAATATTTGCTCGAAAACGAAGCCTGTGTCATGCCAGAATGAACAGAACGCAGCCCAGAAAACACCAATACCTTGGGCCGTCGATGGCAGTCTGTGGCGGACGTAGACTCCCTGGCAATATGGCAACAGTGTTCTGCCTATACCTTACCTATCAATCCTCTTCGGGCCAAGTAGCACACGAGGCTGCAGTATATTGGCTTCAGCTCACTCAGTCTCTTGTCATCAGCTTGGTTTAATTCCAAGACTTCCACCCTAGTTCTCGTGGTTCTTATTTAAAGTTTTTTCTCCACGTTGCTTTGGGCAACCCACTGTCTGCATATCTCCGGTCTGATGTATACGTTAAAAACGTCAGCTAGATGCATTCTCAGGAACTGACTAATTCCAACTTTTTATTCTACCATGTGCGTTTATATCCTTTAATTTAAATTGTAATAATATTATTGTACTGTCATTCACCTGGATAAAAATGGTCTGGTAACAAATCTTGTTGACTTTATATTTGATAGCGGTTTTGTTGTTTACCTTACCATTTTCAGTGTAGCACATACACCAGATAGCCATTTAACAATAATAATGATAATGACGACATTATCGTCTTTAGCGCCAATATCATAAGAAAATCCAAGCTCAGTTGCGCAACAAAACAAATGGATTAAGCGTTTTTGTAATAATGTACAAAGCAAAAATCGTCAATATTATGAATGGAATTGTCAAGGAGGATATGTATTATTAAAACTATAGATTGTTACATTATGGTGAAAAGTAACTATATGCGTACAAAAAGCAATGGTTTCATGTGGCTTCAACTAATAATAATAATAAGATAACTTATAGTGCGCCTAAATCCTTGGAAACCAAGCTCAGAGGCGCATCAAAATAAAAGGATTGGTCAATCTCAAAATCCATAAGTAGTATTCCAGTTGTCAACAGATGGGTCAAGGCGCAAGGGATCTATGATGGATAAGCAAGGTTGTAAGGAAAAGTTTTTAAATGACGACGGAATTTTGTAATAGTTTCAACTGATCTAACGCTAAGAGGGAGCATATTCCAAAGAGTTGGTGCAGCAACAGAAAAAGCCATAGTTCCAATGTTAGTGTTGATTCTAGGAACAAAAAGTAGGTCAGAACTAAATGATCGAAGCTGGATAGGTTTTCTTACAGGAATAAACAATGAATGCAAATAAGATGGTTGCTTACTGGACAGTGCCTGGTATGTAATGGTACATATCTGAAATATTATATGATCATACAGGAAGCTAATGCAAAGACTTCAAAAGTGGTACAGAGCGAGAAAAACAAGTAAATTATGAGAATATCTACAACTGGCCTATACGTAACTGTAAAGCGGAAGTAAATCAGCGGCTACGTCAGAAATCGCTACAAAAGTCGTCTCTATGTGCATGTATATCATATATGACTTCCAATAATCTTCACTGGCCAGTCTTTTGTTGAACTATCCTTATACACCATTGATATGCTGGATTATTTCTATGTTGGATTATTGGATAACGCTTAAAATATTGCCAAGCAAATTACACATACACGTTGTGCTATATATATATATATATCCACATTCAGAATGATATACAGTAGGCATGCCATCTAACAGCCAGTCATCCAACAAACAGCCAGCTAATCAAACACCAGATAAACCAACTAACCAAGCAACCAAGCAACCAAGCAACCAAGCAAACAAACAAATAAACAAATGCAAGACACTACCGTGATAACTTACCAATAACAAATAAATTGAGGTCCATTGCACAGAATCAATAAAGCAAACATGATTATAATAGTTACTCATATATTGGAAAACATGTAGCTTACGACAGCAAATTAAAAACAGACTGGGCCAGTGAAACCTTTCTACAAATTAAGACAGACCCATCAACATCCTTTGCCAATTTTACTACGTAACTTAGCAACAACTGTGTTAATGACGCGGCAACACATTATACTTCTCGGAAACAAAATGTCGACACCGACGTGGTTTGGTTTGATCTATCTGCCCTAACTTGGTATCAGCACTGGAGGCATTATGCCGGTGCTGATACTGCTATTTTTGATATTCATTGTGTTGCCAATGCTGATAGTACTGCTCCTGTCTTGCATGTTCTCTTACGACATATGCACTGACAATATTGTGGATTTTGTGCGATGGATGTTTGCCAACAGCCCAGTCTGCTTACACTATCGTCACTTCATATATTTCATAGACTACCATTGCGATGAATACGCCGACGTCATACGTGTTATTCATGGTCTAGTGACTATTACTGTTTTTATTATAGTTTTATATTTCTGCTACTCATCTCTTTGCTACAGCGATGTCCCCGTTGATCTTGAACCTGATGTGTAAGAAGGTAAGTTATTATTGTTTTATATAATGCTACATTCAATATGGTGTGTGTATGTGCGTGCGTGCGTGCGTGCGTGCGTGCGTGCGTGCGTGCGTGCGTGTGTGTGTTGATTTAGGTTTAGGCTTCTTACCGGTTTTATGATTCGCACCGTACTTTAGACGGGCGTAAGTCGGTTGTTCATAACGTTACGAGTATATTCTGCGATCGTTTCGAGAAACTCCGATCATTTAAGGACGTTTTATGTAACTTGCTTAACGCGGATACAACGTTTCAAGCTTACGTCACAACAGTCGTCAAGTGTGTATGAAGCGCCATCCAGTAAACGGGAATTTGTAACAGTGAAATTAATTATGAAAATATAGTACGTTGGTCAATACTTTACTTTAAAAGGTTATTGTGGGACGTATACGTTGTTTCTCAAACATCTTTCTCAGCAGTATGAATTTTTACCATGAACTGTACACGATTTATTAAGATCTCTGTGTGATATTTTCTCTGATTACATAATTACCCTTGTCCATTCTTCATTTTCAGATCAACCTTTAATATTCCACATATACATTCCCTACTACGTTGAGGAAGTGAGACAAATACTTATATCTTCTCAAAATAAGTCCTAACTGTGATCTTGGTCCATTACCAACCATAGTGCTGAAAGGTCATGAGCTGGACCAAAAATTTTATTTTTGGCTAGACCTACATCCTTGGAGATGGAAAATAGGTGTTAGCATTGCAGCACTGGTTTCTGTGAGAAATCTCTCTTTTTATCACTATCCCCATTTCAGCGACAAGTTTTCTATGAAATCGCTGAAGGGGACCCAAACCATTATAAAAATATGTATTATACATCTCAGGAGTACAGAAATTGGATACACTGTGGCTGAAGTGTCATGCTTTATAAACATGTCAACACTATTGTCATATCTTGATAACTGTATATGTTGAAGTATTTTATATACATCTAAAAATGCAATCCATGTCATTCATTTTTTCAACCAAAAATCACTTAACGTTATGGCTAAAAACCACATCTATCCTCATTCAAGCTTCTTATTGCACCAGGATGTTGGGCTACTTCCCTAGAGATGGAAAATGTGTGATAGCCTTGCAGTATGCACGGTGTCTTCCCATTATACCTACTTCCCGTTGTAGCTACTTCCCGTTATTGCTACTTCTTATTCCCGTTATAGCTACTCATTAAGTTTGACAGTTGAACTAGTCCCATTATAGCTACTTTTTAATTCTCCATTTCAGGATGGGGCAGGAGGGGGGGGGGCATTAACTATTTCAGACTGGATTGAGACACTAGCTGAGACATCTGATAAACCAGTTATCCTCTGCAGTGCCTTCACCAGCTGTGTGTGTTGATATAGTTGGTGGACACGCACCCATTGTTACACAAATGACATTACTTGTAGTTCCAATCACAATGCAGTTAGCAAGTTACAGTGATGGCTTCTTTGGCTGGTGGTTAGCTGAACTGAGCCTCTATTATATGATTCATTACGTGTTTAGTATCACAGAGAATAGAGCACTTGCATCTATGTATACAAGATGGACGTGATAGAATATGCAACAACCAAATACGGGAAGCCTTCTGCCTTGTACCGAGGCTACAGGTTCCGCTGCAGACGCATTGGGGGAAAATGGGAACATATACAGTGGGGCAAATCTACAATGCTGAGGCAGCAAAGCTGACGTCGAGTGGTTTGGACTTTGTTACAAACATTCCACGTTTCCATTCTGTAAAACATGGCCTTTATTATCAAAGGCATCTGCCTATGCCAAACCTACCAACCCAACCGTATGCACAGCTTTCTGTCTGAAATAACTTGTTTGGACCCTTTCCCCATTACCGCTAAAACTATTTATCTATGAAATTGCTTAAGGGGTGGTTACACACAATGAAGCCATTATAAAATTCTTATTATACATCATAGGAGTATGGAAATTGGACACTACGTGGGAGAAGCATCATAATTAACATGCACATAAAAACTAATTTAATAGCTCGAGGATTGTCGATTTTGTGGCATTTTATCTACCATATCTCAAAATAAAAATAATGCCATTCAGGCTTTCAACAACACAAATTCACTTAAAAGTCTGGCTAATAACCTTGTGTCCGCATTCAAGGTTCTTGTTGCAACAGAATGGTGATTGGACTTCATATTTGTTTATTTAGGCACTGTCCGTACATTTTCTTACAGCTATATTATTTTATGATAATGTTCGAATACGCGTCTTTAATATGATAAGCTAGTTAAAGTTAATATTTCAGGATTCAGGATGCCCTGAGAAGTCTACATCAGCCAATTCATATTTTGTTAACATTTACAAAGTATTCTTAACACCAGCACCATAAATGTTTTTGTTTTTTATATCATGGTGGTGGTGACAGAACTGTACAGTAGACTGGGATAGACGTAGAATACCTATAATCCTCACCTTCACAATGCAACATTTCAAACAGCTGGACTGTCCTCACGGCCAATGTATATTGTTCACCAGGCATCATCAAATGAAGGAACTGATTATTTAACCAGTCCCCCAAACTATGAATCCTGGCTAACGTTGGTAGAAGCTGCCCAGCTGAGGAACCATGCCCCAATTCTATACATTGCCAAATATGTTACACAATCAACCCCCCCCCCCCCCCCAATTGTCTATCATAGAAAATGCAGGAGCGTTTTCACCACGAAACGGGATTTGGAAACACTGTATCGGAAAGCAGATGAAGCTTCATTTCTGAACTATTAAGTAGGACAGCGGTGTTAACTGATTGTTGGCATTGTTGCCTAGGTATTTACAGACAGACAGACATACATGTTTATTGTTGACCATAAATGTATATAAATACAAATGTACAAACATAAATGTAAGGTCAAGGAGACTCCAATTAAGACAACATGTCGCTGACAGGGGAGCCCCATTTTAATAATAGCAAATCAAATTAGTAAATAGTAATAGTGAATAGAAATAATAATCCCAACTCAATGTTAATAAATACAGATACGTAATTATATAGCATATTGTATACTGCTATTATATATTACATATATAACAATTGTGGATATCACAATGACATTTATAGTTCATAATTAAGTAGTTTTTAATGTAAGTTGTGAAACCATGTAGGCTATGTGTATAAATGTTATCAATGATAATCGTTCTTTTATGTTGTGTTGTATATGGTTTGGGGCATATTCATGATTGAATCTGGGAATAAAAAGGTTATTTATTCCTCGTGTGTAGTGTTCATGGATTTCAAAGTTGCGTAAATAAAGGATGTAGCAGAAATATTCAGGTAGATCGTGACTGACTAATTTATAGTACCATTTCAGTTGTTGCATTTTATAAATATCACCCAGTTTTAGGACTTTTAGTTTGTGAAAAATCGGATCTCTATGTGCATTATATTTGCTCATAGAAATTATTCTCATTGCTTATTTTTGTAAATGAAAACCTCGATGTGCTTAATGATCCCCTAATAGAATATTAATTAATATGAGGAAGAATGAGGGGTATGTACATAGTAGATAGTCTGTTTTGTGGTAAAAAGTGTTTACGTTTATTAAAAATTCCATTTCTTTTATTTATGTTGTTAGCTATTTTATTTGTACGACTCTGCGCGTTTAGATGACTATTTTATGTTATTACCAAAACATTTAAATCACTTACACAATCAATGCTTTCCCCATCTATTTTCAACAAGGGGATATCAGTTTTGAGGCATATTAAATATAATGAATTTAATTTTCTTGACATTTAATGAGAGTTTGTTGCCTTTTAGCCAGTTAGTAATTTTATTAAGTTCGATGTTTACATTATTACTTTGTATTTGGATATCTGGACCGTCAACACTATTTAATGTGCTGGTAACTTAGTAACAGTCATCGATCAGCTTAACAAATAAATTTAAATAAATTTACGCATATAAAGTAAGCTATTCCAAGAGTTACGGGAATGTGAATCGATGCTATAGAACGAAAGGTCGGACAGTTTACATTTTGTCTGGTAAGGATTCCTACGGCCCTGAAATAATGCATTATCGTCCATGCCATCGCTCCAGTCACGCCTGAGTGAATGCCAGAATGTAGCAAAAAATCTGCCGCACCGACCCTTAATGCGTATGTCCGGAAGTATTTTTGTTCGCGGGGAGACGTCAGGGCTTGTTATTATGTTAGCAAGCCTATGATGGCCGAGAAAGGCCATCGCGTTTAAATGTGGCAATCTGCAGCGCCATAGCGGGATGCGATGGGCGACGGGATGCGCGATGCGCGATGCGATACACGATGCGATGTGATGCGCGATGCGATACGCGATGCGATGGTGTAAATTATAAAGATGCCATAATGAGCATGCGTACGTCGAAAACGAGACTTAGGCAGTCATTTGTATTTTATTAAACGCATTCCTTTTTGTGTTCAGAGCATGTGGTGATGGCTGATGACGTATACGGTTACACAAATGTTTGTTTTGCACAAAGAATTTGTTTTTCGTACTTCTAAATGTTATGACAAAAGTCTGGGGCAAAAATAAATTTTTACGTGATATACATGTACCTCTTCTACCGCTCAAATTGTATTTGTTAAATTGTTTCCGTCTGGATATCATTGATAGAAAATATAAAACTTATTTTGTATACATTGGATGAGACAACTTGAAGCTGTTTTTTTTAACCTTTAGCTTATTGGAAATGCCGTTTCTTTGTGTCCAAATTTATAAATATTATAAATAGCTACAATATTTGAAGTCGGTTTAATACGAAACATATACATTTGTTTATAAATGATCGAAAAAACTTAATTTAGTCGTCACTTGCGTCACATGTTTTCTTCCTGTCTACCGTGTAATTGTTTCTTTTTCGTTAAGTGAATCGAATTGCTGAGGCACCGTTAACCAAAACGTAGATACGCAGTGTAACTGCCTGTCAATCGCAGTATAGCATGCAGCCCGAAGGGGTAATTATTGAGACTGTTTGGTCATAGAGACTGCTTTGATGTGGTCACATGTGGATACGATTATTGTTTTGAAATAGGTGTCACCAGTGAAGCCAGTCATATTCATTAGAACATCATACGGTGAATGTGTGTGTGTGTGTGTGTGTGTGTGTGTGTGTGTGTGTGTGTGTGTGTGTGTGTGTGTGTGTGTGTGTGTGTGTGTGTGTGTGTGTGTGTGTGTGTGTGTGTGTGTGTGTGCGTGCGTGTGTGATTATAAACCTATACTTATAGCATGCATGTGTGTCAATCTCAGTAGGCAGATCGTCTTGCGAAACTTGGAATATAAGCTAAGCCAATAATATCGCTTGCCGGCAAATTCCGGTGATGTTAATTTTAGCCACATGAGTTTGCTGATGAGAAGAAGACAAGGAGAGAGGGAGAGAGGGAGAGAGGGAGAGAGAGAGAGATAGGGAGAGAGGGAGAGAGGGAGAGAGAGAGAAGATAAGGAGAGAGGGAGAGAAGGAGAGGGAGAGAGGGAGAGAGGGAGAGAGGGAGAGAGGGAGAGGGAGAGAGGGAGAGAGGGAGAGGGAGAGAGGGGGAGAGGGAGAGAGGGAGAGAGGGAGAGAGAGAGAGGGGGAGAGAGAGGGAGAGGGAGAGGGAGAGAGAGAGGGAGAGAGGTAGAGGGAGAGAGGGAGTGAGGGAGAGAGAGAGAGAGAGAGGGGGAGAGGGAGAGGGAGAGAGGGAGAGTGAGGGAGTGAGGAAGAGGGAGAGGGAGAGGGAGAGGGAGAGGGAGAGGGAGAGGGAGAGGGAGAGGGAGAGGGAGAGGGAGAGGGAGAGGGAGAGGGAGGGAGAGGGAGAGAGAGAGAGAGATATGTACGGACACGGTATGCGGATGCGGCATGCGGCAGAACAATGAATATAGTGCCCAGTAGAAATTAACATAAATAGTTCCAAACGTACACGATGAGTTTTGTTGTGCGGATGCGGCTGCGGCAAATTGAATCGCTTCGTGCAGTGATTTTTAATCGTATCCGCAAACGAAACGGATAGGAAATTCCCAGTAGTGACGTCACTACAGAGGTATTCCTTGTTCTTGGCATGATTAGTGAATACAGGTGTGTGATATGGTATATGTACTTTTTCTGTGACGCTTTTCCCTGCTCTATTATACACGAGGTTTTGCCTGAAGGCGTTTCTCCTCCTTACTGATAATACAGTAACAGTGTACGCAGGGTTTTTAGGGCGGTAAATAAAGTAGGATAGATTACACGTGGGGCGGAATGGCCCCACCTCTCTTTAGTATGTTTTAATAAGTAGTAGTTTTAGTTGTCAAAATGTTTGTGAAACATCTTTTTGAGGTTTTATGTATATCTACCACTATTTTAATGTAGTGCTTTATAATGTGGGCCTTTATTTATAATGTATAGGCTAAGTAAACGGGGCAATGTTTAAGACCTCAAATGGCCCACATTTGTTTGTAAATATTTGCATGTTATAACTCATCCAATAATCCGGTGAGTAATAAATAACTGTCAGAAGGTTATTCTGGCCATATTCTACCATATCTGTTGTTGACTTGTTGCATTGCGTAAAAGTAATTGACTACATTAGGGTTGCAACAGCAATGCAGGTACTTTCACTTTTAAATAAGTACTAATTTCTATGTTGAACATGTTCACGGCTACTGGGAATAATTCAAATTGATATTTATTTAACAGAAGAAGTAAAAGAAAAGTTCGTAAATGAAGTACATTTTAAATATGTTTGAATATGTGATAAATATGAGTAACAATTCAGTATTAAATAAATTCGTTATGATCTTCTTCGTTTCTGTTTAGCACCATGTCAAAGAAAATAGCACACTGTGTCAGGGTATATTCCGGAATAACAAGTTGAATCATCATTATCAAAATATGAAATATATCACACATGTCTACCAATAAATGTACACCGTTCAATAGTTGTCTTGTTGAATGTGCTAACCTGCTTATGCAATATGCATCAATACCTTAACAACTAGTTAAATAGATGCGCTTTGTTGTGTAGAACTTATACCTTATGAGAATAAAGTATAATTCATCACTTTAACAATTTAACACATTATAGCAAAACCATATGAATAATACACTATATCTTTGTTTTTGGTGTACAACAATACAATTATATATATATACAGTATATATATATATACTGTATATATATATATATAATTGACGTATGATATAATGTGTTTACGAAATCAAAACGTGTGATGCTAATTACTATGACTATACATACAAGTAATACCGTACATACTTATGTAACAATTTAATTGCTACGCTATGTAAACCGATACTCATTCAATATGTTATTGTTGAGGCGTATACACCGGGGGCCGGTTTGATGAAGCTGCTAAGAACGTTCTTAACGCTATATATAAGATGATTGTTTTAGTAAATGACGTGATTTTTTATATAAGCGAACATAGGAGTTTACGCAAACACGTGATGCTAAGTAATTGCGTAACTTTAAGTTCGCTTCATGAAACCGGCCCCTGGTTTATATGGGACCACACTGTTTTCTTGCAACATATCATCAAGGTGGTCGCACCTGAACGATCGTCCTCCAAAACCAAATTCGCCTTTCCACGTCCCATTCTGATACACCGCTGTACGGCTGTAACACAGCTAAATTTATTGAGGCTTTCATTTACACCTGGAAGTGCCGATGGACTAAAGTGGTTAAGTAGCACTTGCGGTTAGTTGTATCTCTTGTCTGGCAAGTGGATTGATTACATGACGGGTCAAAGTCGGTGCGTCTGTGGAGACGATATTCTCTGGGCCAGGAGCTATAATTAGAACAGCACCACCGCCCAAAAATATAGCAGGCAGTGGACTAGAATGATGCTATTTATTGACATCATACGGTCATAGTACCGCCTGCGATTAATTGTGTCTTTGATGTGACTAGTGGACACAATTGTTTCTGAACAAGCATAACCATGAGTCGACTAAGATGGGTAGGGCATGTAGAGAGAATGGAAGAAGAACGGATGGCAAAGAGAGCAGTTGCACAGAGACTGGAAGGCGAGGAAGAACTAGACTGCGATGGGAGGACTGTGGAAAAAGATATTTTAAATGATTCTAAGATTGTAATAATGCAAGAATTCGCTATTTTCTAGTGATCTGGCTCTATTCAACAGGAATTTGTTGACCTTTCTGCTTAAAACTATATTGAATCCTATGGAGGTAGGGGGTTCCATAATTGGTATTGCTAGATGAATAAATAAATAAATAACTGTATTACAAGCTGCTCCCGTGCTTTGGCATAAACCATGGTATTTGAAAGTTATTGTCGCTATGCCTAATACTGTGTTTGATTAGGATGTAATATGTTTAGTTAATTAATACAAGTATGGACAAGACAGAATACAACGTCTTACTTTGCTTACCCCGCCATACATGATACATGTGCATTGTGCTGTGAGTATGTACGCCAGATACTTAGCCTTATGGACGCACACCCAGTCCCAGGCCTTGTACGTACATCGCTTTCTGTTCTCCCTGTCGCTGACTTGGTGTAACAGACCTGCAGTGGCTAATTTAGTTAATTACTATTATTATTAGTTATCAGAGAAAGACTGGAACAGAAAAACCAGAGTCATGTTATATAAAAGCATTATATAAAAGAATGCTGCACAAGGCAAGCATATGGTTGCCGTCACTGTGGGCGCGTTTCTAAAGCAACAAGGTTTGAACGATTTGTTTATTTTCGCGTCTGTAGGCGTAGTTCTTGGTGTCTACCGGAACAGAATGTAGTTGACAGTTAAGAGTCATGACTGGAATTTGGGGCAGACATTGGCCTGACCTTAGATTTCACTTCGTGACCATGTCCTGGTTTTAAGATCGAACCGGAAAGATTAAATTATGCAAATAAATGCAGACCCCCGCAGAACCCCTCACGTGAGTGAGCACCCTCATCCCCATAGTATGACAGCATTAAAAACACGCATGCGTAGAGCCATAATTCTACAAATGTCATACTATGCGTTTCGATACCTTACGGTTTAAAGACAATTCCCGGATTTGGCTTGAGGCCAAGCCAGTATGTTTAAAAGGGAACTATTTTTGGAATTAAGGAGGGCGGCAATGAACACACACGAAGAGACACGTTGACGCTCTCTACGGGAAACTAGGAAAATGTTCCCACATTTTAGACTTATCAAAATTTCGGCAAATATAAACCACGGTGGTTTATATATTGCTTCATCGTTCGATCTTCAAAAATCACGGACACTTTAAATATAAAATAGAGTTGTACTGTCGGCGCACAACAATGTGCAAACGTTGTATGGACATTGTTGTCTGAAGTTTCCACTGATGAATAAAACATATATATTCGTGACGAACCTGGAACGCTTGTTTGTTCAATTCCATTGACAAGCGAATACACCCTTAGCCGTGAGGGAACAATGCATCACTACAGCACGATGTTGTACACGGCTTGGCGAGCGACATACCCGAGGTAAGGCTCCGGTCTTCTGAAGCCATTGCGTACCGCCCAATTGAAGGAAGGAAGGAAGGAAGACGGAGGGGACAGGACAACCTTACAACTGGCGAGCGCGCCAGGATCAGTATAAAGAAACAAACGATGACGCAGTCTTACAACTGACGAGTCAACTCGAGATCGACAACGATGTCAAACACTACATCGACAACGTCGAAATCTGCTCCGGTGGCAGATATTCAAGCACCGACGCCCCGTATGATACCTGCCTGCATGGAAGAAGCACCGTGGCCAGAGCACGGAGCATCGTTTCCCGAGGGAGACTGGCTCGACGAAGACATCGAAGCTTTCGACGAACCAGATCAAGGTCACCGACAAGACACGAACGACTCCGGAACGAGTGCGGAGAACAAAAAACAGTGAGTGACAGTCAAACCATATTTGTAACGATCGAACTAAGTAACCATGGATCATAATCAATTTCAAAATCTTACGCAAGGCTTGGCCGAGTTAGAAACTGAGAGGCGAGCGATACAAGCATCGCGAGAACAGATCCGTGATTTAATCAGACAAACTCAAAATTGTGACGGTTCCACCACGGCAGCAGTGAGAAATTGGATCCGTGAAGTAACATTAGCCTTTAACCAGGTGGGTGCAACTCATGTCGTTGAGATCGCTTCAAAAACTGTGTCCGGACCGTTGAGGTTTGAGTTAGAACGTTACGTCGAAGGTGTAATTGCAGCTAATCAGATCGCACGAGCAGCCATTCCTTGGCCTGATATCAGAGATCACATAGCTGCACAATTTCTCAACCTTGATGAGAGCGCAGCACTGCGAGACGAACTGGAAAAACTGTGTCAATCCGCGTATGAACCGACTGCGCAGTACGCCAGACGTTTCCGTGACGTAGCCGACGTGGCTTATCCGATCGGACAGCGTAACGCCGATCAAGAACGCCTCCTGATTAGAAGTTTCGCCCGAGGACTAGTTTCCGACGAACTGGCAAGGAAGCTCGTCGAACAAACAAATCCGGGAACCATCGAGGAAGCGATTACGGCCGTCACGAGATTTTGTGAGCGAAGTGACGCTTACAAACGACTTGGACGAGTGGAGGTTCCAATGGAGGTTGGAATGATCAAATCACGAAGAGGTGACATCGAATCGACCAGCCAGATCGACGCCTTGACAGCGACCGTTGCCCGTCTGTCAACCAAACTCGCGAAACTCGAGATAAACAACCAGGCGACGCGAGCGTCAACAACGCTGAGAGATGACAGGCACCGCCAACGATCTACGCGCCCGGCTGAACGAACATTGCCTCCGCCTGCAAACCCCGCGCGAATGCGACACGTACAGTGTTACCAATGCGGACTCTATGGTCACCTCGCGAGAAACTGTAAACAGGAACAGTCCGGCCGACTCAGGCAGCAGCCGGGAAACGGGACGACGTCTTAGGAACGCGCAGCCAGGTAAGCGGCCGCCCGACGTGTAATGTTGTTGTATCGGGTATTAAGCTAACCGCTTTGATAGATACAGGCGCTAGTTGCTCGCTCCTAAGACGTGACGTTTTTGCAATGATTGTGAACAGGACTCATAGAATGTATTATTTAGAACATGCGACGCCATTGCAAGGTCTAGGTGGTGTATCTTTAAAGGTTTGTGGGAAAACTCAGGTAACTGTTGCAGGAGTTGCATCTCCAATTGAGGTAGTAATATGTGATGATTTGCCACATGATATGATCATAGGGGATCCTACTTTAAGGCAAGGGAGAGCTGTCATTGACATGTACAAGAATGAGTTGACATGGTTTAGCACTAAATGGCCACTCAGGCGACACGCAAAACAGGGTTATACCAGTATCGGTCCGATTTCTCCTGAAACGGGAAATGCGGGAATTAACAAGTTAATTCAGAGGAACGCTGATGTTTTCTCAGCAAAAGGGGAGAGGAATGGAGAATGTAAGACTAGACCTCTACGAATCAAAACAACGGGTCCCCCGATTTGTCAGAAAGCATACCGTATGCCTTTAAATAAGAGAAAGACAGTTGAAGGAATGATTGATGAAATGTTAAGCGAGGGAGTCATTCGACCTAGCAATAGTCCCTATTCCTCTCCGATTTTGCTAGTCGATAAGAAGGATAACGGTTCTAGACTATGCATAGACTACCGCAAATTAAACCAAGTAACAGAGGCTGATGCTTTCCAATTGCCACACATCAGAGATATTTTCGATCTGACGGGAGGTAGCACCATCTATTCAACACTGGATTTGAAAGCTGGTTTTTACCAGATGCCTGTAGCTGAGGAAGACATTCCAAAAACAGCTTTCCGATGTCATGTAGGACATTATGAATTCACTAAAGTGCCATTTGGATTAAAAACAGCTCCAACTTTTTTCCAAAGAGAAATGAACAGGATCTTGGCAGATTTGATTGGGAAATGCGTGTTTGTATATATCGACGATATTTTGGTATTTAGCAAGAATGAGAAAGAGCACGTTAAACATTTACAGCAAGTCTTTGACAGACTCAGAGAGGCAGGGCTTAGGTTAAAACCTACGAAATGTGTTTTCGGCCTACCAGAAGTAAAGCTTTTAGGTTATGTCCTAAACCAACATGGCATCCAGACCGACCCTGACAAGGTAACAGCTATTGCAAATTTGAAACCGCCAACCACAGTGAAGGAAGTCAGATCAATGTTGGGTATGTGCAATTATTATAGGACCAGCCTACCTAACTACGCAAAAGTCGCGGAACCTTTGATAGAATTGACACGAACTCATGTACGATTTACATGGAATGACGAACGACAGGACGCTTTTGACGAGTTAAAGCGACTGCTAATCTCATCACACGTAATGGCACCACCGGACACAAACAAACCCTATAAATTATATACCGACGCTTGTGACTATGCAATAGGGGGAATTTTAGTTCAGGATTCCGACGACGGAGTTGAGAAAGTAATACAATATATTAGCCACACTCTGTCAACCACGCAGCGGAAATGGCCAACAATTGAGAAGGAGGCTTATGCAGTAGTGCATTGTATTGATAAACTCAGACCATATTTATATGGAGCGCAGTTTAAAGTGTTTACAGATCACAAACCCTTACTGAGCTTATTCACACAGTCAATGAATAATACCAAGATTCAGAGATGGGGAGTGTTACTGGCAGAGTTCGGAGCTTCCATACATTATCGGCAAGGTAAACGACTTGTCAGAGCGGATATGTTGTCGCGCATTAAACAGACAGATGATGATGTAGCAGCGATAGACATTGACGAGCCCTTTGACCCAGACGACTTGCCCCCAGACGACGAAATAAGAGACATTCTACCCTTGATTCATGACGGCCTCGAGCTCACGACAGTTGCAATAGATCAGCGTAGGGAATTCCCAGGCCTATGGCAACGGGGTAAATATGATGATGACGAAGAATACACGATCGTAAATGGGGTATTGTACAGTGTTAAACCACCAAATATGACATCACCTCTATATCCGAGATTAGTCCTCCCAAAGGCTTATCGAGAGGCAGTCATTGATCGCGCACACGGAGAATGTGGGCATATGGCAGTATGGAAGACTGTCAGGCGCATAACAGAAGCGTATGTCTGGACGGGTTTACGCCGAGATGTGAGAGCACACCTGCGTAAGTGCACAGTGTGTATGATGCATAATCGACACCACGCCAGACACGCTATGGGTGAGATGCCAATAGCGTCGTATCCAATGCAGATAGTGGCAGTGGACTTGATAGGACCTTTTGTTGAATCACCTCGCGGGAATAAATATATTCTTACGGCGATTGACTTTTGCACAGGTTATGCTGAATGTTTTCCTATTCCATCTAAGACTAATGAAAGCGTGTGGAACGCTTTCACAAACGGCTTTATCTCCCGTCACGGCGTTCCTGAAATTCTTTTGTCAGATGGGGGTTCTGAATTTACAGCATTAGCGTTTGAGAGATATCTAGAACAGATGGGAATAGAACATAGAACGACAACACCTTTCCACCCCCAGTCGAACGGTCGTATAGAAAATTTTAACAAACAAATCAAATCTCTTATTCAGAAGGCTTTGGATAACCAACCAAGCAAGTGGGAAGACGTAGTGAATGACGCATTATTGGCATATAGAACCAGTGTATCTTCCGCGACTGGTTATACTCCACACTTCCTACTGACGGGACGAAAACTTCGGATGCCAATGGAGAAAACCTTGCGTGTATCCAACGAGCAAGCATTTGGTAACAGGTTAGACGATTTAGCCACAGCGCTCAAGATTGCCCGAGCAAATACGGAGGAAAGCCGCAAATACAATCGCGAACGTCTGGCCAGAAAGGCGAATGCTAAACAGATCTCACCCGGAGACACGGTAATAATCAAAGCTGAGGGACGACTCACGTTCACTAGCCGTTGGGACCCAGAATGGATTGTCACACGAGTCCGAGGACCTGTTGTGTTCTTACATCATCAACGCTCCGGAAAAACTAAAGTTGTAAACCATGAAAAGGTGAGAATTGTAGACCCCGAGTTGAGATGGGACCACTGCCGTAGTCGCCCGAAGCGTAAACAAATTAGAGTAAGCCGATACCAGAGACGGCTGGCCCAGTTGCAGAATGACAGACCGCTTGTAGAAGTTGACCCCGCTGATCCAGATATTGAGGACAGAGAGCAGGAACAAGAAGACGTAAATGACAGATCTGGGACACCCCAAGATTTGGCACAGCAACCGCTAGAGGCCGCAAATCACCATGGAAACGGATCAAGTAACATACCGAACCGGCACGATGACTTGCCACATAGAGGTGACACAGTTAGACGTGGCCGTAGATTCAGGACACTGTCTACCAAAGCGCGGTTGGCAGCAGACCTGTCCGACGACAGCGATATCGAAGTAGATCCTGTCATTTCGCACTTCAGGAAACGGAGGAACTTAGCACCTACTGAATTTGTACAGAAACGTTCTAGGCAAGAATGTATCTGTTTGGTGGCGTTGTTTACGCATTAATGATTGTTGTACTGGCAGGTGATTATGCTAGAAAGGATATACGATTTAACGAGCCGCGATTCTTGGCTGACGGACTGTTGGTGACAGGAGCCGATGACACACGTAACCACGTCGCAACATGGGTGGTATTAATAACCATTACGGCCCCATCCGAGATATCAGGACTACGACAGAAACTTGAACAATTCAAAACCGCCATTCTTAGGCTGAGGGCAGTCCGAGAATTCAATAATCAATCGATGGAAAGCTGGAGTGATCGACTAGCTGAAATCAAACAAGCGATGTACGTCCCGCAATCAACAGGACGGCAACGACGTGGACTACTGGACATTTTTGGACAGATTTCTAAAACACTTTTTGGTGTTGCGACAGACGATGATGTGTTAGAATGTAAACAACAGATAAGGCAAGTCGGCAGATTGAACCAGAGAATCGTGCACTCAGTAAGTCAAATGCTTTCTGTAATAAATCAAACACATGTACAGCAAGTCGAGGACCGTAAACATATCCTCGCGATAGAACGCTATGTAGGTGAAATGTCACATGAAATACGATTCATTGAATCGCAATTGAGTCAACAGGACAACCTGTTGCAGGTGCTTGACGCGCAGATAAAGATTGACCAGGTTCTAAGTGCGATGGAATCGGCACACGATAACTGGCTCCGACAAGTTGATAAGTTTAACAGACAAGTCGCTTCTCTAGAGTTAGGATTTTTAACCGAAGAATTAATAAGCAGGCAAGAAATAGTGAGAATTCTAACAGCCGGCAGACGTGCTGGTTATGAATCGCCGAGTGCACATTGGTACTATGAGAACGTTCGCGTGTCCCCAATCACCAGAACGGAACACCAGTTGATATTTCGTATTAAACTCCCATTAACGGACGCTATAGTGTATAAGCGATATTGTCTCACAAGTTGGCCAATTCCGGGGAAAACACACAACTTTACTGTCCAGCTAAAAGTAGCCTCTGATATAGCAATCAATCCATTAACAGGCGGAATGTTCGAACCGACCGCTTGCCAAGGCAAAAAGCCAATGGTGTGTAGAGCTGGAGCAATATATGACAGGACTCGTTTTAAGTGCCCTAGGGGAATTCTTACCGGTGAGGTTGCTCTACGAAATAAATGTAAAGTAACGATAAGAGCACAGATAGACACAGACACGACGGTGACAGAACTATTCCCTGGAACATTTGTGATCGTGACATATGGCGAACATGTCTCACTCCTTTGTACTAATGAACCAGAACTAAGACTAACATTGACAAGTGGTGCATACGCATTAAGATTAGAACGAGGCTGCCATTTAAAGGCCCCCGGCTGGACAATAACAAGTATTGCCCGACTCAGCTCCAAAGTTTTGGTTGATTTCTCAGTCATTTCGATTCCCCCAATGTCGCTTCTTCAAATACTTCCCCGCGACAAAATTAAACGCCATTTTGATAATCCTGTGTGGGAGTCTGTGAGAGAAATTAAGAATATCGCACTGGACAAGCTAGCGATTAGTTCCAGTGATGACACGCAAATTTGGGGTAGTTACCCCGGGCACATTTCTTGGACTGCATTAATCGGTTTAATTGGTGTGGTGGTTGCGCTAATGAGTATCCTATTAGTAATGTATCGTAAACGGATAATTACTATTCCAACCTGGGCTATAAGACGCTCAGAGGAATCAGCGGGTAGCTTGGAGGATATCTCCAGGAGAGATGTGGGCGTATCCCCACCTAATCTACCCGAAGCGTGGCAACCGGATAGCAGTGATCGAACTGGTCACTAAGTTGACAGTTGTGTAGTGTAGATGCTCTGCCATAAACATGACAGCTGACCGAAAGCGGTTCAACCTGTCATTCACAGGGCGGAATGCTGTTAGATTAGCATGATGATAGTATATTGATGCTTAGCGACAATGATCGCAGAATAATACCTGCCGCATAATGGTGTATTATATAATGCATGTTTTGAGGTTATGTTGTGTAATGACATCCTTTATGAATGTCACACTATTGGCCATTATTCATTTAAGCAACAGGGGGTGTTTTCAATAAACATTTATTCTTGCATTAAAAGCATGGCTTGCGCACTATAGGTGAAAACAACTGGTTGATTGTACCTGTTATTTGGCAAAGGTATTGAAATGTTATACACCACTTGAGTATTATAGATTGGTTATTATGTTAACACCGAGTCGTATTAAAACTACTAAGCATGTTTTATTACCTTGATTGCCATTATTATGTGCATGTTGCGAATATCGGCGCGTATAAGACCGATAACACTTGAATGTAATTTAGACATATATGTATTGCTTACGCTCATATGGAATACGTTCAATTTTATTGTTAGAGTTGGAAGACATCTTTTATGGATGCCATTTAGATAACCTCAAGGCGAGCTGTGGGAGCCAGAGGTTAGTAAGATATGTATGCGCATGTTTTGCAAATTAGCCATATAACGATAGTATCCTGCAGGATCTTTTGTTATTTTATTGTGAGTTTAAAAATGTATTTTAAACTAGAAGTGTGTATGGTATGTAACAGACCTGCAGTGGCTAATTTAGTTAATTACTATTATTATTAGTTATCAGAGAAAGACTGGAACAGAAAAACCAGAGTCATGTTATATAAAAGCATTATATAAAAGAATGCTGCACAAGGCAAGCATATGGTTGCCGTCACTGTGGGCGCGTTTCTAAAGCAACAAGGTTTGAACGATTTGTTTATTTTCGCGTCTGTAGGCG
Source organism: Escarpia spicata (assembly GCA_963995525.1). NCBI lineage: Eukaryota > Metazoa > Annelida > Polychaeta > Sabellida > Siboglinidae > Escarpia > Escarpia spicata. The sequence continues at coordinate 33,654,555 of OZ023209.1, forward strand.
TAGTTCTTGGTGTCTACCGGAACAGAATGTAGTTGACAGTTAAGAGTCATGACTGGAATTTGGGGCAGACATTGGCCTGACCTTAGATTTCACTTCGTGACCATGTCCTGGTTTTAAGATCGAACCGGAAAGATTAAATTATGCAAATAAATGCAGACCCCCGCAGAACCCCTCACGTGAGTGAGCACCCTCATCCCCATAGTATGACAGCATTAAAAACACGCATGCGTAGAGCCATAATTCTACAAATGTCATACTATGCGTTTCGATACCTTACGGTTTAAAGACAATTCCCGGATTTGGCTTGAGGCCAAGCCAGTATGTTTAAAAGGGAACTATTTTTGGAATTAAGGAGGGCGGCAATGAACACACACGAAGAGACACGTTGACGCTCTCTACGGGAAACTAGGAAAATGTTCCCACATTTTAGACTTATCAAAATTTCGGCAAATATAAACCACGGTGGTTTATATATTGCTTCATCGTTCGATCTTCAAAAATCACGGACACTTTAAATATAAAATAGAGTTGTACTGTCGGCGCACAACAATGTGCAAACGTTGTATGGACATTGTTGTCTGAAGTTTCCACTGATGAATAAAACATATATATTCGTGACGAACCTGGAACGCTTGTTTGTTCAATTCCATTGACAAGCGAATACACCCTTAGCCGTGAGGGAACAATGCATCACTACAGCACGATGTTGTACACGGCTTGGCGAGCGACATACCCGAGGTAAGGCTCCGGTCTTCTGAAGCCATTGCGTACCGCCCAATTGAAGGAAGGAAGGAAGGAAGACGGAGGGGACAGGACAACCTTACATTGGGAGGACTCCAGCCATCAAAAAGCAGTGGTTGCAGTTCTTATTTATAAAATTATATTTTACTCGCAGTATATGACCGCATACAACATGATCGTATGCGTCCAAACACTTGTACGCTCCCTTGTTCTCTTAACGTCATAACTTGCCGTAAGTGTATACAATTATGCTCGGTGTGTTAATGAGCATTATGAGGTAATATGAATCTGGGGGAAAATCAGCTACCACTCATTGTCTGGTAACGTATATGTATCTGCTCACCGGTGGCGAATTTGCCTTTACTTGCCGAGCCATCCAATTTTAACAAGCCGCTCGCCATATATAGACGCTACTTCTGCCGCCAGTATGCGCGCGCATCCAAATATGTCACGTTTGTTTATAAACATTGAAACTCGTCTATAGCGCAGGTAGCCTGATTTATTGACACCGCGTTATTCGTACTTGTATTTCGGCGCACTGCTGCTTTTATGTGCTACTGCGGAACCAAGATTAAGTCATTAAACATCACTGCATTTGTATCAAAGATCGTCTCACGGAATATATGTCAGTTTGTTTCTAGACATGGAAGTATTAGGGACCGAGGAGTAAATCAAGGAGCATACATTATTAAAAGTGTATGTGTTAATTTATATAAGGCAATAACATGTTTGTATTCTGAACAGATAGTATGCCATTAATTAATAAATATACACAAATAGGCTTCAAAACTGTTAATGTACAACTGAGAAATGCCTTAATCATCCCTGGTTCATCGTGTCTGGAGGCACACAGAATAGTTTTTTTTGTATTTGTGATCAGGGATATACAGATAGAAACAATAATTATTTAACAAATAAAATGTTGAATAAGTACATATTTAATGTTATAAAGTAACCTAATTCAGTCCCTAGTCTAGTTTTTTTAAAGAGGCTGCCTGCCTGGCACGTTTTTGTTTGGCTAAATGCAATCCCAGTAGACTTCCGTGATAATATTTAGAAGTACAAACATATACTCTTTTGTGCACAATAACTAGATGTGTAACCGTATACGTACAGTCAGCGTCACCAGCCATCATCACATGCTCTGAACACAAAAAGGAATGCGTTTAATAAAATACAAATGGCTGCCTACGTCTCGCTTTCGACGTACGCATACTCATTACGGCCCTCAAAAACGTGATGGCCCTTCTCGGCCATCATATAAGCCTGATTTGCAGACTGGAATGGATAGAATTTCAGAATTGAATCTAACCGCTGATTCACCAAGGTTGGATCACATTCAATTTTATTTGCGGAACGGACATCTGTCCAGGGCAAAAATAAAATAGATAGTGTTCAACGAGCTGCTAAGAAGTTTCGTCTAGTTTCTGGTGTGTATGTTTATCTGTTCCTATTCATGTGACAAGCATACGTAGCAACAGCTGCTCTAAATAATTATTGTGTAATCCAAAGCTCTTTAACTAATACTTCAACTTACAACACGAATTACACGAGATAATGTTTACAGTACAAGAAGATAGAAACAATATATCCTCTAGGATCGCTAATATAACTTAACTCTTAATTTAATTTTCCTGCCATATTTAAAACGTAAACGAAGAATCCCAAACAACGATCAACATACAAAATTTATAGGTGCTAAATACAAAGTAGCCTCCTCAATCCTCTTACATTATACACCTGTACCGTCTGGGATACCTGATGAATGCAGCACATGTTGTTAATCCAGTGTTTTAGTACTACAAAGTGTTGGTGTTGTGTTTGTATTATCATGATATAATTATTCCTCACAGTTTATGGATGACATATATTAGCAACACGTAGAGGTGAGCATGTAACAACATTGCCAGTACATGTAGACAGCTGACTGAATATTTTATTTAGAATGTAATGTTTGTTGCCGTTTTCTGTCAGTATATGTTATGTTTGTCCAGCATGGGTTTATTGTTTTATTGCAACTATATTTCAAATATAATCCTTTTAAGAGTTTATCCCAATTTATTCCGTTTTTACCACTACCTAAGGGTTTCACAGGACGGTATTTACCAGTATCTACCGCCCAGTATTTACCAGGGTGGGAAAAAATTGCCAACCCTGATGCCTATGGCATAGAGCATTACAACTTCTGTTTAAATTTTTTTGTATTTTTTTCATTAAAATATTAAATTGTACATTTTTCATTTACTGAAATATGGTGTCCATTATAGGAGACAAGTTATGCCTGGCAACAAAAGGACAAACTGTGCGATGGGTTCTGAGGAGCAGACAGGAGATAGAGGCTGCTTTGACAGAATGCCATGATGGCTCAGGAAGCGGGGGCCACCTAGACATTACTGTCACTTTGAAGAAGCTCAACATGAGCTGCTATTGACAGAGCATGACTACAGATGTTAAACATTGGGTATGCTTATATCTCTTTAGTTTAAACATATATTTATAATAATTATCTAATTTTGATGTGTGTTTTTGTATTAAGTTGTTTTACTGGACTGAAATCTAGAATTGTATTATTTACGCAGTCAACCATTGTTAGGCTTAACTACATAAGGCATTTACAATAAAATTCGAGTTGGAAATCTGTTTTCTACTTTGTATTTGTTCATTACATCAGTAATAGTTTCCCATGTTTGTTGATGTCTCTTAATAATAATAACTATTTCAGCTGAAACCATATTGGATGATGTAGAAGAGCATAAGATTTCTATTAAGTTTTCTTCAGGTAAATGTCATATTACCAAATGTGATTTGTTTGCTATTTTGCTAGGTTTTACTTTAAGTTGTCATGAATTAGAATGAGTAGATAAACTGTTATTATACAGTCAATACAAAATGTGGCGAAAGTTAATTAGTAAATTATGATGTACTGGATTGTTGGAAAAACTGCTAATTATTTTATTATGGATTTGTGAAATGATGTGTATAAAAATATGGTATGCAATTTATGCAACTACAGCCATGACTACACCTAGCAGCAAAATAAACTGAATGTCTTTCTGCTTTCTTTGTAACTTTTTTAACAGCTGAATGACTACATCCTAGAGGCATTTGGGGTGCACATCCGCCTAGTGGCGCCTACCAACCAATATGCACTGGACAAGATGAACGCATCAACAGGTCTGTTGGTACAGCAATATCAAAGTTCATCAACACGTATGCTCATCTCACTATTAATAGAAACTCTCAAATATATGCTATCACGTTATAAAGTTGGTACACTCATTCACATTAGAATTGAAATTAATCATAATTTAAAAAGGCAAATAGATTAGATTTATTATTTAAATCACATGTCCACATGTTAAACAGTTTTTTTGTTTACCAGTATGAAGGTCATTGGTTAGTGTTGTCTGTGATTAACTTCATTATCAAACCGTTGATGCCAGCTGAATTGCATTGGCATGATAGAAGTATTAGTGGCTTAAATGAGAACAAGAAACAAATGATCCTTTTATTAAAAATTTTCAACATATTTGTTTTATCGAAATCATAATTTATATTACCAACACTTACTCATTCAGTATTACTAAGTTAAACCGTTATCCACATTAAACATATTATCTACTCTAAATATTCTTAGTTCATTGCTTCATTATTGACCAACTGTGGTAATGCATTATATAATTAATTGCGTAGTCTGTTTTTGCAGGGACAAGACTGAATGGGGTGTGCATATTGTGCATGCAGCATATTCAATCAACACCCCCTATCAAAAGTCCACCAAGATGACTCCATACGAGGTAACAAATTACAAACCTATATTTTATGCAACTTTTTTGTTTTTAACCACATTCAATTACATTCAGCAGTTGCCATCTAGTGATAAGAAAATCTCCAGATGACAAATGAACAAGGAAGCCATTAGCATATCGAGTCCATAAGTTATATATACATCTATTTGAATAAAAAAACAAATCCATCGGCTACAAATAGAAGCTAGAGCAAATGTTATAAGTATGATTATAAGTATGATTATGTACCAAATAAGTGTTTTAAACATGAGTTAACGTTTTTGAAAAAGTGGTGCTATACAGAAAAAAAATATTTCTGTTTACAAATAAATTAGATTCTGCTGCTATCATTGGCTGGCACTTTACACATCCTTCATGAAATACGCTACCACATCACTATAATTAATTAAAAAGAGATTGATAAGGGCTTGAAATTTCAAGCCCTTTAGTAAAGGGCTTATGTTCCAGCCCTAATATATATATATTTATATATATATATATACACATATATATATATATATATGTATATATATATATATATATATATATTAGGGCTGGAACATAAGCCCTTTACTAAAGGGCTTGAATATATATATATATATATATATATATACATTAGGGCTCGAACATAAGCCCTTTACTAAAGGGCTTGACATTTCAAGCCCTTATCAATCTATATATATATATATACATTTATACACACACTACACCCACACCAGGCATGGGGCGAAGTCTGTGCATATAACTCCTTAATTATGGATGCATATAACTCCTTAATTATTCTGATATCAACTGCATTATTGTGATTATTTAAAAAAGTATTGTATAAGATTTCAAAAGTATTGTATAAGACAAGTTTGTCAACGCTGTTACCCCATAATAACAGTGACACATTAGAAATAGAAACATTTATAATAATGATATTGTAACATCAGGTGAACAGGGCACATCAGGTGAACAGATAACAAAATAGCAACATAAATGCAAGCCTACAACAACAATCGGTGACTGGCTTAGATGATATGCACTGCATTGCCTATTGCACAAGAGGTGTTACTATTTTTGTAGATTTAATCATTAGCACAAAGTATATGTTGTGAGATAAAAGTAACACAAACATGGTAGAAGAGCCATGCAATTAAAAAACTACATGATAATTAAATTAATTATTTCCTATGATTATATGACCAGGGGATACAGCTACAAGTTGCTTGTCATAGCATAATTCATCTATGACTAAGTTTAATTGCTCTGCTGTGTACGGAAATGTCTGTAACAGACTTGACAAAATAAATTATGAAATGAATGTTTAAAAAAAAAAATGGTATGCCGGTTTATCTGTACGCTTGCTTATTTATGGGTTTCTTTATTGAATCGTTATATATTGAAATAACAAAATTTTAAGGAAAGTATGCTGATTTGAAACAAGTCTTGCATTTATAAATTATACAGAATTGGTAGAATGACCCAGTTATCTTTATGGTTGTGCATATTTTTAAATCCATGATCCTTATTCAGAATTCGTTCTTCAACAAATTCGAACTTACTCCTATTCACAAGAAAGTCACAAACAAATAAACAAGCAGATGGGTAAGCATAACCTTCTTTGGTGGAGATATTTAGCCTATTATAAATTTTGTACATTTGTTTTATATAAAAGTGCGATATCCATGTTACTAAGACATTTTGAAGAAAGTGTATTTTTGTGTGTAGAATATCACATATTTGTTACATGCACACTAGCATTACATGAAAGAATGAGAATAAACATGTGCCATTCCTTTCATTGCAGCGTGTCATGCAAGATGTTTGTCGTTGAGCCATTCCTGTTAGGACAAGCTTCGAAAAGACTTGGACTTGATGAAAGAAAAGTTAATGCACTGTAGTTGACAACACCAGGCACACATGCTCTGGTGAACATATCTGCATTCAAGTATAAGGCATACATATAAGTATACCCATGTGAGGTATACACACCTATTGAAATTAATTGATGTAATGATTATAGCAATATGAACATGTTTTCCATTATATATGTTATATATAAATTATACATATCAATTATATATTACCATTACTTACTTTACTTATCCTCTTCGTGCCGTGTGGCACATAAGGCTCGCATAAGATCTCGCCAGACCCCTCTGTCTTGGGCTTTCCTAGATGCTGTGCCCCAGGTCAGCCCAGCATTCTTTAGTTCTTCTTCAATTGTTCATCGCCAAGTTGTTTTTGGTCTGCCTCTTTTCCTACTTCCTTCTGGCGTCCAGGTCAATGCTGTATTTGCTGGAATGTACCTGCTCATCCTGTAGACATGGCCGAGCCATGTCCACCTCCTCTTTTTCAGGGTGAGGCAGATCTGTTGTTGTTTGGTGGAGTCTTGTGTTGGAAATGGTCTCGGACCAGTATACTTTCATTATCTTCCTTAGGCAGATGTCGTGGAAGCTGGAGAGTCTATTGGTGTATTGCTGTGTCATGCGTCAGCACTCTGAGCCATACAGGAGCACAGAGAGGACATTGCTCTTGTAGATTCTTAGTTTTGTTTTTCTGGAGTATACTGAGGATTTCCATAGCCGTTGAAGATTAGCAAATGCTGACCTGGCTTTTCCCAAACGTGTTTTTATGTCTTCTTCTGCACCTCCTTGGAGACTGATGATGCTGCCCAGGTAGGTGAACTTGTTCACATATTCGAGTGCATGATTGTTAATCATGATAGGTTGCTCTGTCAGTTTGCTGTTTGTCAATATTTTTGTCTTTTTTGTATTAATTGAAAGACCAATGGAACTGGCTTGTTGTTCTAGGTTACTTATTTTCTTTTGTACTTAATCTCGAGTGGGAGAAGGTATAGCAAGATCATCTGCATAGATTAGATCTTCGAGTGAAGAGCACAGGTTCCATCTGATTCCAGTCCGTTGTTGGTTGCTCATGATTTTTGTAGTCCAATCGATGGCTAGGGTGAACAGAAATGAAGACATGACACACCCTTGGCGGACACAGGAGTTCACACTGAATTGTGTTGTTGAGTTTCCGACACTGCAGGAGAAATTTATGTAGAAGATCTGGATGAGTTTCACCAGCTTTTCTGAAATTCCACAGTTCCTCAAGGATTTTCCAAAGGCTCTCTCTCTGTGCACACTGTCGAATGCTTTTTCAAAATCTACAAAATTGACATATATTTGTCTCTGCCATTCGTTGCATTGTTCTAGAGTGTTCCGCAAAGTGAAGATGTGTTCGGTTGTTCCTCTTCCTTTTCTGAAGCCTGCTTGTTCTGGACGGAGAAGCTTGTCCACTGTTGTTTTCATTCGTGTCATGATGATCTTAGAGAACATTTTGCTTGGTATGGAGAGTAGAGTAATTCCCCTCCAATTGCTGCAGTCTGCAAAATTTCCCTTCTTTGGTAACTTGATTATTCTCCCTTGAGACCAGTCATCAGGCTGTTCTTCTTTTTCCCATATGTTGGTGAAGAGAGGATGTAGTATATCGGCTGCCGTTTCTGGGTCTGTCTTGAAAACTTCTGCACATAACGCATCTGTTCCTGGAGCCTTGTTGTTTTCCCAGTGTGGTTATTGCTGCTTTAATCTCAACCTTCGTTGGTGGGGTCACTTCTAATTCCAGGTCTCTTTCTGCAGGCTGGATGTCTGCTGGGTGTTGTGGATCTGTTCTGTTTAGTATTTCATTGAAGTGTTCTATCCATCATCTTTCTTGTTCCTCTTCATTATTCAGCAGCCGTCCATCTTTGTCCATGACTGGGAGGTTGGCCTTATAGTTGGTGTTTCCACAAATCTGTTTTGTTATCGTGTACACAGTGCTCATCTCATGCCTGCAAGCGGCTGTTTCAGCTTTGTTTGCAAGTTCTTCTAAATGCTTTCTTTTGTCTTTTCTAGCTTCTAGCTTTCACTGTATTATATTCGCAATCTTTCTTTCAGTCTTTCAGATTTGGTTACGATTTTCAGTTGCTTTTTCTCTTGTATGCGCTCCTATGTTTCCGTACTGATCCACTCTTTGTGCTGTCGGGTTTTAATGCCCTGTGTCTCTTTGCTGGTTTGATAGTATGCTTTCTTGATGATTTCCCATTTCTCTTGTACGTGATTAGATCTATCTGTTTCTTCTTCCAATACTTCAAATCTGTTTTGTAGCTTAACAGTGAAAGCTCTAGCTTGTGTTGTATTCTTTAGCAGGTTCGTTCTTGCTCTGTCTGTTTACAGTAGCTTGTTTTTCTGAGCTTCAGCTTGACTGTTGTCTGAAGTAGATGATGATCACTGCCAACATCGGCACCTCTTCTTACAAAGACATCTAGTAATGATCGTCGCCATTTGTTGTTGATCATAATGTGGTCAATTTGGTTTTGGTCCCGTGCATTTGGGGAAATTCCTTTCTTGAGTATTTGCGCCACTCCTGTAATATGGAGGTTGTCGTCTCTGCCAGAGAACAACATTGTCTCTTCTGTCGGGGTGATATGTCTCCCTAAACCTGTCCATCTGGCCTCACTGATTCCAAGGATGTGTAACTTGTATGATTTCATCTCACTTATAATCTTTGCTGTTTTTGCAGTATCGAACATTGTCCTAACATTCCAGGTCCCAATCTGGAGTTTGGTTTTTGCATCCATGAGGCTTGTCTTCGCGATACTAGCTTCCTTGCGGCTTTCACTAGCAACGGTCATGCCGGTTTGGTGCCTCAAGCTTCCTTGGTGGTTGGGATCTGTTGATTTTCTTTTACGAGTTTCTGTAACAAGCTGTTTTTAAGAGGTAGGGTTGTAAACCCCCAACCTGGAGGACCAGGAGATCGATTTTAGTTTAACCTCTACCCGAGACGACAGGGAGAGAGGTGAGGATACTGCAAGACTGAAGGAGAATAGCAGTGGCAAGAAAACTGAGGAAAGGAGATTGAGAGGAGAGAAGGTGATTGGAGGGGAAGAAATTGGAAAATCGACAACAGAAAACGTGACAAGCGTGAAGGTGACAGGGAAGAAAGTGACTGTAGAGAAGGAGGGAGGGAAGATGGAACGGGAGAGGAGAGAGGAAAATGAGACGGGACGAAAGAAGAAGGGACGAAAGGAAGTGAGAGCAAATGTGATAGAAGAGAAGTCGATAAAAGGGACGCTGACAGGAGGAAAGATGACAAGAGAAAAAGCGACAGGAAAGAATGGATCGGAAGAGAATGTGACAGGAGAGAAGACGGCAGGGGGGAAAGACAACAACCAGACAGATGCAAACCGAAGAAGGAGCTATTCTAAGGCAGTGATTGAGGGGGCAATGAGGAAAGAGAGGGTGTTTATGGGTGACTCCATTATGAGAAAGACGGACAAGACACTGAGCGAGGGGAAGGACATCGTTGTTTGTTTACCGGGGGCTAGGATTGAACATGCAACTGACAGGGTAGAAAAGGTATTGGGACATGGCAAGGGGGGTCTATACTGGTACATGTAGGAACAAATAATGCAGACAGGGAGGGAACAACTGCGATAGTACAGAAGTATAGACAGTTAGTGAGAAAGCTAAAGAAGACGAGAGTCGAACAAGTTATTTTGTCAGGAATTTTTGCCAGTAATGGGAGGAAGGGGGGCAACGTATAGAAACTGCAAGAGGATGGCGATCAATGCACTAGCTGAGCAGATGTGTGAAGAAGAGGGGGTGGGATTCACAGATTTATGGGGATACTTTGTTGGGAGGGAAGATATGTACATGAGAGATGGCCTCCATCTTAGTGGAAAGGGGGCAGCAGTTTTCTCAGAGAATCTGCTGCAATCTGTTGACAGTGGGACAGGTTGCATCTATTTAAACTAGATTCGCAGGGGGGACTCACAGAAAAGCCTGAAAATGGAGGCATAGATAAAGACAGCACAAATAAATCAACAAATAACAGTCTGGAAAACTCTTCTGAAGCTGGATATAAATGTGTTTGTTTAAATGCAAGGAGTATAGTAAACAAAAGAAATGGACTAAACATTATGGTAGAAGATATTGAACCTCATATAATAGGTATAACCGAATCCTGGACCACCACCGATATATCAGATGCTGAATTGGGACTGACAGGATATGGAATGTTTAGAAAAGATAGAATAGGAAGAAAGGGAGGTGGAGTTATTTTATATATTAAAAAATCTATTCAGGCTTATGAAATAAAATTAGAAAGAGAAGCAGATTGCGAAGAAGCTGTTTGGTGTAACATAGTTACAGGAAACTCAACGTTAACAGTTGGGTTAGTTTATCGAAGTCCAAACATAAGCATAGAAGAGAATGAAAAAATACAAAACGCTATAAGGGAAGTAAGCAAACGGGACTGTATTATTATGGGGGATTTTAACCATGGGCATATACAATGGAAATCTCTACAGAGTATGGGGAGAGAGGACCACAAGTTTTTAGTTTTAGTTCAAGATATATTCCTTTCTCAACATGTGCTAGAACCAACCAGGGGTGAGAATGTGTTAGACTTAGTTTTGTCCTCACAGAATGAATTAGTTGACAATGTCAAGATATGTGAGCCACTGGGGAGTAGCGATCACAACCAGATACATTTTACCATCAAAGTAAAATCAGAAAGGAATAGCAAAAAGCAGTATAGGAGAAATTTCCACAAAGGAAGGTATAAGGACATGAGGAAATATTTAGCAAAGATAGACTGGAATAAGACACTGAAAAATAAGACGGCAACAGAATGCTGGAATATATTAAAGAGTGAAATTAAGTGCATAATCGATCAATTTGTACCCTTCAAAAACAAGGAAAACGGTCCAAAAAGAAACACTTATCGAAAGAAGCCATTAGAAAAGTTAAGTATAAACAAATGATGTGGAAGTCATATAGATGTACTGGAAATGATGAAGACTACAACAATTATAAAGAAGCACTTAACCAAGCTACAGCTGAAATTAGAAATTCAAAGAGAAGCTATGAACAACAATTAGCTAGTAATATAAAACATGACAGCAAGAGTTTTTATGCGTATGTTCGAAGCAAACAGAAAGTTCAAGATAAGGTCGGTCCTCTAGAAGATAGTGCTGGAAATATAATATCAGAGGGATTCATAATGGCAGAAGACCTGAATGAGTACTTTAGTTCAGTGTTTACCAGGGAAGATATTAGTTCACTGCCAATACCAGAGGCTAAGTTCAAGGGGGCAGATTCAGACTATTTAGGACAATTAATTGTAACCCCGGAAATGGTAGCTAAGAAAATAAGGGCTATGAAGGATAATAAATCACCTGGAGTGGATGGTATTCCACCCAAACTACTATTGGAAATTGTAGAACAAATTAGCATACCACTTGCATCAGTTTTCAACTTGTCATTAGAAGACGGAGTGGTTCCTTTAGAATGGAAAGAAGCAAACATTATACCGTTATTCAGAAAAGGTTCGAGAAACAAGTCAGAGAACTATAGACCAGCGAGTTTAACATCAGTGATTTGTAAATTATTAGAAAGACTAATTAAAGATCACATGGTGGATTTTCTTGTTAAACAAAACTTGATAAACCCATCTCAACATGGTTTTTTTAAAGCGAGGTCATGCTTAACAAATATGTTATGTTTTTTGGAAGATATCACTAAGTGGGTAGATGAGGGATCACCAGTAGATATCGTCTACTTAGATTTTCAAAAAGCTTTTGACAAAGTACCACATCAAAGATTACTGCTTAAACTAAAGTCCCATGGCATAGGAAATGGTATAATAAACTGGATAGAACAATGGCTGATTGACAGAAGACAACGTGTAGTAGTTGATGGGGAGGCTTCAAACTGGAAATCGGTATTGAGTGGGGTACCACAGGGATCAGTATTAGGTCCTATATTATTCTTAATATACATCAACGATTTGGATGATGAAATAACAAGCAAGGTGTTGAAATTTGCGGATGATACAAAAGTTTTTAGAAGGATTAAAAGTGATGGAGATAGACAGCATTTACAAGATGATCTTGACAGGTTGATCAAATGGTCTGAAAAGTGGCAAATGATGTTCAATTTTGGGAAATGTAAATGCCTCCACATAGGACATGGGAACGAAGAGGTAGAATATACAATGGGGGGTACTGTACTAAGTACTACTGTAAAAGAAAAGGACTTAGGGTTAACCGTTAGTGCTGATATGAAGATTTCAGAGCAGTGCGGAATTGCAGCTTCAAAGGGAAATCAAATCCTTGGATTAATTAGGCGAAACATAACGTATAAGGAAAAAGAGCTAATAATACCGCTGTACAAAACAATAGTTAGGCCTCATTTAGAATATTGTATTCAAGCATGGAGGCCATATCGCAGGAAGGACATAGATATGCTAGAAAGAGTGCAGAGGAGAGCAACTAAAATGATACGAAATCTGAGGGATCTTAGTTATGAAATACGCCTACAAAAATGCGGTTTAACAACACTAGAGACCAGGAGATTGAGAGGAGATCAGATAGAAGTGTTTATAATATTGAATGGTTATGAAAATATTGATAGAAATATGTTTTTCTCAGTTAAGAAAGATTGAAGGACTAGGGGACATGATCTTGCATTAGCAAAGGAGCAGAGTAGATTGGATATAAGAAAGTTTTCATTTTCACAAAGGACTGTAAATGAATGGAACAGATTACCTGCTGATTGTGTGGGTGCTAGTAGCGTGAATATGTTTTAAAATAAAATCGACACATACCTCATACGGGCGGGATACACATAGATAAAAAGGTCGGACTCTCGATAAGCCAAGGGCTTCCTTGTCCACCTGCTACCTAGAGTTAATTCTCTGGGTGGCAATCTTGTTAAATCTTGTTAAATCTTGTTAAATCTTGTTACCCTTTAACCAATCCGGTATGTGTGACCCTGCCTGGAGTACAAGACTCCCACCGGCGTAGCTCGCAGGGTCACGGAGGCACGCAAACTACCCCACCACGACAAGGTAACGATCTCGTAGGGAGTAGATATTACCATTATAAATGTTTAAATGTGTGTGTGTGTGTGTGTGTGTGTGTGTGTGTGTGTGTGTGTGTGTGTGTGTGTGTGTGTGTGTGTGTGTGTGTGTGTGTGTGTGTGTGTGTGTGTGTGTGTGTGTGTGTGTGTGTGTGTGTGTGTGTGTGTGTGTGTGTGTGTGTGTGTGTGTGTGTGTGTGTGTGTGTGTGTGTGTTTATGCACACAGATTAGATGCTGTATAATCCAAGTATGCATCATTTCATATTTAATGCACAGCATTATTGGATGTCTTGAACTTGATTGTATATTGGCCAACACTCCTGAGGAGTCAAACGGTTGGGGTTAGGTTTGCATGCTAATTTAGTTGTGTATAAAGTATTACTATGGCAAGGTGTCTGTTTGTTCGTCTGATTGTTAGTTGTTCTAGGTTTTGTAACATTTCTGACATTCATCCCGTTTCTCTAGATATGTAATCATTGAGGCAAAAGCGAGCTGCCCGTCTTTGATACATTTCTATTGTATTGATGAGGACCTGAGTATGAGTGTCCCACACTGGTGATGAAGACCTGAGTATGAGTGTCCCACACTGATGATGAAGACCTGAGTATGAGTGTCCCACACTGATGATGAGTATTCTAAATGTGGTTGAAGGATTCTGGCTGGTACCTGGTCGGGTCCTCTTGATTTGTTTGTTTTTAAGTCATGAAGTAATTTGGCGACTCCTTTTGTTGTGATGGTGATGTGTTTTATACTAGTAATCTAATAATTATTATTATTATTAGATTACTAATAATATATGTCTGTGTATACATTGGATGTTGCATGTGCATTGTGCACCACACAATTTTGTATATATATAATTATGTCTCATATTTTGCACATTCCCATGACAGTAAGAGTAAAATTATGTTATCCGTGTGACAGTCACACAAGATATAATGTACACTATGCACACCACTTGAAATGTGTAGTCCTTTATACAGTTGGTTTGATGCTAGTTAACAAAGATACCGTAGGCAAAGTTGCTTATACACTACCCAAGTATGCAACCCACTTACGTTACATTAATTCATGTATATTTAATGCATACTAATTTGTTACCATACGTATGTTTTCAAATAATTTTTAAATTCTAGTAATTATATAATGCATGTGAACTGTGATCATGTAATTCGGGTATGTTTAATACACACTGTACACACGTTTTCAAATGTTTTGGGCATTACTAGTGTTGGTAAGCATAAAATATGGTTGATGATCAGAAATGTTTTTAATTAATATTCCTGCTGTACAAAATATGCTTTGTTAAATTGCCAAAAAAATTATCAATAAGTGTACCTGTACATGTCGTGAACCTTGTAGGAAGAGTAATTTGGGGGAAGAGACTAAATGAAGTTAACATGTCAAAGAAACTGCTACAGTGTTGTAGTTTATTTTTAGCATATTTATATTGTAGTCCCCTACAAGAATACAGTTGTTGCATAAATTATATGACCATTGTAAATTAACTTATAAATTCGTTATAGTTTTAAGTTAAAGGCCTCGGATGTCGGTATATATTTCCTATAGTGACTGTTTGTTATAAGCCTCCTCCATTTACTTGTATTATTTGTCCCTCCCATTGTTCATACATATTTAATTTCATCTTTACTTCATAATCAAAGTGTTTATCTATATATATATATATATATATATATATATATATATATATAGATACAGTCATATCCATTTAATTGAATTAGTGATAAATCATCATTATCAAATAACCAGCTCTCTTGGAGACATATTATGCTAAATTTAAGGTAGACAAGTCATTTACAAATACCTCGAGCTCACTAAACTTTGCATTAATGGACTGTACATTTGAGCTTAGGATACTGAAATGTTTATTATTGTTTTGAACTAACAAATTTACATTTTCAAATTCATAATACGACGATCGGCGTATTGTTGGCAATTCATTATTTTCATCAACAGTATTACTGATGTTTAGAATATTATTTAGATAATTATTTCTAATACCACCTGTAAATTGGAGAAAAGTTTCGTCAGTTATCATTTCAGTGTATTTTAATGAGATAAGCATATTTTCAATGTGCAATAATGTTTCAGTAAGAGTGTGTACCTTTAGTGTTTGAGTTACTAGATTTAGTTTAATATTATTTGTATTTTGTTCATGTAAAGCTAAAGCGGTGCATGATAAGTAGCTACTTAAAGTGTCAGAGATAGACAAAAAAACAGATTATGTTTAGAAAAAAAACTAGAAAAAAGGCGATTTAATAAATAAAAGTCAGGACCATTTGAAAAGATGGCCCGAGAAAAAAAACTTAAGAATAAAACTGTATTTCTAGTGGTAGGAGCTAATGCATTCTAATGCATTCTAACCAACACATTTCCAACATATAAAATGCAAAAATGCAAAAAGGGTATTTTATTATAACAAATAAGATGTCATGTGTGGAAAATATATAAACCTTAAACAGAAAACGAATCACAAGTTACGACACAAGTGAGTGACAAATTGCACTAAGAGATTTTTAAAAATTATATAGAGAATACTGCAAATAGCAAAACAAGATATTGAAAGTAAAAGTACGCTAATGCAAAAGCAGATACCCTTTAACCAACTGTCTTACATACATATAGTTCCATGCTAATGCAATATAATGCATTTTAACCAAAACATTTCCAATATATATAAATGCATAGGTTATTATATTATAATAAATAAAAAGTCGTGTGGAAAATAAAGAAGCATTAAACAGAAACCATATCACAAGTCACGACACAAGTGAGTAGCAAACTGCACTACGATATATTCCAAAAAATTGATATAGGGAACACTGCAAATAGCAAAACAAGATATTGAAGAAAACCCACGTTAATAGAAAAACAGGTACCTTTTAACCAACTTATTTACATACATACAGTAGACATACAGCAGACATTGTCAATCGCAGAACTAGATTTCGAGTCAGTCAGAAATGTCACGTCAGCAACAACTAATTGTTCACATCATTATCACCGACATTTGGTGCTAGGCCTTGCATGTCATTGGTACTTGTCCAGCTCATTCGAGGTGTATATCCTGTGAATCACGTTGCTGACATCCTTGATTACAATGTTCCTATTGTACGTCCAGCAGTCTCTGATTTTGTTTGCCTTTTTCAACACTCTTGTTGCATAAGGCAACTTTGAGCGCATTGTTGTCAAATCTTCATTTATGAAGATCTTCAAACTTCGCTCGGCTTCTCGTTCGTTCTTTTGTTTAAGTGAAGCTCTTGACTGAAACACTTTGTCGCGTGTCTTCTCCGATTTGAAGCGGACGATTATGGGTCGCGGCCTGGTGGAGGTGTCCGTTTTGCGACCAATTCTGTGTACCTGTTCAAAGTCGCTGGGCAATACAGCAGGACTGATTTTCATGTGTTCGTTGCAAATTTCGATGAACTTTGACTCAAGGTCCTCCCCATGACCTGTCTCCTAAATGCCATTGAAACGTAGATTTGCCCTACGGCCATATTGTTCACTGTCATCAATTTGGTTCTGGAGATGAGTAACCTTATCTTCAACCAATGCAATTTTATTGGGTTGTTTTCTCACCTAGGTTTTGAACGTTTGTCTCAATTCACGAATCTCTTTGGCGAATTCATCCGGAAAGAGAAACTATTTCATTTTGTTCAGCACCGCTGAATCGTTGAGGGCTGCAATTAGTCTTAGAAGTAACTGATCTTCTTGGTTGTCCTCGACATTGCTTGATCTACGCGACTTCAGCATATTGTAAGCCATCTTGCAAACGCAGTCATGCGGAACACAATAAGAAATGGGTGTCTACAGTTCCACTGTCCGGCGTTGTTTGCCAGTGCCAGACGTTGTTACTTAATGCACCCTGCTACGCAGGCACGCACTGACACTGAGGCGTAATGTGCGTTGATTTCAGGCTTAAGTTATGGAACTAACAGCAGCTACGCAACCTCCATCTAGCACTTTCACAAAGTCCGAAAAGTTCAGCGTCCTCTATCTCCTTCGGCTAGTCATCCACCTTGAAAACCTTCACACTCCAACGCCTCCCCACCACAAAAACTATCAAAGCTCGGGACACACCAGAATACACGTCTATCCCCGGGCAGCCATCTTGTGAAAAAGATCATAGAATCCTTCTCAACAAATTCGAACATTATGGCAATAAAAATACTGAACTAGAATGGTTTAAAAACTATTTACTGCACATACAGCAATATGTAGAATTCAACCACATAAAATCACCTTTAGAAACAATTATTACTGGAGTCCCCCAAGGTTGAATTCTAGGGCCATTGTTATTCCTAATATACATTACATATATTAGATCTATATCAAACAGTAAATATAATTCACACAGTACACCATTACTTAAAGAACTAAAACTATTAAAACAGATGACCTTTATAAACTATCATGCATGACATTTTTCTACAGATATAAAAATAAAACCGTCCCAGAATATTTCCAAAACATGTTCTCTGCTAATGAAAATATCTCTAGACCAGCAAGAAAAAGAAAGACACCTCAACACTTTACCAATACAATAAATCATTTCCCACAAAACTATAACTGTGATATCCAAATTAAACAAACTAATAAAATATACTGCCGCCTTTGTATCAGACATACTATACCACATCTGCTTCAAGAAAACGTTCTTCCACAAATTGCCATGGAAAAAAATAACACCTATTGTAGCATTTCTGTTATTTCAAGATGGTTAAATCTACTTGCCTGAGGTTTAATTTGGGAAATGAGGAAGGTCAAGCCAGTAGATAGACATATTGTTGACCAACCGCCTTGGTTACGTAATTACGGCAACTCGGTTGCAGATGCGCTCAGTGGAGCGTGGTATTCTGTTGCTAGCATTGCCAGCAGGTGGTTTCACTGAAATCTTAGAGGGTGTTCCACAATGTTTAGTTTGAATTGTATACTGCTTTAGCCAATAGAAATGATGGAAACCTGTCATATGATGTGTAATTAGGTCCGCTTATATAAACGTTTATTGTACGCATTTCGCCATCTGGGCGCTGGCGAAGAACTGGGACAGATCCAGGGTTGAACGAGACAGGTTGCCCTGCTGCCAAGAGAATGGCTAGTCAAGTCGTAAAGCGTGGTGGGAATCGTTACGTTCCCAAGCTTTTGTGTGTGTGTAATATTCAGTGTCCAGAGTAACTGTTTGATCGAGCTTCGAAGAAGCCATGCCGCCACGTCAGCGGTATTTTGAGACAACGTTCCGGTTGGCCCCAACGTATTTGCGTCGATGAGCGATAATCGCGACGCGCTCACCCAGCACGGGCCATCCTCGAACAGCGGTCTCACAGCGACAACGTCAGAAAGATTGACCGAATACGACTCGCAGCGGCCGGCGGTAAACGTATACTGCCAGGCGTCGTCATCTGCGCGAACCCGTTCATTCGACTTCTCGATCGTTCGCGACAGGGCAAGACCTCTCGATCGAATTCGTAGCGGCCGGCGGTAAGCGTCTACTGCCCGGATTCGTCTTCCAGTTGAACGTATTCAACTGACTTCGCAATCGTTTGCGACCGTGCGATCATTGAACGTACGCGACTCGAGAATTCGCGGCGTACGACGGCAATCGTCAAGTGCCCGGCATCATCACTCGTGCGGCCGAGATACCCCGTTCTAATTGTGTTCGGCGTGTTGACTTCAACAAACGTTCGTATATATTCGAGATGGGATTAGCCCAGTATCAATATATGTTTTCTGATTGAACGTATCTATTATTTGCTGTATTATGATTGGTAGTTATCTGTGTTTGAAGTGAAGTATCTTTACCCTTGAAGTATTCACATATATATGTATATATATGTGTGTGTGTTGTAACAGATTACTGTAATGAGAGTCCGCGAGGACTAGCTTATACTGTGTATTTATATTAAGGGAGTTATTCTTAGATAACACTTGGCGCCTAGTGTATGGTCGTGTAGCGGTATAATCCACCTTAGAAAGGGAGTGGAATTTGATAATTGAAAGATTCAGTGTTATTGTTTATTATGTTCTATTAAGTTTTGGTTACGGGATTTCATTATTCTGTTTATTTTGTTAATCGAGATATTTACCAAAAGAAGGATATTTTGTAATAAAGTTATTACATTTTCCTCGTTCTTTGTTGCTTGTTCACGTAAACCGTTCTTTCTCATATGCGTTGACCTTGATATATAAGAACCCTACTAGATTGAGCCATCTAGTGTACGGAGACCTCGCTAATCCGTGACACCTATTCATATCAAGGCTTCGTAAGTTACTGCAAAATATATATCATAAGTAAATACGACACGGAATGTGACACCAATAACTGCACATCTGCAAACAGAATATACCAGCTGAAGCATAGAAGTTATTAATTTTCCTGTCCAAATTTTAATTGTAGTTTACTATTATTTAGGATTTGTTATCTTTATTTCTGTGTAATTATTGCATCATACCAATGATAATTTGATTTACATTCTAATCACACTCATACACATGTTGGAAAATTTAATTAAAATAAGGCATTTACATTGTTGACACTATTATGTAGTATTAGTTTTGTTAGAACTATTAGCACTGTTATATGTGTTGTTTATAAATGCACATTTATTTAAAACTTGTAGACTAATCAGGTAGCATTAACTATGACTACTACTACTAGACCACAATCATTATGTATTCATAGAGACATAGGGAGGCCTGTACGATAGCGATCTATCAGGTCTTAGTGCAGGTCTCCTTGGATCATCCAAACTGCAAAATATGTACAAACTGTTTCGTTTACTATGTATGTTTGATTATCTAACAAATTAACTTCATTTCACTTTTTCACAATTTGACAGAATTTTTGTAATGGCAGGTTTCATTTCATTCAATTCAATACCAACGGTATATGAAAGGGACGCCATTCACATTACGTTCTCATAGAAAAGCTTGTCCCGCCATTCTCTCTCATCCTCCTCGTCTATTTCCCTGTACTGTCACCGTCTTCCTCATTATCATATCTAGCGTCACTCTCATGCTCATCATGTATGGTGACCGGGTTGAGGCACATGGTTTCACCAACACAGAAGCAGTACGGTGTGCAGGACAATCCTGCAGAATGACAGCTACATGCATGACTGCTGCAAGCTTTCCCTGCAGCTTTACACTGACAGTCGATGACGTCCATGATGGCAGGGGGGGCTGCATGGAGATGGCCCACCCCCTGCACCAGTAACAAACTCCCACCCATAATCAGCGATATCAACCACGGGCGGAGCCTGCTGATCTGCTGCCTTCCAGGGCATGACTTGGTAGTGAGCTCGCAGGATGTGGTAGGCTAGATTAGCGTCTGTCGGAGGAAGAGTCTTGATACACACAGCTTTCCCTCTGGTCCTTTTGGAGTAGAACGCATACCTGACAGAAGCCATGCTTGTGCCTTCAGCAACACCATAGAGCGAGCAGATGAATTTCCGTCCAGTATCCATCAACTGTTCGAGAGTAGCACCCTCTTCACCGAAGATAGTGTAGAGGCCTCATTGGTCAGCAGACTTCAATGCCTTTAGCGCCATCGCTTTGCCTGACAGTGCATGCATACCAAGTAGATGGAGGGATTTAGGACCAAGGAGGAAAGTACTTTCATTGATGTTGAGTATAGCCCCACTCCATCGATCTAGCTGCACACGGTCTGTCAGCTGCGTACTACACACCCAGAAGATAAACAGAACAAAGACGTCAATGTCATCGCTGATCACTCGTACATTTTTTTACCATTCTTCACAGCCTCCAGAAGATAACTAATGATAGAAATATCTGCTTCATCATGGGTGTACACGCCCTCCTCTCTTTCAACCATCGTCACATTGTTGCCCAAATTGAACGTGGAGAGAACCCTGATGAGAGCCTTCTTATTTGCCTTGCTCTTCGTGATGGCATCGCGGCATGTGCGCTTGGTGGGTATTGTGATGTTGTAGTCAACATCCCCTTCACCTGCACGCCGGATTCGTTCATGGTCCTTTGCTGACGGGTCATCATAGCGATCGAAGATAACCAGCATTTCTGTTGATTGGTACTGGCTGATTCTGTCCTTCATACTGTTGGCGAGATGGGTTCTCGTTGCCGTAAATGAGTTCGCGTTACATCCTGGTATCCATGATGTTGTATAATGGTGGAGAATTTTATTTTATGGGAACAAATTAATTGGAGGTGCGTAACTCATAGATGGACACGACAAAAGTAAATTTTCGTCAGGTCTGCGTCAAAACCTTGTCATTTATACTTCTTAAAAACAAGTTCCCAAATTAAGTTGTATCAATGCCAAGTCAAATAAAACATTTTTTATTGTACAATATTTCACTTTTAATTAAGGCAGTACAAGTGTGTACCAGTACTGTTTTCTTGCCTATATGCTAAAACAGGTATACAAAATCGTGTCTCTGGCATATTTTCAGTAAAAATGGCGACCATTTTGAATTTTGGTCAGGTGTTCATAGTCGGGCATTATTGGAAATGGGTCCATTGAATTCCTGATATGACAACATATGGATGGACACCAAAATCGTTTCTCTAGCATAAGCCAACCAAACGTTATGCTCGATTTTGGCTATTTTCGGTGAAAATGGTGGCCATTGTGAATTTTTTTCACGTGAACATAGTCGGACATCATTGGAAATGGTTCCATTGAATTAATCATATGCCAAAACATGTGTATAGACACCAAAATCATGTTCCTAGCATGCTCCAGTGCAAAGATGTAACACATTGTCTAATTTGACCTAGGTTCACGGCAACCATCTTGGATTTGCCTGGCTACCACAAGTTGCCCAAGGATGGCGCGTTGCCATCCCGCTGATTTGAGTCGAGGGACCCATAACCTACATGATTCAGCAAAAAAAACTTACACTACCAATCATTTCCGGGTTCCATATTGAACACAGTAGGGCGGCAACTCGACAACAAGCTAGGAAGCATTTGACTTATCGAGAGTCCAACAATTTTCCATCTACGTGTAGTCCGCCCTCCCCAGATGGCTGTCACTTTTATTTTTGAACACATTCACAATGCTAGTATTAACACAATCATCAGAAAATGAGTATTTTCTCACATCTAACCTACACTGTTCTTTTCTTTAGCTAATGCTGACTAATGTCCAACTTCCTGATAATAGAACTCCCCACGATTACTCGCAGTTTTCTATCTTTCCCATAACTACTGCATCTGCATGATTGATGACTTTCTTCTGTTGCAGCTCCTCAACCAAACAGGAAGTCTAACAGTGTCATGACCCCTTACACTTTACGCTAGTTTGCCTTGCTTATATTTGGTTATATACCGCGCCCTAGCGAATACGCGGGACACTAGCCACATCAACAAACTGGATTTCCCCTGACTATAGCCCACCTAAGCGGCGAGACGGTGGAGAGACGAACTAGACGAGTACTGGAGCGGCACCATCTGGCAGAGGATAACGCAAAACAGGCAGATTTGGAAATTACATGCTGAGGCCTTCGCCCAACCACTGGACACTACGGCTGCACAGTGATGATGATGATGCTCGCCCACCGAAGCTTCGGCTATGGCCTGCGACTAACTTCCTCAAATACACTTTCTCTGGCTACCGTTTGGCTGTTTCTGTTTCTTAATATTTGTATATGGATAGTTTACGAATAATATTTACGTAATGACAATACTTATCTATTCAATCCTTCCACGTATTTTCCGAAATATCTGCACTGATATCCACGATGATCCGAGCCCAAGATTTTTCAGACAAATTGCTTCAAGAATATGCACATATTGTGCACACGTAATAACTGAAGTCCAGTAAATATTTTGGTATAACAAGAACCTTATATGTGAATGCGTCAGGTTGCTAGCCAGAACGTTAAGTGAATGTGTGGTGTTGAACATCTGAGTGGCGTGGATTTCATTTTGCGATGTTGTAGATAAAATGCCGTAGAATCCACAATTCTCATGCTATTAAATTAGTTTTCATATGAGTGTGAATAATTATTGTTCTCCCACATAGCGTCCAATTTTCATACCCTTATGATCTGTAATAATAATTGTATAATGTTTTGTGTGTGACAATAGATATTTCATAGATAAAACGTTTTAACGGTAATGGGGAAAAGGTCCAAACGTGTTATTTCAGACAGAAAACTTTGCATACTGCAATGCTATCACACATTTCCCATCTCAAGTGATGTAGCCCAACATTCGGGTGCAATAAGAACATTGAATGAGGATACATGTGTTTTAGCCAAAACTTTAAGTGATTTTTTTTTGAAAATCTGAATGCCGTCGATTGCATTTTGCGATGTTGCATATAAAGTAATACAACGTTCATAATTCTCATGATATGACAATATGTTTGAGATGGTTGTAAATTATGACACTTCAGCCATAGTTTGTTGAATTTTCGTACTCCTGATATCTATAATAAATATGTTATAATGGTTCGTGTATAAACCCTCTTTAGCAATTTCATAGAAAACTTGTTGTCGCAAAGATGGTGATTTATCACAGAAAGCTACCAGTGCTGCAATGCTATCACATATTTTCCATCTCCAATGATGTAGGCCTAGCCAAAAATCGATATGAGCATTCTTCCCTAAAATGTACCGAACAACCATCTGGCTCATGGCCTAAAAGGTGTATCACTCAGTGAAAACAATGAAGTGATCGAATTTGGTAACAAGGTTCACTGGTCAAGGATATGAGTGTCAGACGACTATTTTTTGAAGCCCGCTGCGCTAATGGAAATTACTTAATTGCACATGCCCGCGCATGTTATTCGTGAAACAGTAACATGGCGTGATTTTGAATGATGGGGTTGTTTGATGTCATTTCAAACATTTTGTTAAATCGGTAGTTTGCGTTGACATCAGCGTAACATAGATCGGCGAATAGTGATGACGTTTTGACAAATTTACATTATTGCTGTATACGTAATGTGATAGACCGAAATACGTCATTGAAACAGTGAAGTTGGCGGGCGTGTATTCTACTGGTATCGTGTTAAGCGAATTCCTCTCCGGAAGTCAACAAAAACATGGTTAACAAACCCAACAATTGCATCTAGTGGGCAGCAGTTCACGCCCTTGGAGCGGTTGACCCATCTTGACAACATCTACGACACATTATGAAGATCACCTAAGACCAAACACTGGAGACTGGCGGCGCAACACGCCGCTGCAAAACGCTTCCTCTTCTTGCGATTTGTCGGCGGCGACGGTAAATGGAAATTACACCGACACTGCCAGAACTGCCCCTAGTGGTATTAGGAGTCTTATTGGCTATAATAGTGGCGTTTTTATTGATCTTCTTGTGCCACATGTTCTACTATAATCATACCATCAGATACTACTACAGACGCGCCAATGCCTATTACAACATGGGTTATTCAGAAGTCCAGTTCCGTGAACACGTTAGCGAACACGAGATGGAAACACCACGACCCACAAGAAGTGTTTTCTTCCGCAGAAAATTATCCCACCGTAACATCAATAGATAAACTGGGAGATTGCAGACAAATTCCTTCAGCCAGCACTGGTGTCAACGGTATCGATTGTACTCTGCGGATTCGGATGCTACTTGAGTTACACCGCTGCCAGTACCGTCAAAGCTACTCTAAAATGACACGAAACACCTTCGCTGCCTAGTACATACAAACATGATTAAGGTAGAGCCAGTTATGGTCTGTTGCATAAAATACCAGATGAAACCTGCTGATAGTGTGATAGTTGGGACTGCTGATAGAAAAACATATCTGTCTATGAATTGTATCGGTAACTGACACCGTGAGGTCGTATGTTTATAGAATTGTATCGGTAACTGACACGGTGAGGTCGTATGTTTATAGAAAAGTGAAAATAACTATCACTACAAGCGCACCAATAAATTAGTCGTTTACGAAGACCACTAATGATGACGTTTTTACAAAGTTACCTTATTGTTATATACGTATTTATGACAGATCAAGTTACGTCATTAAAACAATGAGGCTGGCGTGTATCTCCTGCTGGTAGCATATTAAGCAACTTCCTTTGCGGAAGTCGACAACGATGGGTGACAAACCCGACGATTGCGTCTAGTGGGACGTCAGTTCACGCCATTTGAGCGATTAACCAATTTTGGCATCATCGATGACATTATAATGAAGATCACATGCGATCAAGCACGGGAAATTGACGGCGCGGCACTCCTCATCAAAACACACATCTTCTTACGACTTGTCGGCGTCGACGGTAAATGGAAATTACAATGACACCGCTGGATATACTCCTAGTGTCACTAGGAGTCGTGTTGATTATAATAGTGACGTTCCTAGTGGCCCTGCTGTGTCACATGTTCTATAATAATCACAGAGTCAGATACTACTACGACCATGCCATTACCTTGTACTATGTCGCCCAGTACTACCCAGAGATAATCGACCGCGTTAACCAATACGAGAGAGACGCAGAAGATTATAGACGTTTTGTCGCACAGCGTTACGAACGTCTTGTCGCCGGCACCCAAATACCCCCACTGCCGCCACCGCCACCACCACCGGAGACAAAGTGGGACATGGCAGTCAAGTTCCTTCAGCCAGCACTCGTAGTGACGGTATCGATTTTACTCTGCGGATTCGGCTACGTCTTTTACTACAAACCCGCTGAAGTTGCCGCCGAGGATAATTCGAAATGACGCCAACCACTCTCGCTACATGGTGTATACCAACACGACTAAGGTAGAGCGAAGAGTCTGGTGTGCTGCGTGATTCATACCAGGTGATTACTGCTGATGGATTGGAAGTTCAGATTGCTGGTGGAAAAAAACATATTTCTCCAGACATACACGCGCGCGCGCGCGTGCATGCGTATGTGTGGAAGCGTAAGTGTGTGTATCAGTGCAACTTCATCAATAAATGTACAATTAATTGTTTATTGCACTTAAATGTGCATGTACGTTGTTTCCATGAACACATGTATTGGTATTATTGAACCATGAAGCAGGATATATCGCATGACACGTGAAAAGAAAGCGTGATCTGTACATTGAAACCTTCCATGGGACACCGAACTAACAGAAAAGTGTAGACAACGGGCACGTCTCTGGTACTACTGTAAACCTTCTGTATAATGTCTGTTTTAGTGCACGCGTGTCTTTGCGTAATATTATGTGGTTATTCTTGCCTGCATATTCTTGCAAAACACAGACAGATATACATATTTATGTCTTACCATAAACGTACAAATTGAAAACATTAACATAAATATAACGGTTAATGGAATTAAGACAAGGAATTTTGCACACATGGGAGTCCCTTTTAATAATACAAAATCGAATAATATTAATAGTAATAAATGGCAATAATAATCATAATTCAATGCTAGTAAAGAAGTACAATATTCATACAAATACAAAAATATAATTACATAATATATACTAGTATTAGTAACACTTACGGAGAACACACGATGCCATTTACAATTTATAATGATGTATTTATAATTCCTAATTAGGTAGTGTTTAATATAAGTAGTTAAATATTGTAAACTATAGTGGAGCTAATGCAGCTTGACAACACTGTAATATGCACCGCGAAATCCACGATGCAATGTTGCCCACTGGCACTAATAACTGCTAGCCAGTCACCGTCTTATCTTTGGATCACTGGTATTCCAACCACCACCGCGACACCTTTCTATATACAGTCGAATCTCTTCACAGCCGATTTATTTGTTACCAAACCGTTTTCTATGTCGGTCACGAATGTAATGGAACTGCATTCTTCTGTGTTTTGTCATGATGCTTCCGGTGGCGTATCTAGGATATCGTAGGAGTGCGCTCGAAAGGCCAGCTTAGGCATCCATAAGATGTCCATGCCATAACGTAGTAGCGCAATAGGTTATGTAGGAAACATTAAGAATGTAACAATGGGCTATCTGTATATCAATACGCTAACGTTGGATAAATGTAGGTATATCTCCTCCACGTCCACGTGTCTCTTTCTGTGTTAACTCGCTCCGGACCACTGGCGGCCTCTAATCTACCAAGTGGCGATATGTTTAAAAACACAAGTGAAATTATTTAGACTTATTTACTTATGTGTTTTTTATATGCATGTTTTTTTCTGGAAGGTTTCTCCTACAATTGAGTGGTGATCAATTTACCAGATGGCGCCACCGTAGACAAGGATCGTTATTTAGATTTGTTCACTTACTAGTTGACTTTCCCGGCGTTGCGCGACCAGACACCTATCAAAATCCTTCAGTGCCAGAGTTACAAAAATGCCATGCCATTTTATAAGACTTGCACATTCTACTGAACTTGTTTGACTAAATACGCCACTGTGTGCGTCCTTTATTCGTCGCGAGCTCCTTTCTCTGGGAAGTATTTCGCTTGAGGCGTACCCGGGTCCTCTTTGTTTGCCCGTGTGCCCCGTCTAGGCGGGGGGTGTCTCGTGGGATGGACAATCGAGACAGGATGTCCGCTGGGCGTTCCTCCGGGTCCAGCTGGTCATCAGCGTCGTACAGGTCGTCGAACCAACCCTGGTGGTAGTAACCTAGAGAGGGCGACACGAAGAATCATGGGAGGCAGTCTGTTCCAGTTTTTCATTGATTAATTAATATAGTGATTGATCTTAAGATACTAACTATGTTGAAGGCGTACTACCCGCCAAACTGTATTTAATAAGCCCGTAATAACGGTCGCAATTTTAACGCACAACCCCGGAGCATTATGTTCAAATAGTAAACGAAACATCTAGTTTCAAAACAAGCTTTATTGACAATATAGCCGAAGAGGGCTGAGTTAGCTGCAATACTCTTTGATGTTCAACGGCGTCCCATTTGTAGTAGTTTAGTTTTCTGGCCTGTGTCGGGCCTGACTTGAGATATGTTTGCGGGCCTGGGCCGGGCTGTAACTGCTAAATGCGGGTTGTGCTTTGGCTAACATTCTAGGCCGTACATTTGTTTGTATGTGTGTATGTGTGTTTGTTTGTGTGTGCGTGTGCGTGTGTGCGTGTGTCTCTGTGTGAGTACGTGCCTGGGCTTGTGGTGAATGTTGGTGCATGGTGTGCTAGCAGGTTTGTGTGGTGTAAGTTGGTGCATGGTGTGCTAGCAGGTTTGTGTGGTGTAATTTGGTGCATGGTGTGCTAGTAGGTTTGTGTGGTGTAAGTTGGTGCATGGTGTGCTAGCAGGTTTGTGTGGTGTATGTTGGTGCATGGTGTGCTAGCAGGTTTGTGTGGTGTATGTTGGTGCATGGTGTGCTAGCAGGTTTGTGTGGTGTAAGTTGGTGCATGGTATGCTAGCAGGTTTGTGTGGTGTAAGTTGGTGCATGGTGTGCTAGCAGGTTTGTGTGGTGTAAGTTGGTGCATGGTGTGCTAGCAGGTTTGTGTGGTGTAAGTTGGTGCATGGTGTGCTAGTAGGTTTGTGTGGTGTAAGTTGGTGCATGGTGTGCTAGCAGCTTTGTGTGGTGTATGTTGGTGCATGGTGTGCTAGCAGGTTTGTGTGGTGTATGTTGGTGCATGGTGTGCTAGCAGGTTTGTGTGGTGTAAGTTGGTGCATGGTGTGCTAGCAGGTTTGTGTGGTGTAAGTTGGTGCATGGTGTGCTAGCAGGTTTGTGTGGTGTAAGTTGGTGCATGGTGTGCTAGCAGGTTTGTGTGGTTTAAGTTGGTGCATGGTGTGCTAGCAGGTTTGTGTGGTGTATGTTGGTGCATGGTGTGCTAGCAGGTTTGTGTGGTGTATGTTGGTGCATGGTGTGCTAGCAGGTTTGTGTGGTGCATGTTGGTGCATGGTGTGCTGCTTACATACTTCTGTTGTTGCTGCTGCGTGTTTCACTGACCTAGATGTCGAGTGCCCTCCATGAGCTGGCAGCGAGACCGCCATTTGCCCAGCTCGTCAACAGCCATCTCCTTCTTCTCCCTGACTTCATGTAGCTCTCTGTTGAGTTCGTCCACAATTCCGTCCTTCTTGTCCCCCGACGACTCCAAGAACACCACCTGGAAAGCAGTTGGTAGTTAGGCTGAGATGATTGCGACAAGACAACATTTATAAGACTATAGGGCATAATTAACTCACAAGAAAGTTTGTCCTCTTTTGAATATTTAGACTGCAACTCGCAGTCTTTATCGGCATAATTACGTTATGGGTGTGTCAGAGGTCTTTATCTTTATTCGTGCCAGTTCTCCCCGTGGTATAAAATGTGACTTTTTCAATGAACACTGATGCCCTGTATTCAGTTTATGTTCACTTGTGGCTGATATTGGTTGGCGACATGAAAGATTTTCTTTCATTCTTATGCCAAGATAACAGAATTACTAGCAGATGTCACCACCGATGACAAATTGAAAAGAGACACTATTAGAGTGTACAAAGGCAAACTAGTTAACACCATGAAAGAGTGGAAAAGAACCAATACAATTTCGGAGGCCCTAAACCACAGGATCTACCCAACATCTGAAACAGTCCCCAAATTCTATGGATTTCCTAAGATCCACAAGGATAGTGTACCAGTAAAACCTATAGTATCGAGCATAGGCAGTTTCTAGACGGGCAAAGTTTCTAGCCACCATTCTGAGCCCACTAGTTGAACAAATCGAACATTTTGTAAAATAAACAGCGCACAATTTGTAAAGAAGACTGAAGAGTTGGAAGTTCCACCAGGAAGAAAATTTTTAACATTTGATGTGACAGCTCTGCTCACTAGTATTCCCGTGACAGAGGCTGTACCGGTGATCAGGGCCCGATTAAACCAGGACACCACACTGAAAGACAGATGTGAACTATCAGTAGACCAGATCATCATACTGTTATACATCTGTCTGAACACCGGTATTCCCGATATTGGCGAACCTATACATGGAATATTTCGAAGAAAGAGCCACCAAGGAAACACCTCATCCTCCAGACATCTGGTTGAAATATGTGGATGACTTATTCACAGTGTTACAAGAGAGTGAAGCAGAGCGATTCACAAACCATCTGAACTCGATGGACGAGAACATAAAGTTCACTGTACAACAAGCCTTCCTAGACACGTGTATATGTCTGAAGGACGATGGATCAACCAAGGTAAAGGTGTACCGAAAGGCAACCTACGCAGATCAGTATTTGAACTGAAACTATAATCACCACCTAGAGCACACACGGTCGGAAGTGAGAACACTCCTACAAAGAGTAGAAAGATTGGTAACAGAAGATGAGAACAAGACCAAAGAGGTGGAGCGTATCAAGAAAGTACTGAAAGCGAACGGCTCCAAACCATGCATGTTTAACATCACTAACCCAAGAAGACAGAAGGAGAACAACTCCACATAAACCAGTAGAAGACAACTTGCCATAGGCCAATGTACCACAAACACTGTGAGGTCATTACTGGTGCACCCGAAGGACAGGACGGAAAAGGCAGCAACGTGTGGTGTGGTATATGACATTCAATGCCCAGAATGTGACCAGCACTACATGGGGAAACAGCTAGAGCACTTGGCACAAGAATGAAAGAACATTTGTCATGTCGCCAACCCCATAAACTTAACACATGCCATCAGTGTTCACTTAAAGACGTCACAATTTTAGATCACGATGAGAAGGAAGATTAAGAAGGCAATCAACATCCACAGTTTGTGTCACATGACAGTGGTCATGTGACATACCCGTATCGTCATTCTGCAGATGAAGAATGCAAGATGTAGTCGAAATATTCAAAAGAGAAAAAAGTTTCTTATGAGGTAATTTTGCCATGTTATAACAACCAAGAAACCGGATCTTCAATCCATTCAAGGATTTATAAGATAGTATTTATGTCACCAAACTTAAATATGTTTTAAGACGATTCAGTTTTCTATATACGTTGATTGCGAAAATATGAGGAAATAGTCATTATACCACAATATTAAATTAACGTATTGCTTTAATTCCGTTTGAAAGTAAGCTGTCATTGTTCTATGCAGAGGTCACGTGGCTGGTGCATACACATAGTTTCACCTACCCTTTGGCAAGATGGTGCAGTTTATGCACATTCACATCTACTGAATTGTGTCTAATTAAATGTTCTAGTTTAATAATTTCGTAAATACAGTCTAGCTATAGTAGTCATGTGACAGTTGCTCAAATCATATGTGTGGCTTTGTATGTGTGATATGTGTTTGGATTATGGAAAGAGTCGACGTACTCTTCGTGGTCATTTTGTTTTTACGAATATTAATATTTGAGCTCTGTTTGTTTACGCTCGCCTCACCTGTTTCTGCAGTACTGCCACATGACGGTCTGCACCACACTTCACCGACTTCACCCGGGACTCCAGCGAACGCGCCATCTTGTCATGCAGTGCCAACTCTCGTACATGTGTCGCGAGATCTTCCGATGTTTGGTCCACGGCGTCCTTCACAACGACGTCCATGTTAACGACCGGTTTGTTGATGTTGAGCAGGTGACAGACGCGCTTACGTTCCGTCATGAGGCTCTCTTTCTCGGCCGTTGTCTCCGAGATAATCCCCAGAAGATCTTCAACGGCCGTCTGCAGGCAGTGGATGGAAGAAAGCTGGCGGTCGTCTTGACTAGAGGTCGAAGCGTCGACTGCGCCAGAAGTGGTTCCGTCTGAAGTTCAAACAATAATAAAATAATTTTAGAAGTCATAATAAATGTGTCGGAATAATAACTGTAATATTGCATGACGTCTTATGCAACATATTTGTGCTAAATGTGTCTGGAATAAGGTGGGAAAGTTAGCGACAGTGAAGGGTTGAAGGGATGGCGGAAGGCCGGATCGAGACATGGATGGAGAGAAAATATGGCATAGACAGATACATGCTTACGAACAGCCACAACCATAGGCTATTGCATCAACATATACGTAGACAAATACCAAGATCAACATAGTGGCGAGAACGGGGGACGGGAGAGGGAGAAGACGGGGATAGAGGGAGGGAGAGAGGGGAGAGAGAGGAAGAGAGAGGGGGAAAAGGGGATGGAGAGAGAGGGGGAGATAGAGAGGAGACGTTAGAGAAGAGAAAGATGGAGGGAGAGACAGAGAGAGACAGACAAATAGACAGATAGACAGATTGCGAATTGCCGATATATGTCCATATGCAGAAAATACAGACGTGACCTATGTATTCACGATGTGGCTTTTGTTACAGGTAATGTAATTAATATTATACAATCGTTTGTCATAATCGCATGTTAACGTGTCATATTAAGTATATTTAAAGACTCCAGCCATTATGCTATATACTCACAAGACGAGACAGACGCACGGCGGTTATCACCGTCCCGCGTCGTTATTGTTAACAGTCGATTGTTAACATTGTCCTCTGGCGATTTCACCTTCAAGAAGACCGTAATCGTAGACAATAGCTCGTCAATTCTATTTCTTAGCGCATGCTCAGATTTCTCTTTGTGCTCGAGTTTCGCAAGGTGACGCTCTTGTCCCAGACGATAAGCTTCTTTCGCTGTCTGACGTGACATTGCAGAAACGGTTGTCTCACTTTTGTTTAGATGCATCATGGATTGTAATAAACAATGTAACTAATTAAAAATGTATATATTACATATATTTTTTTATTATTATATAAAATTATACTTAAAAAAAAAGACATACATAAATAGTTGTAAGAGACGGTGGCGTAGTAACAAGACCATCGAATACGATTACAGTGGAATGCAGGTCGCAAAGGTGCCATTTGATATTTATTTCACACTGTCAATAATTGAATTTAGCCAACGCAAACACAGTGTCGAGCACCAGATTATCTATCGCCATAGTGTGATGTTATGTGGATGTAAAACAATTTCTTCAAAGGAAAATAACATCTTGGATTAATTACACGAAGTACAGCGTATAATTAAAAAGAACTAATAATACCACTGTACAAAACAGTAGTTAGGCCTCATTTAGAATATTGTATTCAAACATGGAGGACATAGATAATGATACAAAGAGTATAGAGGATAGCGACTAAAATGATAAAAAAACTGAGGGAATTTAGTTACGAAATACGCCTAATCGAATGCGGTTTGACAACACTAGAAACCAGGAGATTGAGAAGAGGTCAGATAGAAGTTTTTAAAATATTGAATGGTTATGAAAATATTGATAGAAATATTTTTTTCTCAATAAAAAAAAATACAAGGACTAGAGAACATGACGTTACTTTAGTAAAGGAGCAGTGTAGATTATATATAAGAAAGTTCCAATTTTGTTCACAAAGGACTGTAAATTAATGGAAGATATTATCTGCTAAGACGTCACAAAATTGTATCCGTCATAATTGGCCTATCCATCACGTGACCTGTTGTCTAACAAAAGCTATGTCGAGCCATCAAATAATGGATGCCAAACACGTGGCACGTTCATGCATTACGTCATGTATTTTTTTGAAATTCTGGCCACAAAGGTGTTTCTTTATGACAACAAACTTTAGAATGACACCTGTATGCAGGGATGACTGATTTATGAAATGTCATGCAGCAGTAGTAATACAATTCACGGATATAACCGTTGTATAAAAAAAATGTACTACAGTTTATTATGGTAAACCATGATACATCCATAGTAAACCATGGTGAATTATAGTAAACCATAGTATATTGCATTTTACCATGCTTTCACCTAGTAAATCATAGTAAAATATGGTATTCACTGTACTAAACCATGGTAAAACGTGATAGTCATCATAGTAAAATTAAGTATTTACTATGGTAAAACATGGTAAAATATTCCGCAAAAACACTGTAGTTTACTATAGTGTTTACTATAGTAGTATTTTTTAGCAGGGTAAACAATGATTGCAAATGTAAAGCTTGGTGGAGATCACACGCGCAATTTTGTTTGTGACAGAGTCTGTATCGGACAGCACGTATTGCAAAGGTGTGTAATGAAACCGTATATTGTTGATCTGTACAGTGTATATGGGAATACAACTGGCTTGTTTACGGCTTAATGTCGCCTGTTGTTATTGTTCATATTGAGCCTTTTTAAACATAAATTGCCTTTTCTTTCCAGGCGTTTCTCTTTATTAGACAACATGGCAAAGTTGTGTATAACACTCGACTGATTCAATAGTAGATGATAGTTACAGTTCGGAATATGTACACTGTAATATCAACTACGGATACATTGTGTAGATGTGACAGAAAGTTGGAGCACGAACCTAACAACGGCTTAGAACTGGGAGCTTGACCTCAGAACAGATGGGATGTATATTCCCCAAAACCGGTTACCCCTCTCACGTATACAAAATTCATCATCAACGAACCTGAAAGCGGAGAGCGATCAGATACTGGATTCGTTTCTTGTCCATCTCCGACAAGAGCGTAGGGGGGCCGAGGTGCTGACGAATGAACAAACCCGCCTCGCGAGCCACGTACTCTTCGATCGGCAACCGGCCTCGTTCCGCCAGTACTTCGGCGTGAATCTCGTCCGCCAACCACGCGTGACCTTGATCAACGAGAATCTGCGATATTGTGTCGCAGTACCGTCCAATCCTGTCGCCCAGGATCTCCAGAAACTTGAGCATCCGCCCGAAGTCGGTCAACTCCACCTGGCGACAAGAAACGTTACGAAATAATACAATTATTAGAGCCCACTTAACTATTGACGACACTTTTACATCAAATTTTCACGTCAAATATTGAGATCTATACAATTATTTCAACAAAAGAGTCAATGAGATTAATATGATATTCATACATGTACACACCCGCACTTCCACACAAGCACACTTGTAAACATGAATATATGTACACATACACACACATATGTATACACTTACACACGTACCTACACACACATATGCATACACTCACTTATATTATACACGTACACACATACGTACATGCCTGTCTGCCTGTCTGCCTGTCTGCCTGTCTGCCTGTCTGCCTGTCTGCCTGTCTGCCTGTCTGTCTGTCTGTCTGTCTCTTTGTCTGTCTCTTTGTCTGTCTCTTTGTCTGTCTCTTTGTCTGTCTCTTTGTCTGTCTCTTTGTCTGTCTCTTTGTCTGTCTCTTTGTGTGTCCTGTCTG